>CAMZMU010000049.1:3103150-3606666 GCA_947311845.1 Poa pratensis | reverse complement strand
GCATCAGAGGGTCTCACTCTTTCTGCAAGCATAGATTTGTCGGTGTGATTCCAAGGAGTTGATATGATACTTTCTAAAATTGCCAATTAGCTAGGTAGGCATAAGACTAACTAGTAGTAACATTTCGGTGTACATAGCAGTAGCAAACAAAGTTTGTTTGAGCACAAATGTCATTACTAATTGAAACATCAAATACACCTATCGATCTAATTAAACATTGATTATTTCGTTTGTTCCTCTGTAATATATTATTTATTAAGAATTATTCCCAAACACTAAATAAAAAGATTAAAACGTACCTGGCGGATTGTGGAAGCTCATGTATGGAAACAGAGCACGAAATTTCTCATTCTTCCATATCTTCTTCCACTGTATTGACTCGAGATTAATCTCATAGATGCCGAGGTTCGTGCTCACAAAAATTATGTCAGTGCCCTCCACAGATCCAAGAAGTCTAAGCCCTTGCTCGGGGCTTTGAATGGGTAGAAGTTCCTTTAGATTGATGACTATACGCTGATTCCATGTCCCGACTCCATCAAAACCGATCTGCCTTGACCACAAGTTGAGGCTTAACCCATCCACGCGTGCAAATCCCAAACTACCATCATCCACCCCCATGAGGATAGTGGCACTAGCAATGTCAGTTTCCACCAGCGGCGCATCAATCAGTGACAAGCATTCAGAGCCCACGTCGTACTTGAGAATTGCTAGGCTATGATCAACATAAACAAGCATGAAGTGAAGTGCGTTTTCGATGAGGACAGGAGGCATTGGCTCAATGCGTGCATCATGCGTAAGATGATGAAGACCATAGCACGTTTTGTCCCACGATGGCTTGCTCTGCTCAGCCGTCTCTAGCGAGGACACACACTCGTATACATCACAACCATACTCTTGTTCCAGGGCGACGAAGACCACCCGGAAGGGCCCCTTACCACACGCGCGGTGGTCGCAGCCGCTCTCGGCGCAGAGGACGGCAGCCCGTTCACAATTGTAATACCCGGGAGCGGAAATCTCCCGCCAGTCCCCTGTTACAGGGTCCCAAACAACTAGCACCATTGGCACCATCTCCATCTTACAAAGGAGAACGCGGCCATGGCGGCAGTCCCACGCATCCACTTCGGTGTACCAGTACTCCTCGTCCTCCACATCTCGAAAGGCTGCCTCGAATTTCGTGGTGGTGGAGACGAAGCGTGGGAAGGGCTCATCCTCGTGGACGGAGTCCGAGAGCGAGGTATACAGGAAGCCCAGCATGGGAGGAGCTCCATGGAAGTCGCGGTAGCGAGTGCGGAAGGCAGGGCCGGTGAGGAGGCCGAGCCAGAACTTGCTGGCGAGGGTGGCGCGAGGGTGGCGCGCACGAGCCACGCGGGCTCGTCCGGCGGTAGGCGGAGGAAGATCTCCTCGAGAAGCTCGGGCGGCAGCGTCGGCGGCGTCGGCGGCGGCATGGTCGACGGTGGAGGCGGCGAGGGTTTCGGGTGGGGAAATTTTGGAGAAGCTGAGCGGGGAGGATGGAAATGGGGATAGTGCCTGCGTCTTGTGAGTTTTGACGATTCAGTTCGACCAGGTCCACGTGGGAAGTGACTGACAGGTGGGGACGCTGAGACAGTGAGATTGGGCTGAGCCTGAGCGGTTCTATCCGTACTTATTGGCCGACGTGAAGCACATCAGCTCTGAACTGGCGCTCTGTTCATGGTCAGACTGAAGCTCTTTCTCGTGTCTTTGTTCAGTACCACAAATACTCTCCCTGAAAGATTATGCGATACCTTTTAATTGCTGTCAAAACATGATACTTTGTGAGATAAATGTCTGAACCAGAAATACATACAGTATGCCTCGCGCGGCCGACAACGCCGGTTTAATCTCTACTCTATGTGTCATTGCTGCTTGAGCTCAATCCATTTATCGTGTATGTTTATACTGACTGTAGCGGGTTTATTACTCGAAAACCTAAATGGAGGCCTGGCTATATGGTGTCCGTTTTTTACAAAAAATTGAAATCAATTTTTTAAGTTTTAAAAAATCGGGAAAAAAATTCTGGATGTAGATATTGTCGAGATCTACAATTTTGCAAATTTTTAACTCCAAATTCATTTTATTTTGGTCTGCACGAAAAAGATAAATGGGTGGATCTGAGTGATGAACAATAAACAGTTTCAATTTTTTGAAATTTCCACGATTTGTCTTATTATATAGTCCAAAATACAATGAATCCTAAGATAAAATTTGGAACCATTGTAGATCTCGCTACTATCTATATCTGTGATTTTTTCGTGATCTTTGGATACTCAAACGTGTGTCATTTTTTATTTTTCCAAAAAAGGGCTCCATGTAGACTGGTTTAAAAAATCCACTCTCATGACATTCATTGTCTTAAGATTATCATTTCAAGGTTTGAAATTTATACACGGGTGAATGTATCTCCAAGCTGTTAATTCGTGTGAATGTCACACAAATGATTCTATTGAATATTTCAAATTGCTCCTCAATGTTTAAATATCAACTCGTACAAACTTCTCTGCAGTAATAATGCTACATTTCAGAGGAAGCTATATACGGGTTACAAAGAGCATTTCTAATAGGTGATGTAAAATAGGACGTCGAAATATGATTTGATGTAAATTTTACATCACCAAAAAGGTGCTTTTAGATCACCAAAAAAGTTCCAACCACTAGTAGAGACAGGGCCTTTCGTCCAACCCCTTTAGTCCCGGCCCACTTACAAACCGCGACAAAAGGCCAGGCCACGTCGCCCGAAATAGCCCAGGCGCCCCCCCCCTTTTGTCCCGGCCCGTGAGGACCCTTTTGTCCCGGTTTGAGATACAAACCGGGACTAAAGGGGTCCGCGGCCCGCAGCGGTCAGGTCCCCCCTTTAGTCCGGACCCCTTTAGTCCGGTTTGTATCTCAAACCGGGACAAAAGGGCTGGCACCCCTATATATATGGCAGCACCCTCTCCACTCACTCTTTGTTTTTTTCCTGGTGGAGGTGGTGTGGGCTAGTGCTATTTTTTCTCTCATATGCACTCAAGGTGTTCGATGAAATGCCTGTTAGAGTGATGCCATTTGAGTTCACACAATACAAACATGATATGAGGTGCCCGAGCCACACTTAAGCTTTCACTTCTTTATTTCCACTTGTCCTAAAAGGTTAGCAACTATTTTCTAGTCGGTCACCGTGCGGTACTAATTTTAGCATCGTCATTGCGTTTGATATATAGTTGTATGATGCAGATGAGCCATCCATGGATGTACGGTGACCGACGCACAGCCGCTTACAGAGCAGGCGTGCATTCTTTTCGCGATGCGGCCGAGGCGAACAAGCATGGCGGTGGCTTTATGTTTTGTCCATGTGTTAAATGTCTGAATGTGAAGGATCACACTAACTCAAGAGTCATTCAGAGCCACCTGCTTCGGTCCGGTTTCATGCCCGGCTATAGTGTTTGGACCAAACACGGAGAAAGAGGGGTTATGATGGAAGACGGCGATGAAGAAGAGAACGATGATGACAACTACCGATCTATGTTCCCTGAATACGCTGATACCGCAATGGAAGACAATGAAGAAGAAGGTCAGGGCGAAGAACGGGCACCAGATGAGCCCGTTGATGATCTTGGTCAGGTCATTTCTGATGCAAGGCGAGACTGCGACACAGAAAAGGAGAGGTTGCAGTTCGAGCAGATGTTACAGGACCACAACAAATTGTTGTACCCAACTTGTGAAGATGGCCAGAAGAAGCTGGGTAGCACACTGGAATTGCTGAAGTGGAAGGCAGAGACCGGTGTGACTGACTCGTCATTTGAAAAGTTGCTGGTACTAATGAAGAAGATGCTTCCAAGAAAGAACGAATTGCCCGCCAGCACGTACGAAGCAAAGAAGCTTGTCTGCCCTCTTGGATTAGACGTGCAGAAGATACATGCATGCCCTAATGACTGCATCCTCTACCGCGTGAGAAGTACGAGAATATGGATAAATGCCCGGTATGCACTGCATTGCGGTATAAGATCAGAAAAGATGACCCTGGTGATATTGAGAGCGAGCCACCCAGGAAGAGGGTTCCTGCCAAGGTGATGTGGTATGCTCCTATAATACCACGGTTGAAACGTCTGTTCAGAAACAAAGAGCATGCCAAGTTGTTGCGATGGCACATGGAAGACCGTAAGAAAGACGACAAGTTGAGGCACCCCGCTGATGGTCGGCAGTGGAGAAAAATCGAGAGAGAGTTCGGGGACTTTGCAGGTGACGCAAGGAACTTATGGTTTGGTCTAAGTACAGATGGCATGAATCCTTTTGGGGAGCAGAGCTGCAGTCACAGCACCTGGCCCGTGACTCTATGTATCTACAACCTTCCTCCTTGGTTGTGCATGAAGCGGAAATTCATTATGATGCCAGTGCTCATCCAAGGCCCGAAGCAACCCGGCAACGACATTGATGTGTACCTAAGGCCATTAGTCGATGAACTTTTGCAGTTGTGGGCCAAACCAGCTGTAAGTGTGTGGGATGAGCACAAACAGGAGACATTTGACCTACGAGCGTTGCTTTTCGTAACCATCAATGATTGGTCTGCTCTTAGTAACATTTCAGGACAGACGAACAAGGGATACAATGCATGCACACACTGTTTGGATCAGACAGAAAGTATATATCTGGACAAATGTAGGAAGAATGTGTACCCGTACAATCGTCGTTTTCTTCCGCACAAGCATCACTTAAGGCAAAAAGGCAAGCATTTCAATGGCAAGGCAGAAACCCGGACGAAGCCTGTCACCCGTACTAGTGCTGAAGTATTTGGTATGGTCAAGGATTTAAAAGTAATCTTTGGAAAGGGTCCTGGCAGCCAACCTGTTCCGAACGGCGCTGATAAGCGCGCACCCATGGGGAAGAAGAAATCTATATTTTGGGAGCTACCCTATTGGGAAGTCCATTGGTCCGCTCCGCAATCGACGTGATGCACTTGACGAAGAATCTTTGTGTGAATATTCTAGGCTTCCTTGGCTTGTATGGGAAGTCAAAAGATACACCAGAAGCACGGGAGGACCAGGAACGTCATAAAGGACGAGACGGCATGCATCCAGGGCAGTTTCAAGGGCCTGCCAGCTACGCTCTTACCAAGGAAGAGAAGGAAATCTTTTTTGAAGTCCTTTTCAGTATCAAGGTCCCGTCTGGCTTCTCGTCGAATATAAAGGGAATAGTAAATATGAAAGAGAAAAAATTCCAAAACCTAAAGTCTCATGACTGCCACGTGCTTATGACGCAATTGCTTCCGGTTGCATTGAGGGGAATTCTAGCGGAAAATGTTCGACTGGCCATTGTGAAGGTATGTGCATTCCTCAATGCAATTTCTCAGAAGGTAATCGATCGAGAAAGTCTATCAGGGTTACAAATTGATGTGGTCCAATGTCTGGTCAGCTTCGAGTTGTTGTTCCCGCCATCCTTCTTCAATATTATGACGCACCTCCTAGTTCACCTAGTCGAAGAGATTAGAATTCTTGGTCCTGTGTTTCTACACAATATGTTCCCTTCGAGAGGTTCATGGGAGTCTTAAAGAAATATGTTCGTAACCGTGCTAGGCCAGAAGGAAGCATCTCCAAGGGCTATGGAACAGAGGAGGTCATTGAGTTTTGTGTTGACTTTCTTCCTGACCTTAAGCCGATTGGTGTTCCTGAATCTCGGTATGAGGGGAGGCTGACTGGAAAAGGCACACTAGGAAGGAAAGCAACGGTATGTAGGGACGGACATTCTTTCACTCAAGCACACTACACAGTTCTACACAATTCCACCGTGGTGGCTCCGTATATCGAGAGACACAAGAATATTCTACGCTCCGAAAACCGTGACGGGGAACACGAGAAGACTTTCGGCAGTTGGTTGCAGATACATCTCATGATGTCCATCTTCGACTATATGTAGGGCTGGAATTCGAGCCGAGCCGGCTCGGCTCGACTCGTTTAAGCTCGATCAACTAGCGAGCGAGCTCGGCTCGGCTCGTTTAACAAACGAGTCCAGAACTGAAACTCGGCTCGGCTCGCTAAACTCGCGAGTTTGCTCGTTTAACTCGTTTAGCTCGGTATAACCGTTAACATGCATTATAATAGAATTTATGTTTATTTCTTTCGAATTATTTGGACATGTATGATGCAATTATCACAACAATTTATAACAATATGACAACATCAAGTAATATCTAGTCGTTAAACTGTTATAATCAGGAAAAATAATTCAAAAGACAAGAATAGTGTAACGATTTATTTTTTACCGAGTTAAACGAGCTAAACGAGTAACTCGGAACTCGGAACTCGGCTCGTTTAACTCGAACTCGTTTAACATATAAAATGAAAACTCGGCTCGGCTCGTTTAGCAACGAGTTCGAGCCAAGCCGAGTCGAGTTCCGAGCTACTCGTTTAACTCACGAGTTTCGAGTTTTATTCCAACCCTAACTATATGTACTTTCCAAGGGTACGAGATAAATGGTAATACATTTTACACGAAGACCCAAGATAAAAAGAGCACCAACCAAAACAGTGGTGTCCGCTTTGATGCAACAGACGACAATGGGCAGAAGGACACATATTATGGGTACATAGAGGAGATATGGGAACTGGACTATGGACCTACTTTTAAGGTCCCTTTATTTCGGTGCAAATGGGTCGCAGCTAGCGGGGTAAAGGTAGACCCGCAGTACGGAATGACAACAGTGGATCTCAAGAATCTTGGGTACCACACCGAACCATTCGTCCTAGCCAATGATGTGGCTCAGGTTTTCTATGTGAAGGACATGTCTACCAAACCAAAAAAAAAGAAAAGATAAGCAAAAGAATACATCGTCCGATGAGCCAAAGCGCCACATAGTTCTTTCAGGGAAAAGAAACATCGTGGGAGTGGATGACAAAACAGACATGTCAGAAGATTATAGTAAGTTTCATGAAATTCCGCCCTTCACAGTGAAAACTGACCCAAGCATCCTGTTAAATGATGAAGATTTTCCATGACTACGGCTCAGAAGAAAACAGAAACAATAGATAGGGATGTTGGTGATGTGTAATAATGTATTAAACCTTTTATGTAATGCATTCTATGGAATGTATTAAACCTTTATGTAAGGAGCATGTGTAAGAAGCTTCAATCAGCTGCAGTTTTACCAACACAATCTCTGCATTCTCCAGGATCTTTAGCATTTTCAAGTGATAGAACAAAACAACGGTTTCCCCTGCCTACCTTCTCCAGTGGCCACTCTGACCGGAAAATCGGCAAATCATCGCGTGGTCGTGAGACGGCAAATCGGCCTTCGATCCAAACAGCGGCAAGACGTCTCTGATGATTTGCAACCGTCCGAACAAGTGTTGGGGATGTTGCTAATCATCAGAGCGCCTTGCCGCTGCTTGGATCCGACCGAGGGGAGGGTTCACCTTCAGCCTCCGCTCTAGGAACTCCTGCCTCAGAAATCTTGCTCTCCGTGTGCTGCCAAAATGAACTACAATGAGTAGACACTGAGTGCTGAACATGTCCGGGAGGGGGGCTATATATAGGGTACGTGTGCTTCTTTAGTCCCGGTTGGTAACACCGTGGGAGTGGATGAAACCATAATCCACCATTCCTAGCTGTACACGGTCGTCGTGGACGGACTGGAAGGAGGCTTCAAGGGCAGTTCAAGGCGAAGGAGGCTTCCGAGCTGGATTGGGCGCTGAAAGACTCATCCTCCATGGATCTTGCCCTCCGCCGCAAACGTGCGCGCGAGAACCGGGCGGGCCGCGAACGGGGCTGGCTCCTCCCGCCGTTCCTCCTAATCCTACGGCCTCCGAGCCAGCAAGTCTGTTTATGTAGAATAATGTTGGTGATGTTGGTGATGTGTAATAATGTATTAAACCTTTTATGTAATGCATTCTATGGAATGTATTAAACCTTTATGTAAGGAGCATGTGTAATAATAATGAATGTGTATTTCCAATGTGTATTGTCAAGAAGCTTCAAATCAGCTACAGTTTTACCAATACAATGTCTGCATTCTCCAAGATCTTTAGCATTTTCAAGCAATTTTATAGATGGAATTTTATAGATGATAATATTATGCATTTTGAAATAATATTGTGCGCATTTTGCAGAAACTATGGATCCAACGGCTCACAAGCTCTCAAAAGAAACACACCCCTGATCCAACGGCTCACAAGCGCTCGAAAGAAACACACGATCCGTGTGCTTCTTCCTTATTGGTGGAATTCCCTTTAGTCCCGGTTGGTAAAATTGCGCGGCAACAAATAAGCCCTTTAGTCCCGGTTGGTGGCTCGAACAGGGACTAAAGGTCTTTTCTTCCCGCCTTATTTCTTCCCGCGCTTTCCACCGCTTCCCCCTTCCGCCTCCGTCTTCCCGCCATTTCTCACTATATATATGTAGTCATGGCCTTCATTGGAATAGCACATCTAAACTCATATCTGCAACCTCATCACTCTCCCATGGCTTCCACCGTACCCACTCTAACCTACTCGGAGGCGGAGGCGCTTTGCGCCTCGAACTACCCCTGCCCGCCCGGCTACGACGTCCCCGCCGGTTGGAGGCCTAGGCAGGAGTATGACTAACCTGAGCTGGTCTATGTACCCAAGATTGTTGTCATTCCCTACTGCTGGTCTAGCTACGACGACGATCGTGTAAAATGTATTCTTTATCTCTGCATTTCCAACTAATGATCTTTAGCATCTGAATAAGTAATCTGAATATGAACTGACTATCATTTCACTATGGCAAGTTAGAATAATTATTTTATAAAACAGAAAATGGTTTTGAATTAAATATTCAAATTCAAACACTTCTCATGTTGAAAGTTTAGTGAGATTCAAAAATATGCAAAAGATAAAAGTTAATGCATTTTTTAATTCAAAATGGCAAAATGGTTAATAGTTTGTAGAGTTAGAATAATTATTTTATAAAACAGAAAATGGATTTGGAATACTTATTCAAATTCAAGCACTTTTTATGTTAAAAGTTTTCTCAAATTCATAAGTATGCAAAAACTGTTTCATTCAAATGTTCAAATATTTAAAATTGTGCTAGATTTAAAAAAAAAGTAAAAACGGCCCAGCCCGCGCAATTTTTTGGCCTTTTGTCCCGGCCCATCTCACCAGCCGGGACTACAGCCCGTGCTGCGCGCGGGAACGCGAAAAGCCCTCCCAACCCCTTTAGTCGCGGCCCGTGGCTCAAACCGCGACTAAAGACCCCCCCTTTAGTCCCGGTTTGAGCCACGGGCCGCGACTAAAGGTCCCTCCACTACTTAAGCGGTTCCCAATCTGGGACTTAGCCATTTTCATCGAAGAAGAAGGGCAGAGCAGAGGAACACGCCGTCAGGCTGCCAAAATCCACCGCGCCACCGCGTCGCCGGCCGAATCGTCGCCGTCCTCTCCTGCTCCGGACGCCACAGCCTTCCTCTTCCCCAAGTTCGGTCGCCGCGCTCGAGGACGAGCTCGTCGCCGTCCGACCTCCCCAGCCATCTCCGACCAGCTCCGTCGCCGTCTTCGTGCTTCTGGTGAGCTCGTGCCCTCCATCTCCTCCCTCTTCTTCTTGTGAGGATATCGCGTCAGGTACCACGTCCACGCCATGCGCCGCCACGGAGCTTCGCTCCGGCGGACGCTGCCGTCGCTCCGGCGACCATTTGGTTGTGGCGCCGCCACCATAACGCTCGCCTTGACGTCCTCTACCTGATGCACTCATCAATTTCGATCAATTCGCTCGGAATCGATCGATCCTGGATCGACAGAGGCGCTGTGGTTCTTCTGTGTCTATGACATGTGGGCCCTAGCTGTCAGGATTTTATTAATTTTGGAAATGATTTATGAAATTGTTAAATGTCTGACATGTGGGACCAATTTATTTAAAAGAATTCCAGAAAATGACTTAAACTTGTAAATTCAATATCTTTTGATCTGTTTATCAGAAAAATATGAATAATATATCAAAATATTTAGAAAAATAAATGCTAGTTATTTATGTCAAAATACAAACATTTTGGAACATTTCAATTTGGTGAATATCTGGAAACAACTTAAATGCATTTTCTCTAATTATGGAGTTAAGTTAAATAAATGCTCATAATTGTAATTTGAGTTCAAATAACATTTCAAACATGATTTAGAGCTCCATGTCAATGCATTAAATTGATCATGCATCCATATTGCGCATTGCATAAAATGCCGGTGTTTGTTCTCCTCGGTATATTCAATAATCTTATATGTTTCTTTTACGAATCATTTTAAAATAGGGCTTTATAATGTATATTTTTATCTCAATTAAATTCTAGGAATATTAAGAGTAATTTTTAGTAATTGATTTGTAGTGGATATATTGTGACTTAATAGATTTGTAGTAATTTTTAAATTACAAAGTATTGATGATAACAATTGAGTAAAAAAATAGAATATTGCAAAGTATTGATGATAGCAATTGAGCAAATATTGTTGGGTATTTTTAGTTGCATAGAATATTGCTATGTTCAAAAATAGAGTAAAAAAAATAGAGTACAAGTTTTTTGCATTTTTAGTTGCATAGAATATTGCTATGTTCAAAAATAGAGTACAAGTTTTTTTTGCATTTTTAGTTGCATAGAATATTGCTATGTTCAAAAATAGAGTACAATTTTAGTTGCATAGAATATTGCATTTTTAGTTGTGTATTTTAGTGCAAATATTGCTATGTTCAAATATTGATAGAGATAGAGATAATATTATGCATTTTGAAATAATATTGTGTGCATTTTGCAGAAACTATGGATCCACCTAGTCCAACCGCAGAGACCTAATACAGGAAGAAATTCTCGAGAATATAATCCACGACGCCCCAGATGCTGATCCAGCCGAATCTCCGTCGTCGTATCTGAACCCCTCCGGGGATGGAATGGAGGTCGACCGAAGTGAGGATGAAGTCGACGGCTCCGATGATGGAGAAGGCGATAGCTCCGATGATGGAGAAGCCGGTGGACCCTTAACGAAGTCCGGCGAGGTAGATATGAAGTTCGGCGATCAGTAGATGCATTACTTAAGTTGTATATATATAAATTGACGAATGTTTCTTCTCTTAGGCCTCCACATCGATCAAATCTTCCAAACGAGGCCCGACCAAAATGTTGGCCCCATCTACGCATTATACATTTGAGGTCATAGCCCCTACGGGCGAACCGAAGGAACCCAAGAAGGCTGCCGCTGTATTTAGAAAACAATGCGGAGTTCTGGTTAGGGATCACGTCCCGATCACCGTTCGAGACTGGAATAAGCGCAAAGGGGCGAACGATAGTGAGTATGTCGCCGAAAGGTACAAAGAGGGTCTTTGGAATGACCTCATGGCACATTTCACCCTGCCAGAATTTGAGGATCCTGCCGACACTGCAAAATTGAGGAAGAAAGTCATGAAGTGGACTCTTACGAAGATGGCCGAACTATTCCGGGTGTGGAAGAAAAGATTATGGCAAGAATATCTGAAAAAGACTGCTCCAGTATTTGAAGGCTATCTAGCGAAGCAGGCGAATCACTGGAACGCATTTAAGGAGTACAAGGAGTCACAAAATGCCAAGGCGATCTCAGTAAGGAACAAGAAAAATGCTGACAAGAAAAAATATCACCATAAATTGGGGCCAGGGGGCTACGAGACTGCCATGCCAAAGTGGGATAAAAAAGAGCAAGAGCTGCTTGCTAAAGGGATCCAACCAGAATGGATGCGCGACGAATGGGAATTGAGGGCAAGAAATTGGTTCCTTGCGCATGGGGGTTCATACGACGAAACAACAGGGGACCTTATTTGCAGTGACGGGATTAGGGTACCCAGGGAAAATTGGCTTAAAGTGGTGAAAGAAATTAAAGAGGGGAAGTTAAAGTTCCGTCCCGATAGAGAGAAAACTTGCTGACACTGGTCCTCGGGAATGACGAAAAAGGAGGACGAACACGAGGCTTTGGCCCTTCCGTCCCGTGGTGGCTTGGGTTTGCCAAAGACGTAGAAACTTACAGAAGCCGAGCGAGAGCAAAGCAGCGACAGCAGGAGGAGGGGAGACAAGTTCAACCAGTTGCTTGCCAGAATTAACCACCAGCAGCAGCAGATTGACGAACTTAGAGGAGTAGTGCGCCCGCAAGATCCTGTACTCGATATTACCCCGGTCCATCTCAGCGGAAAAGCAGCGTGGGTGACTCGGAGGTCCCGGCTGACGATGCACGGCGGATGATAGATGGCGGTCCCGGCTACCCCGTGGATGGAATCAAGGATGCAATATCTTGTGAGCTCCATCAGAAATTGAAGAACATATCCATGAAGGTGGCGGTCGGATATGCTTTACCTTGTCCACCTGACGCACGCTGGCAAGACCGTGAGATTCCAGCTGGCTATGCTAAAGTCGTGGTGGATGAAATCGTATCGGGGTTCATGCTATGGAGCTTGACATCCCTGGACCTGGAGATGAAGGACACTCGGAGAAGTTGTGGGTGATACCATTCTATGGGACAAGAACTACATCAAGTTTCCAGGGTCGACGCCAAGGACAACACCGCCTCCGAGTCGTCGCAGGTCACCTACACCTCCATCACCTCCAAGAAGCACACCCCATGACTACGACCACCACAGCGCGAGTCCATCTCGATCTCCGCCGCCGGACTTGGGTCGGCCGTCTTCGCCGCCGCCTTTGCCCGCTAAGGACAATAAGCGGAAGCGTGCTCCGTCGATGAGTACTAACCGACGCAGCAGCCCAAAACGACAAATGTCGCCCCTCCCAAGAGTACCTCATAAGAATCTTCCCATCAGAACTTACGATCTTACTGACGAGCAAACCGCAGCGATCGCAATGGCCGAAAAAGATGCGCATTTTGCAAAGATGAAACCCAAGCCCGCCCCGGTATACACCGAGAAGCAAAAAGCGTGGGCACGTGATTTTCTGAACACAAAATCGCAATATGAGTTGCACCATAAGCCAGATGACTATGTACGCACACTTCGGAAGGAAGTGCAGAAGAGCAAATCAAGTAAAAGTGCAAGCGGGAGCAAATCAGGTAAAAGTGCAAGCGGGAACAGAAGGGACGTTCCCCAGCTCGGAGAACAGGCCAAACAATCGATCCCATCCCTCAAGGTGTTATCCGAAAACGTTCCCCAGGTGCTGCAGCAGGATATGGAAGAAGCTGCGAAGTTGGCGGCCTCTATGGGTGTGACTGTTGCTGAATTGCTAGGTTCCCAAGACGACAAGTTACCCAAGGCTGATGTTGTCCCTACATATGTCCCAGGGAAGCCTTTGGTCAGCAACGAGAAGTTGGAACAACTGCCAACACATATGCGGAATTTGCATGACTGGTACTTGAGTGTGGTAGGGGGGGGCAGAACAATGATCGTGGCGAAAGTCCCACATGAGTACTTCTTCCGACCCGAAGAGGTCCATGTTGACTTTTCAGAAATCTTCCAGTTATACAATTTCGACGCCCTCGACAAAACTCTCATGAGTTGCTATTGTCTGTAAGTTGTTGAATTCATTGTCTACATATAAGTTGTTCAGTTTTTCAGTTGTTCAGTTCATTGCATGTAATTATCCTCATTATATCCTTTTGTACTCTATTATGCAGAATGAAGATCCGGGAATGTAAAAGAAAGATCTATAGTGTTGGGTTCATTGACCCAGATAAAGTAATATATATTCGCTAACGACGAAACCCGACGAGACGGCGGATAACCTTCTAAGGTTTCTAACGGAGCAACATTTCTGTGACCACATACTGTTTCCTTACAACTTCCAGTGAGGGTCTTACTCTGTTGTACACATTCACTTTTGCTTACTCGATGTTAAGTGTAATTGATGAGTTACTGACGTATATATAAACGTGTGCAGGTTCCACTGGATTCTGCTAGACATTCAAGTTGATAAGGGAATAGTTGAAGTCATGGACCCATTAAAGAGACACCTGGAAGAGTTCCGCGACATGCAGGACATGCTCCAGAGGTAATTTTCGCGCTATATCGGTCTCTTTCGTTGATTTCATGAGATATCAGGTAATGAATAACTCATTCATTAATTCATTTTCTTTGCCGGGCAGGGTTTGGAACGTTCAGGAGTGTGGTGACGGGTTCCTTTAGTGAGAAGCTGACGTTTACTCCGGTCACGGTAAGTAGTACGAGATATGTCCGCATCTCTTTAATTCTAGTTTCAATACAATTATGATGCTAGATTATTATTTTGATTGAATTCTATTCTCGTAAAGTGCGCGAGGCAGCCACCGGGGACGAATCTATGTGGATACTACGTTTGCGAGTTCATTCGCACGTTTACCACTGAGCACAATGATTATAGACTCTACGTAAGCAATACATTCACAACATTATTTTATTACCGTCACTTTTTGTTATCATGATTGATGTTCATATTGATCTCCTTTTCTTATATAGTTCGAGAGAATGCGGGATCGGCTCCTACCAGAGCAACGCCTACTAGGAATTGCAGAGGAACTGGCGGGATTTTTGATGAAAGAGATGGTAGACGACGCCGGAGAATTTAGTGTGAATAGGCGCTACTGATGATCCCCGGCCGTGTAATCGAATAGACGGGCTCTAGTCCCGGTAATTGTGATCTCCATGTAACTATCAAAATTGTATATATTTGTATGCTCGATCGTAAGACAAGTTATCTTATATATATGCACGAACGTGTACGGTATGTGGTAGCGTAGAAATACCGCTAAAAGAAAACAATTATCTTTGTATGCTCGAAGAAAGAAAATAAAAGAAAACAAATAAACCCTAAACCCTAAACCCTAAAGAAATAAATAAAAGAAAACAAAATTACCCCTTTAGTCGCGGCCCGTTATACGAGCCGGGACTAAAGGGTTGCCCCCAGCGCGCCCCGCAGGCGGCCACGTGGATGGCCTTTGGTCCCGGCTGGTAACAGGCCGGGACTAAAGGTTTGCCCTTTAGTCCCGCTTGTCCTGTCCCGGTTCGCCAACCGGGACTAAAGCCCCTCACGGGCCGGGACAGAAAGCCCTGTCTCCGCTAGTGAACTCCAAGAGTTGTCCTAAAATACGTCACCTTTTTTTTCCGCATGGGTGGTCCAACAACTGTCCTAAAATAGGGCAGCCACACGACAGCCTCTAACCCAAAAGCATTGTTGTTCAACTATTCATACTATTACTTTGCAAAATGAAACACATATATATAAGCAACACAATTCACACATGAAATTCATATTCAAAGCACAAAGTGCATGACACCAACATAATCCACAAATATAGTGCATAAATGAACATAAGTAAAAGTGCATAGTAAAAACAGTACTAGACAAAACATAGTCACTAAAATTTCATCTCCTTCGCTTGATCTCATTGGCGCCATTGTTTGCAACATTGGTGGTCTCACTGGCTTCGTTCTCTTGTTTCCATCATTGTCTCAAATCTTGAATGCTCTCATTATCCAACCTATTGTTTATTCAAATATAAAATAGTACTGTTAATTTATTTATGGATTAAATTAAACATCACAACTAATCGTAAAAACTTAGTTGTAATTATACCCTGCCCCTATGTTGTTGATCATGGTATTTGCCGCCAGTGCCAACAGCTCCTCTTCCACGGCAGGCGGAGACGGGGTGTGTGTGTTTGGGGGTGGGGGTGGAGCAGTAGCCGCCGCCTATGTCACCTTGTTGGACCGCAATGGGGCCGGTGCAGATGAGTTACGCGCGAACTTGGGGACGGTGCCGCCTCGTGCCCTCGTCGCAGGGGGCCGGGGGGGGGGGGGGGGGGTAGGGCTTCTTCCTGCTCTGCTCGACCGCAGTGCATGGTTGGCTGTGGAGGCGCAAACCCACCACGTCTACCAATGTCGGCGACGGGACAGGTCGCGACGACTAGAACGGGGCTAAGGACATGCACGACATTCGCGGTGGGGGGAGGAGGGGGCGGGGAGGAGGGTTTCCTCTGTCAGATATAATCTCTCTGCTATGTTGGGATCTCCACCTTCATATATGCCGGAAGAGACAGCTCTAGACAACAAAACTCTGCTGAACCGGTTCTGACTCTTCCCTAGCTTGGCGATTTTTTTTGTTTTCCATTACGCAACCCTATAGTAACAACAACTCCTCTTCCACGGCGGCGAGGTTGTGGACTCACTTCCACATGAGGTGCAACATCCGGAGGTGGAGCAGTAGCCCACTACAAGAAATATGCTATTCTATGACCTTTTATAGTGACCCTCAAAATATTGGTCATAGATTTACGACCATTTGGACCCAGTTGGTCATACGCTAACTTTGGGAGTAAAAACCCAAAAATATTATGACCAATTTTGTCAAAAAGGTCATTACCTCCTTATATGAATTGGTCATAAACTAGACAACAATGCCTTTTTGCCTTTTTTCTAGACCGCTATGACCAATTTAAATGGTCATTCACACTACTAGATAGCCAACTCAACAGTCTCGTCTACGTGTCGTTACTTATTTGTCATTTTCACTTATGTGTCACTATGATCTGACAACCAACTCAGCAGTCTCGCCTACGTGTCACTGACATTTTTGCTTATGTGTCACTGTGACATGTAGGATCAATTTGTCCGATGGGACCCGCCCTCGCTGACATGTGGGACCATCAGCACATACATGACATGTGGGTCCCAAGCGCGCCCCTGACATGTGGGTCCCACTCTACCTGTCACGTGGGTCCGCACCAACCCTACCTGACATGCGGGTTCCCACCCGCCCGACACTGACATGTGGGTCCCGGCCCATCCTACCCGACACGTGGATCCCACCCGCCACTGCCATGTGGGTCCCGCGTCCACCCGCAACTGCCATGTGGGTCCCACTCTACCTGTCATGAGGGTCCCGCACCCACCCTACATGACATGTGGGTCCCAATCTACCTGTCATGAGGGTCCCGCACCCACCCTACCTGACACGTGGGTCCCACCCGCCACTGACATGGGGTCCTGTGCCCACCCTACCTGACATGTGGGTCCAACCCGCCACTGACATGCGGGTCCCAATAACTTACCTGACATGTGGGCCCCGATCTCGCCCGCCTGACCTTGTCATATATTCGGCAAAAATTGGCGCAGCGGGGATTCGAACAGACGACCATGTCTTCCCCAGATTTGGTCTCTACCACTGGGCTATGCTACTGAATGTGTTAGTTTAGAGACGCTAGTCTATTTGTAGTTTTACCTTGATCTGCATTCGGAACCAGGCTTGGGCCGGTGCGGTAAGGTTATGGGCTGGCTCGGCTGGGTTTGTTTTGTGTCTTTTTATTCTCTTTTATGTTTTCTTTTATTACTTTTGATTTTGAACTCCAACTTCAACCAAATAAATTTTGAAAATTTTGTAAAGATGTACTCTGTAATTATAGACTAATAGTGACTGGTCTTAGTCAAATTAAATTTAACAAAATACCACTAACCCGCCACAACACACTGACATACCACACAGTACTGACATGTGGGACCCGCCCAACCCCCTGACAAGTGGGACCACGTGGGACCGGCCCCCGCCAAGCCCTGACGTGTTGACCCATCTCACTAACATGTAGATCCCGCCCCACACCCGCGAAATAATAAGCAAAAACCGTGCGGGAGTTGGGACTCAAAACAAAGACCATGCGTTCCCAGCCGTGCTCTCTACCGCTGCGCTATTCACGTGCTCATGTTTTTACATGGAAGCTACGGCCTATTTAGTGTGATAACTACCTGGTTTTTTTTTTTGAGGGTAACCTGGGTAAGGAAATAGGCCTGGATTGGTGTGGCGAGTTAATGGGCCGGCTCGGCCTGGTTCTTTCTTTTTCTTTTTGTTCATTTTTATTATTCTTTTATGTTTTCGTTTATTACTTTTGATTTTGAACTCCAATTTCAACCAAATTTATTTTTTGCATTTTGTTGAAACGATGTAATATGTAATTTTTTTTTGAATTTATGTAATATGTTCCTAAGAGTCTAAAATTACTAAAATTACCTAAGAGTGTAATTTTAGACTCTTAGGAACAATGTTGCCGAACAAAGTTTTCGACATGTTTCACAAAAAAAATCGCTTTTCATTTTTCAAGTGCTTAAAATAGCGTTTTTTTGTGAAGCGGCTACCGAGAGTGTCGTCCAAAATGGCACCGATACATGTTTGTCACATAGCTTGCCCATTCCTGCCGATTTAGCTGGAAACCGCTAGATTTTGAACTGCAGCCGCCACATAGCTTGCCCATTATTTTTCCAAAATTTCATTTTTAGGTTCACAAGTATCCATTTCATTAGAGATACGCCAAAATATCCACATGATTCAACCACTAGACACAAACGGTCACGGCCACAAATTCGACTAGATTTTCAAATGAGCACACAAAATTCGAAAAAAATCAAAATAATGAAAAACCTTCACGTAGCGTCATCACATGTGGCCTAGTTACGAGAAAAAAAATAATATAAACTTGCAATAAGAAGTGTCGCCTTCTTGGACTGCGATGGGGCCGATGCAGACGAGTTGCGGGGGGCCTTGGGAAAGTTTCCGCCTCGTGCCCTCGTTGTGCGGGGGGGGGGGGGGGGGGGGGGGGTTCTTCCTGCTCTTTCTGGTCGTGGAGGCACAAACCCACCACGCCTACCAGTCTGTGCGATGGTGGGGGCAAGGCGACGACAGGAGGGGTCACGCCGCCGACGGGAGCGGGGCATGCGACATCGCGGCTGATGGCCGCCGGGACGAGGAGCGCGATGTTTTTTGAGAAGTTTGGGCTTCTACCTTATAAAATGCTACTGAACAAGGAAAGTTCAGTATTTCTTTTTTCAATTTTAGGTTCCAGTGCCCTTTTGGTTTATTCAATTTTGCATTGAGTTTTGTTACGCTCCCGGATAACTATTGACAAGTCTAGCGATTTATCGTGATGTTTCGCACAGAAAGGAGAAAAGTGAAAGAAAAATACTACTGTAGTATTTTACTGAAGAAGCAGTGTAGCGTCACGTAGACGACCGACCGAAAGAAGAACCGGCTGGGCTCGATCCCGATCCCGATCCCGACTCGCTGCCTTCCGGGCGTTCTACTTCTCATCGCCTCCCCAGATCCCGGCCATACTGAGCTCATCCTCCGCTCTCGGCGGCCTCCCGTACCTTCTCCTCCACCTAGACATTCCACCCCGAAACCCTAGCCTCCACCGACCATGCCGCCGCCGCCGCCGCCGCCGGCGCTGCCGTCCGAGATTCTCGAGGAAATCTTCCTCCGCCTCCCGCCCGACGAGCCCGCGAGCCTCGTGCGCGCCTCCCTCGCCAGCAAGCTCTGGCTCGCCATCCTCACCGGCGCCCGCTTCCGCGGCATCTACCACGACCTCCACGGAGCTCCCCCGATGCTGGGCTTCATCTACTCCTGCCCCCCGGACCACCTCGCCAAGTGGACGGAGGAGGAAGAAGACGACAACCTCCCGTACTTCGTCGCCACCGCTAAATTCCCGCTGCACATTCCCGCCGTGGAGGACTGGAGGGGCTGGCACAATGACTACACGGCGTGGGACTGCCGCCATGGCCGCGTGCTCTTTTGTAATTACAATGTGAGACCCATGCCGCTCGTCGTCTGGGACCCCATGACTGGACGCCGGAGGCTGATGTACGCCCCCGAGGACTACGACACCTCCGGGGCCGCCGTGCTCTGCAACGTGACCGGCTGCGACCACCGCGCATGCCATGCGGGGCCCTTCTGTGTGGTATTCGTTGGCCTGTTCAATGATGATGGTGCTTCTGTTGCATACGCCAATGTGTCCTTGCCGGACGACGTCGGTAAGTGGAGCGACTCGTGCCCTGCTCTACATCTTGCGATAGAGGATGCCTACCTCGTCGACAGGCCCCCTATCTTCATCCAAGACGCAGTGCACTTCGTGCTTATGTATGAATATGACAAGGATAACAAGGGCGATAACAACATAGCTATTCTCAAGTACGAATTGGGCTCTAACTGTCTCTCGCTGATTGACGGCCCGCCGGTGAAGACTGGCCTCGTCTTCGCCGGTAACGTTGTCATCATGGCGATGGAGGATGGCTATTTGGGTTTTGCACATGTGGATAAGTTAACCCTCAAACTGTGGTCAAGTCAGATGGGTTCCAACGGAGTCGCGGCATGGACTCAGCGTAGGGTCGTCAATCTCGAGGAACTTCTTCTCATTCGGAATATCAAGCAAACGCTTAGACTGATTGGATCTGTGGAGGGCGGTGATATCGTTTTTGTGACCACGGACCTTGGTAACTTCCAGATTAATCTCAAGTCACTACAATGGAAGGAGCTATCTCAGAAAGTAAAATACC
Organism: Poa pratensis; assembly: GCA_947311845.1. Lineage (NCBI taxonomy): Eukaryota > Viridiplantae > Streptophyta > Magnoliopsida > Poales > Poaceae > Poa > Poa pratensis. The sequence goes on along the minus strand of CAMZMU010000049.1, from coordinate 3,586,431 downwards.
TTTCTCTGTTTCCGTACATGTGTTTCTACAATCCACCAGGTATGTCTATATGGATTTCTTTTAGCAACTCTTACATTTTTTGGTGGAACAAACGAAAAATTTCGATCAAAAGTTACATATGTGCTCGAGCATATGTTGAGTGCTATGTACACTCTTATGTTATAACTAAATATGCTTAGGCCTACCTAATTGGGCAATTTTATATCGTGTCATGTCATCTCCTAGGAATCGCACTAATAAATCTATGTTTGCAGAAAGGGTGAGACTCCCTGATGCGGTGCGTTGAAAATGCATGGTTGAATTTGCTTAAGAGTCGGAGGCCACTCTTATCAACAAGAAAGAGGACCAACTTGGAGGCGACAATAATGTTATTGTCCCGTTCAAAAAAAAAACTTGTAGTAAATTATGTCACTATTTAGTAGCTGGTTTTGCGAAATGGTGCCTGTTCTCTTGTTTTAGACCAGCTAGTGGTTTCTGTCACCTAAGATATGATATGATGATGGTTTCTGCACGCTGGCCTGCTGCTGTGTAGTATTTATTAATCTTGTGAATTTATTTCTTCAGTAGCTACATGTCAAGTGCTGATATTAGTGCAGTCCTATTTAGCAAACAGTGGCAATGAAGTGTATATGTAAACTGAAATCCTGAGCTATATATTCCGTCAACTGACACTCTCACAACATATGGGCCTCATGACTGCACTAAGATCTCATAGTGCTTTTATTTCTTCAGTAGCTCCATAAAACACAAAGTATATTTCGTTCACCTTTTTGCCTACATAATGGTATAGTCATTGCACTGCCCACGTAGTAAGATGGAGTTGTTCATATGCTTGTTCAGAGAGTGTAAGGTTATTGTGATCTTTGCAATTGTTTTTGTCTATCATAACGTCTAGATTAGTTTCACAAATTTTCCTTAACTCTAGATAAGATCTTTTACTTAAAATCATCATCACACATTTTTATATGCATCCCTTACCTAATATATGGAAGAGGTAAGGCTCTGTTCCAAATTAATGGTAGCTAATTAACCTCATTCATCCTTCATGGACAAAAGAAATTGCTTTTCGAGTTGGCTGATTGATTTGACTTACGTGACCTGTTGGTTTCTCTTATATTTTCTTCATATGTGGGTGTTAGCGATGTTGGTAAATAGTTTTTGTTATAAGTAGGATATATGTTTTGGATCTTATTATTGCACATATCTAGAGAAATGCTTGTTATGCTGGTTGAGTATAACAAGGTAGGAAAAAAGAAAAGGGTTTGTTCCATGAACCAGAACTGTCGCGAGCTTTCAAGCATGATTGCTGGTTGATGTCTTAGTTTATGATTTGCATTTAATTAGTGCAGCACTAATTCTCCACATGATTCTGATACTTAAGAATCTAAAAAGCTTTATTCAATTTTACCTGATGACGCCAGAAACTTCATACGAGCACTTTTTGGCTTGTTTTCTCTGCTTTGGCCACACAGTACTGCTTCTTCAGAGGGTAGTAAATTATTCATAGCCATTGAGTATTTCTGCTTAGTTGGTCGAGTCATGGCAAAAGCTTTGCAAGGTGGAAGGCTACTCCATTTGCCTTTGTGAAAAGCATTTTATGATCTTCAACTTGGACAAGTAAGCATGAAAACTTGCTTGCACTAGATGCCATCTAATTTCCTCTTCGACCTTTTTGTCTAACCTTAGTACTGATGTTTTCACTACTCTTCTATAGTATATTGAAAGCAAAAGATTTTTCTTTACTAGGAGCATGATCTGTACAACATGTTATCTGTTGATGTCCAGTTCAGAAAGAGATTGTAATAGTTGCCAATTCTTGTTGAACACAAGCGATTTTTGGAGTCCTGCTCTAGTTACAGTCAACAAATAGAAGATTTATGTTTCGTGGTGTTTCTCTTGAAGATTTATGCTTAGATTTTACTCTTCCTGGATAACCTGAATATGTTCTGAAGGTGAAGAAGGTAAGTGATGGAGCAGATTAGGTTCTTGCGTCGTTCCAGCTGTTATTTCTAATTATGTTGTTGATTACACTTTGTTGTTTCAGCTTTCTGTATGTCAGTATTTACAACTTAGAAGAGTGCATTTCATTGGTGGTGGACGCCACTATTAAGACTGGAGTAATTTGTCCAGTAGATGCATTGAAATCTTAATTTAATCAGGTCGTCTCATTTTCTAAGATATCGGATTTTCTGCCAGGTGTTGCTCCTTAGAATTGCATTTTCTACAAGAACTTTATTTTTCAAATTCAGGTATTTGACATATCATCCCTCCAATTATATTGTCCTCAAGAGCTTGGCTATCTTATTTGTGGTCGTCGGGAACTTTTGGGAGGTAATGCTCTCTTTAACTTTCTTTCTTCCTCACAGCTTCAGTGTTGAATTTTGCTGGAAATCTTTTTGCTATTGGTTTGTAGCTACTTGAGATGATGGCAGAATTTAGTCCGGTTCAACAGCATACTTTCTGCCGGTGTGGCTGGTGCTCAAAGGCATCCACCTGTGGCATCTCCGCCTTATAAATCCTAGGCCTAGTAAGGCGCCCCTGTTTTAGTGATGCTGAATCACGTCATTCCTGAATCCCGTGATTGGTGTCATTTGACCTTTGCATTTTGTTTGTTGGCACTCTTGGACTGCGGTGAATGCTTCGAATGCAGCTGGTCTTGAAATCTTCGATTGTCATGAAACAATTTTCGGAACAATGTCTTCTCCGACATATCTTGGACTCGGCCTAGCTCCCCTCCCGGGTCGCACGCGCGGGCGACCCCGGAGGGCCGAAACCCTAGCTAGCGGCCACCTCCTCTCGAGCCTCCGCGGCCGCCGCCGCCGCCGCCGGCGGTGGTGGCGGCCCCCCGGCCTCCAAAGGTGGCAGGGGAGGAAGGGCGCGCCTCGACGGGCCGGTCTCGCGCGGGAGAGGACGTTTGCGGGCGGCGCAGGGTGGTGGGCTCGTGACGACGCAAGGCGAGCAGTCGGCGGCGGTGCAGGGTGGTGGTGCGGCGGATCCGGAGGCAGCGCTCGGTCGCGGCGGCAGCACGAGGCGCCAGGCCCGTCCGGGCTCGATCTGGGCCGGGAGGCCCGGGGCTGCGGGATCCATGTCGCCTGGGCAGGAGGTTGGTGCTGGCTGCTCGTTCGGGCGGGTCAGGTGGTGGACGCCGGGGTGGCGGCCCCGGAGAGACTTGGCGGCGCCAGCTCGGGCGGCGAGTGGCGGCCGTGGGTGTGGTTCCGCGACCCCGGCCGTGCGGGCGGCGGGGTGGCGGCGAGCGTGTGGTGCGGCGTACTGGGCGACCGTCAGCCCTATGCGTCTGACCAGGGTGGTCGTCGTCCTGGTCCAGCGAGTGCGTGCTTCCTCGGCCGGATCTGGTGCGTTGCGCGAGATGGCCGGGCGGATGGTGGTGGGGTCGTCGGGACCGGGGGAAACTCCTGGCCGGCGGTGGCCACGACGTCGTCGACGCTTCAGCGCTGATTCCTCCCTGGAGGCTTCGTCGAGGTACCCTCTCCCCCCACCCAACCCCCCTACTTTGGATGAAAATCCAATCCCCCATGGACGGCGGCGACATTGCGACGCCGCTTCCCTTCCTGGAGGCGTCGTCCGGGGTGTGTGGGGGTGGTTGGCAAGCTCTCGTTGGCCGGTGGCGGCGTGTGGCAGTGCTAATCTCGAACAGCGACGCTCTGCATCATAGGTGGTGGATCCCAGCTCTGTGTCTCTCCCTTCAGGACGGCTCCTGCTTGCCGGTGGGTCGCGCCCTCGATCCTGGGCTAGAGGGGAATGGGTCCCCTCTACGGCTGCAGCATTGCCGGTGATGGTGTGAGTCCGGTTCTTCAGCGACCCAATCTTTGGTGCAGGTGGCGTTGCTATCTTGTTGCCGACCTCCCTAGTGTGTACCTTCGTTCTTCAGCTTGCGTCTTGTGAAGCGGCATTGCAGTGGCTGATGGCGACAGTCGTGTGGAGCTCCGGCGCGGTTGCAGGTGGCTCTCGGGTGAGCAGCTCTGTGTGCCGACGGTGCGGCGTCCTTCGAGCCTGGACGAGAGGGAAAGGGTCCCTCTTCGACGACAGAGTTGGCAAGCTGGGGCTTGGTCTCCTGCCGTTGGTTTCCTCTACGTCGACCCTTGCCTCGCCTTAATTTGCTCTCTGCCGTGGATGAAGACGATGATCTCTACTTTTCAAGCAGAGCCTTATTTTCTTATTTTTTCTGTTTGCTTGTTGTGTTGAGTTCTGTAAGCTGTATCTGCACCATGTAATTGCCGCTGTTGGCTTTATTAATTTAAAGCTGGGCTCTTTGAGCCTTGTATCTTTTTTTTTTTTGCGGAGGAAGAAGAAACATTACATCGGAGTTACAAAGAGGTCCCCAGAAAACACAAAATTACAAAGCCGCCCCTCTGCACTATGACCGCGTCGTCGACCCGCCAATGCCGTCGGTGGCGCGCCGCCGCCGCTGCCTCCCTCGTAGCCTTGGATCGGAAGCAGTCCCCTGGCGTGCGGGAAGTCGCCGAGCGCCGGTCCCAGAGGACCTACACCGTCGAACGCCGCCGCGGACAGCCCGATGCTCCGCTCCTTCTTCTTCAAGATCCAGCTGTGGGAGCTCCGCCGCCCTCGGAGCCTTGTATCTAATAAAAAAAAACAATGTCTTCTCCACTGTAAAACACCCTGTTATAAGACAGAAATAGATAGCAGTATATTGATGTTCAGTTTGGTGTTTCATGCGACGTGGGATTTTGTTCGGACAGTAAAGCCATGTAATCTAACACTAAGCGCACCTTCAGTAAACGACATGTAAGAAAAACAGTGACAGACAGTAGCACAATCAGATTGAGATGTATAACACGTATTGGAGAAGTAATTAGTGTACATAAGAAGCGTGCTAATCACCTGATGCCCGCCGACTCTGCCCACCTGATGCCCCCCTGCCACCAGTGCTGCCGGTGGAGGTCAGCCCAGGCGGTGAGGTTGTAGAGCTCATCTAAGCCGTAGGAGCGCTAGTCCTCTCAAGAAGTCAAGAGTCGGTTGGCTTACCCCCACCCCTACGGTCAATATCATTTCTCGCCTCAGCTGGCATTGCCACCCCTATGTCTATTTCCGGCTCAATCCATTCTCTCCCTCACCGCTGCGGCCAGCCGTGTTGACATGGGCTCTGGCTGGGTTCGCTCCGGGCGGCCAGGTCGCCCCCGCCCCCATCTTAGCTGAGTGAATTTGGGAGAAGGAAGAATAACAATGAATGGAATGCAAGAAATTTCCAATCACATGTGACATAGCAAAACTGTTTCCGTTCCTCGCTCTTTGCAGGGAATATGACGTGCCTTTTAGCTCGTACATAGCCTAAGAAATTCCAGCTCGTGGAATGCTACAGGGTAACTAGTTAGTGCCGGGGTACTATTTTTCTCTAGCGATGAATCGTGATCGATGTTGCGCGCGGAAGGGTGACAGAGAAAGAAAACTACTGATGATGGAGATTGGAGAAGCAGTGGCGCCATGTAGACGAGCGACTGACAGAAATCTCTGGGCCGGCTAGACCAGGCCGGGTCGCGTCGAGCCCTACTCATCACACCTCACAGCCGAATCGGTCATCGTCTCATCATGAAAACAACTCAAACTTCCCATCCGCTGAACATGCCGCTCTCACCACCGGCACCGGCACTGCCGGAAAATATTATCGAGGAGATCTTAAGCTCCCTCCGCCTCCCGACCGACGAGCCCGCATGCCTCGTGCGCGCCTCCCTCGGCAGCAAGTTGTGGCTCGACCTCCTCACTGGCGCTTGCTTCCGCGGCCTCTACCTCGACCTCCACGGAACTCCACCAATGCTGAGCTTCATCTATTCCTTGCCCCCACACCACATTAAGGGCAACTCCCACGTGGCGACGCATTTCGTCTGCTAGGTCAAAACCACGACCCTACGTGGCGACACAAACAAAGCGATGTCCGATTTTTTGTCCGCACGGATCCATTTCCGACACAATGGGTCAGGTTTGCGTCTGCTCTGGACATGGCAGACACGCGTTGTCCTGCGCTGACCCACCACCAGCGGTACAAACGCAGCCCAGCACCGTCCTCCTCTCGCCTTCGCCGCCACATCTCCTAGAAAACTTTTAGCATCAAATTTTAATGTTGGTATTCCATGAAATTTTCTGTCCAAAATTTTGACATACGATTAAAATAAAATTTTAAAACTGAAAGCATATGCTCGGGGTGCCAAGACTCCACCCGAAGAGCATAACGTGCCTTCTGGCTCCTAGAATATCATTTGTTCGATTCCCGTGGTGCCTTCTCATCCTTGTTTGTTCTCTTTTCAATTTTTGATTCGATGCATTTTTAGTTTATTCAGTTTTGAGTCTACCGGATAGCTATTGCCATATTCTCTAGCGATTTATGGTGATGTTGGCACAGAAGCTAGGAAAAAAGATAAAGAAAACTGTTCGCTGAAGAAGCAGTGTAGTCGAGCGACCGAGAGAAGTGAACGGACTTTGGGCCGGCTGGACCCTGGCCAGAACGCGTCGTGCCCGACTAGGATCCCGACTCACTGCCTCGCCGCACCCTTTGTTCTCTGCCCGGGCCGCGTCTCATCGCCTCCGCGACCTCCTACTCCGCCGCCGCTGCCTCCTCCTCTCCCCTCCCCTCTCCGCCTCCCGTACTTTCTCCTCCACCAAGACATTCAACCCGGCCCTAAACCCTAGCCTCTACCGGCCATGCTGCCGCCACTTGCACCAGCGCTGCCGGACGATATTCTCGAGGAGATCTTCCTCCGCCTCCCGCCCGACGAGCCCGCGAGCCTCGTGCGCGCCTCCCACGCCAGCAAGCACTGGCTCGCCGTCCTCACCGGCGCCCGCTTCCGCGGCCTCTACCGCCACCACCACGGAGCTCCCCCCATGTTGGGCTTCATCTATTCCTTGCCCCCACACCACGTCCGGGAGGAGGAAGGCAACAACATCCCGCGCTTCGCCGCCACCACTAAAACCGGCGTGCGCATTCCCGCCGTCGAGGACTGGATGGCCTACGCCGCGTGGGACTGCCGCCATGGCCGCGTTCTCTTCTGCAATAACGATGTTAAGCCCACGCGGCTCGTCGTCTGGGACCCGATGACGGGACGCCGGGCATCGCTGAACACTCCTGAAGAATACTACACCCACGGGGCAGCGGTGCTCTGCAATGTGCCGGGCTGCGACCACCGTGCGTGCCATACGGGATCCTTCCAGGTGGTCTATGTTGGCATCAACCTTACTTTGGATGCTTCTGTTGCATACGCACATGTGTCCTCCTCGCCGGATGTGGGTAAGTGGAGCAAGTCGTGCCCTCCTCTAGATCTTCACGACATAGGGGACGCTGCTTTTGTTGCCGAGAGGCCCCTGTCATCGTCCAAGACGCACTTTACTTCATGCTTGCGTATGCATTTGAGGATGATGACGATTGTAACAACTTAGCTATTCTCAAGTATGACTTGGGTTCTAGCTGTCTATCGCTGATCGATGGGCTGCCGGTGGAGACTTGCCCAGCCTGGCACATACTCCTTATGGCAATAGAGGATGCCAGTTTGGGATTTGCACATGTGGACGGGTTAACGCTCAACTTGTGGTCAAGACACATCGGTTCCAACGGAGTCATGACATGGACTCGGCATAGCGTCATTGATCTCAACACACTTCTCCCAATTCGAAACCCCAAGGGAAAACTTACACTGGTTGGATCTGTGGAGCGCAATGATATCATTTTCGTGACCATGGACCTTGGCATCTACGAGATTAATCTCAAGTCACTACGGTTGAAGAAGATATGGAAGAGAGTACAATGCCGTTCTTTGTTTCCATACATGAGTTTCTACAATCCGCCAAGTATATATCTATATATGGATTTATTTTGTGATTTGGTAGCAACTCTTACATTGTTCGGTGGAGCAAAAAAACATTGAATGCTTAATTAGATAAAAAATTACATTTGATGCTTCAGTTTGTGATGATACATGCGCTTGAGCATATTTTTAGTGCTATGTATACTCAACTTTTATAACTAGTTATGCTTAGGCCTACCAAATTAGGAATTTTATATAGTAATGTCATCTCTCAAGAACACTGATATATCTATGTTTGCAGAAAGGGTGAGCTTCTCTGATGCGGCGTATTGAAAATGCTTGGTGAAATTTGCTTAAGGCTAGGAGGCCACTCTCATCAACAAGAAAAATGACCAAATTGGAGGCGACAAGAATCTTATACTAAATTATGTCACTATTTAGTAGCTGGTTTTGTTTAAATGGTGCCTCTTCTCTCCTATTATTGCTGGCTTGTGTCAGTAAACTTGAACTTCCTTGTGTTGTTAACATGTGCAAGTGGGTGAATCGGCTCTCTTATAGTAGACCTCCATTTTGTTGCAGCAGCAACAACCATGTGCTTCTCTATATAGTTTGCTTGAAAGGGTTTGTTCCATGAACCAGAACTGTCACGAGCATTCAAGCATGATTTTCTTGTAAATATATCTTAGTTTATCTTTTGAATTTAATTAGTGCAGCACTAATCCTCCACATAATTCTGATACTTTAGAAGCTATGCCAAAACTTGATACAAGCACTTTTTGGCTTGTTTCCTTTGCCTTGGCCACTAGTACTGCTTGTTTAGAGGGTACTAAATTCTTCAAAGTTGAGTATTTCTGCTTAGTTGGTCGAGTCATGGCAAAAGCTTTGCACGGTGGAAGGCTTCTCGATTTACTTTTGTCAACAACATTTTAATCTTCAACCTGGACAAGTAAGGATGAAAACCTGCTTGTACTAGGTCCATTCTAATTTTCTCTTCAACCTTTTTGTCCAACCTTAGTATTTGTAGATGTCTTCTCAAACCTTTTATATATTGAAAGCAAAAGATGTTGCTTTACTAGGAACTTATCTGTACCACATGTTATCTTTTGATGCCCAGTTCGGTATTGAAATAATTGCAAATTCTTGATGAAAACAAGCAATTTCTGGAGTCCTGTTCTAGTAACAATCAACAAATAGAATATTTTTACTTCCGTGGTGCTTCTCTGGAAGATTCATGCTTAGATTTACTCTTCCTGGCTATCCTGATTATGTTCTGAAGAAAGGTGAAGAAAATAGTGGTGAGTGATGGAGCAGATAAGGTTCTTGTGTCGTAACCAGTTCAGCTTTTGTTTCTAATTCTCTTGTTGATTACACTTTGTTGTTTCAACTTTCTGGATTTCAGTGTTTACAACTTAGAAGAGTGCATTTCTTTGGTGGTGGACACCCCTATTAATGTTTCCAGTAGATGCATTCAAAGCTGAATTTAATCAGGTCGCCCCATGTTTCTAAGATTTCTGGTTTTCCACACAGCTTCGGTGCTGAATTTTGCTCGAAGTTTAATTCAACGATTGTGATGTTGGTTTGTAGCTACTTGAGATGATGGGAGAATTTGCTCCGGAGCAACAACATGTTTCCTGGTGGATACTCCTCGACTTCCACCCGGTGGCTTTTCCGCCTCCATCCCTAAGCTGACTATCGGTAGGAAAGGTACGTCTGTTGTAGTGACGGAGAATCACGTCGCATTCCCGTGATGGGTGTTATTTGTGCTTTGCATTTTGTTTTGCTAGCTGTTCGAACTGCGGGGAATACTTGGAAGGCAGCTGGAGCAACGCAGTCTGCGGATGATGAATTCACTCTCAGATTTCCGGTCCTGAAAACTTAGATCGTCATGAAACAAAATTTCGCCACAATCTCTTGTCCACTGTAAACAACCCGTTAGACAGAAATATGTAATATAGTATACTGGTATTGAGTTTTGCTGTTTCATGCGAAATGGTTGTGACATGAGATTTTCGGACATTATATCCATGTAATCTAAGATAAATTAAAAATCAACAAATCACATATTACTGATGTTATTATGTGACGTGGGATTTACAAATGGTAGTAGCAGCAAGCAGTGACAGCAGTAGCGCAATCAGAATGAGATGTATAGCTCGCCTGGGAGATGTTGGAGAAAGCTCGAGATGATGCAATGCAGATGGAGATTGTGTGTATGGGAATTGTCAGTCAACAGTAGCAACGGTCATGAATCATCTTGATGATCTAGGGAATGGTGTCACTGGGAGTTACTAAAGTCGTAAATGGGACTCGTGGCCAGTGTATGGTGTGTGTGTGCCTCTGACGGTTTGGTTCAACCGGCTCATCGTGGGGAGTGACCGGCAGATAGGTCCCGAGGGACCGGACGACGAGAAGCACACCACCTCTGAACAGAACTTGTGGGCGCTCTGTTCTTGGTCATACTGAAGCTCTTTCTCTCTCTCTTTAGGGAACTGAAGCTCTTTCTCACTTGTCAATACTCTCCCCTGGAAGATTACACTAGTACATTTGTTGTCTGACCATGAAGGTTTTTGAGATGAATGTCTGAACCTGAAACTCGCATACGTGATACAGTATGCCTCGCACGGACGGCAGCTCCGGTTTAATCTGTACTCTATGGCATTGCTCGTTGTACTCAATCCATTTATCGTGCACGTTTACACTGACTGTAGCGGGTTTGTTACTGATGATTGATGACTGAGATGATTGTTATTTCGATGCACTCTATCGGCCTAGAGCTGATTTCTTATGTGGTTCGTGGTCCAGTTTTTTCTTAAGAAACAATCATAATTTAGGTGCATAATTTGCTCACACATTGGCTAGTATATGCTTGCAGTGTCACATATTGTCCATGGCGTAGCCGGCTTGCTGCACAAACTATTGATAATCGTAAGTCAGAGTCTTATTTCGAACGAGGCGCTGTATTTAACATGAAAAGTGGCTAGCTTATCTAAAAAAAGTTAATAAACTATACCTTGAAACAATTTGTGGTACAAAGCTTGAATATCTACTCGCTAAATTAGCAGGTTATAAGCTATGGTTTATGATTATATTTGTCGTGATCCTTGTTAGCTCTATGAACACACTTTTGATACTTGTCAAGCTTGTTCACCATCTTCCAAACACACAAAGATCTCCAGATAACTACATACACATGGAAGTCTATTAGTACTATGTAAACTGTAGGCAAAAAATATGCAACAAATAACAAGCCAGACCTGACTGTTCCGTGGAGCTTCGTAAGCAAACAAAAGCTCTATTAGTCTTCGTGCAGGCATGAATCCCCTAAACTTATAGCTCAAGATTCAGTTTACATGTTATACACTTGTAACATTAATTGCTTGCTAAAAAAGAAGTGAAGTGACAAACACCTGACATATATATCTAATTATAATTATGAGATGAATTTAGAGTTACATCAGCATGCCGAAACTATCACCATATCATCTCTCGAGCTATAGAAACCACTAATTATAGACATGACCGGAAAACTACAATTTTCATCTAGTTGCACCCGCAACCCATTGCCGGATGCCCCAATTTGGAGTTTTCAAAAATTGTGATTTAAATCATGGACATAGAATCTGTTGTGTCTTGTGCACTCACAAATTTTCATAAAATATTATGACCATATGTGTCCTATGTAAAAAGGATAAAGTGTGAATATCACATGATACTTTGTGGGTGCTTAAGACACAACATAATCCATGTACATGATTTCTTTTTGCACAGGTCACATATGGTCATGTTTTTGGATGAAACTTTGTGGGTGCTTAAGACACAACATAATCCATGTTCATGATTTATTTCACAATTTTTAAAAACTCCAAAATGGGACATCCGATAATGGGGTGTGGGTGCAACTAGTTCCAAAATATTCGCACTCTGCATAACCCCATTGTTTACTCATCAATGGTACCTCTATTCATAGACGAGTAGGAATATTAAGATGGGAAGACTAATATACAATATTAATATACATTTTCAAGCAAATTAAACACAGCACATAACAAATACTGCAAGAAAATGGAGGTTCATTACAATATAATTCACTCATCCTCATACACTCCCGAGCAACATAGGGAACTTATCAAGCTTATTAATGACTACGATATAGTGATATAATTCATCATAATAATATGGCGCCTCCAAGTGGTCATGTATCCTATGATAAGAGTGCCCTCTGCTCGTAAACATATCTGAACCATATGTTTCACTATGCCGCATCGGAAGGGCTCACCCTTTCTGCAAACAAATGTTCTTTTTAGTGTGGTACTATATAAAATTGCCAATTAGATAGAAGTAACCACAAAGTATTATCAGGTGTGAAAAAACAAATATAACTTTTGTTATGTTAAGACATTCAATATTTTGCTTGTTCTCAAAGCACAAAAGAAATGAAATATAAAGATACCTCGTGGATCATAGAAACTCATGTATGGAATCAAAGTACATAGTTCTTCTCTATTTCATATCTTCCTCAACCGGAGAGACTTGAGGTTAATCTTGTAGGTGCCAAGTTTCGTACTCACGAAAGTGATGTCACTGCCTTCCACACACCCAACCAGTCTAAGTGTTTTCTTGGGATTTTGAGTGAGAAGTTTCTTGAGAGAAATGATTCTACGTTGATTCCATGACATGACTCCGTTGGATCTAATCGGCCGTGACCACACGTTGATGGATAACCCGTCCTGGTGTGCAAGTCCCAAACTATACCATCCTCCATCGCCATGAGGATAGGGGCATTGTCAACCTCGTCGTCAAACCCCGCCAGTGACACATCAAGCCGTGATAAGCAATTAGAGCCAATGTCGTACTCGAAAATTTCTATATCATAATTATCATCACGCCAAAGCATGAAGTAGAGCGTGTCTTTGACGAGAACGGGAGGCACTGGATTAATAAATAAATACTCACTCCCAAGATTGAGGCGATAGCTCGGATCTTTCCACTTGGCCACAAGATGAAGATAAGAGCACTGGTTGCTCCACTCACTAACCTCCGGTAAGGAAATGTACGTTTTTGCAACAAAATCACCATAGCTCATGTCAAGGGCGACGAGGACCACCCGGAAGGGGCCTCATGGCACGCGCGGTGGTCGCAGCCGGTCACGGCACATAGCACGGCGGCCGTATGGACGCAGTCGTGGTAGTCTTTGGGCGCGTGCAGCTCCCTCCTGCTGCCCGTCATTGGGTCCCATACGACAAGCGTCATGGGTGCCTCCCCCTTCTCCCTGAAAAGAACGCGGCCATGGCGGCAGTCCAAGACGTCCAATTTCTTGTCGTTGGGGGGAATGCGCGCGCCGAATTTCGTGGTTGAGACGAAGATTGGCACCGAGCTGAGAGGCCGGGAATAATCGAAGCCCAACATTGGGGGAGCTCCATGAAACTTGCAGTACCGGCCGTGAAAGCTAGGGCCGGAGAGAAGGGTGAGCCAGAACTTGCTGGCGAGGGAGGCGCGCACGAGGCACGCTGGTTCATCCGGTGGAAAGCGAAGGAAGATCTGCTCGAGAATGTCGTCTGGCAGCGGCGGCGGCATGGTCGGTAGGGTTTCACGTCGGGAAAAGGCTTTGAGCTGGCGTGGGCTGCGGTCGTGCTACCCAGGAGTCCTTTTATTCAGGTCTAAAACAATTCACAAATACACAAAGTAGGATCGGGTCGAAATAGTACATACGTACACCGTATACATTGGCGGGCCCATATTTATTCTGTTAGCAGCATGCAGCGACCGACGCATGGTGTGATGGATCATGCGGCGGCGGCGGCGATCTTCACGCCGGACTGGAAGTGTCCGAGGACGCTGCAGATGAAGTAGTTGGAGCCACGGGTGACCGTGACACGGTCGTCGCCGGACTTGTACACCCTGGCGCCCCTCGCCGGCTTTGTGCGCCTTGTACCCCGCCGCCCTCACCCCCATCACGTTGTGCTGCTGTCGAGTCTGAGTAATGCTTGGGCACTTCAAATCAAATCAGATATCCGTGCCAATCAAATATTTTTACTTGTGGCACGCACAAGGTTAGTAGTACTCGAGTCTACCAGGTTGAGTACATTTTCTCCTACACTAGTGCGATTTGCAGCAACATTGCTTTGCTCGTCAGAATCTGGACCTCCCACAGGAGGGTTAGGCACGGACATCAGCATGAGATTAACAACTGCCAACTCTGCTTACAGGTGGGAGAGACGGCTGATCATCTAATTCTGCAGTGTGTTTGCGCGTCAGGATTGGTTCAGGCGCTTTCAGGCCCCCGTGCCGTGCGAGGGTGACCGCCTGCAGGACTGGTGGGTGGTAGCAAGAATGGGAGTTGCAAAGAAGGATCGACTCCTCGAAACAGGCTTGCGCCCCGCTATATTAATATAGCAAACAACCGATACAACCAACAATAAGCGCTGGGGCGGTAACAGCACAAAACGCCCAAAAGAAAAGAAAGAAATTACAAAAGAAACAAATGCCAACACCGGCGGATCGACAAAAGCGAACAAGCTCCATGACCGGTGCGACCACCGGACGACACCAACCAACCTAGTACTCCGAAGCGCCGGTACCAAAACAACACCTTCAGGAAGGAATGCGACGATGACGACGCTGCTGCATAGGGTTTCCCCCGGTACGCAATAGGGAGGGGAACACCCGACACCCTTCAGGAAGGACTGGCGGCACCCTCAGGCACTACCGCGCCGGTGTCAGACAAGCCGACTGGGATTTCTCCCGACCCCAGCATCCCAAACACTCCGGAGCACTCCACCATACCACCCACCACCGAGCACGATCATGAAGCCGCTCACACTGTCTCTCCACGGCCCAGAGAAGAGAGGCCTGCACATCGAAGAAGAAGAGCCGGGACTAGGGGCCACGGCACCGCCGACACGCGGGAGGGACCGTCCTCCACCGTCAAAGACGGTAACCGACCGGACGCAATTGCAGGAGCACACCAGGCCCGGCCGGGCCTCGAGAGGCCCGTAAAGCTCCCGCGGTCGCGTTGCAGAAGGCACGCCGTTGGCGCCGCCGCCCCCCATCCGAGCTGCCCTCCGTCTTCAACGTGCAGAAGTCCGCGCCATCGAAGATTCGGGCCGGCCCGCCTAAAACCCAGATGGGGCCCGAGGGCCCTGATCTGGGCCGGGGGCGGCGAGCCGGACCAGCACCACGACGGCCGCGGTCCTGCCGCCAAGGGGAGGCGCCGCCGCGCTCCGATCGACTGGAACTGCCGGGGAAGACCGCCGAGCTCGCCCAAACCACTGCAAGCCGAAGACCACCGCCGCCGTGTGCCTCCCGAGACGGCACCACCGCGCGCGGGTGAAGAAGGTCCTGCCGCCGCCGGCCGCCGCGCGGGCGAAGCCCGGCGGCGCCCGCCGGCGACGGCAGGGGAGAGCTGGGCGGAGGAGGTAACGGGGGCGGGGGCAGGCGACGGCGCCCCGGTCGCCCCGCTCGGGAGGGCGACGCGGGGGCGCAGGGGAGAGGGAGGAGGGGAGGAGAGGGGCGGGAGGGCGGCGACGGCGGCTGCCTCCGGCGGCGGCGGCGCGGTGGAACCCTAGGGCGGGACGCGGGCGCGGGGGTGAGAGCGAGCTGGGGTCTCACCCTTTGGCCCGATTGGTCCGCATCAAAGAAGGATCGACGGCGTCTGGACTCCCTAGTATCGGCGGTACGAAGACGTCCTTTGCCACTACAGTGCTGGAAGCCTGGAAGACATGAAGCTTAGCTAGGAGACCTAGAGGTGTATGTGCAACCACTACGGTTAGAGAGTAGGCTTTTGTGTAACGTGGTGTGGTGTTTGACTGGCCTAGCTGTTGTTAGCTAGCTCTAGTCTCTTGTAAACAACGTTTCTGCCTTCTATAAAATCTATGGCATGCATTTTGCATGATCTCAAAGAAATATTGGTTTGCTCAAAAAGTAGTAAGGGTGTATTTGGTAGGTTGCATCACCCCTGCACAGCTTTCCCAACTGAGACATGTTGACTTGGGCAGGGTTGGGCTCAGATTTTGTTCCGTGTTTGGTGGCCCGTATGTATTGACACATGCTGGGATGAGATTATGTTTGGTGGCCTGTACGTACTGGGACATGCCGAGAGTGGAGCTCTAGATCAAGGCAGGGTTGGGCTCAGATTTCTTGGCTAAAAAAAACTGAAATTCCAAATAGGTCCAGATTCTTGCACAAAGGACCTTGAAAAAAATATATATAAAGCAATCAAGTCCGCATCGGTGGAGCTCCAGATCGAGGCGGGCGTCGGGCATGGCGGTAGCGCTGGGCGGGTCTGTGTCAGGCTCCTGTGTTCCACAGTCTTCAGTACTGCTCATCATTCAGACAAGAGCCAACGGCCAAGATGCAGAGATAACGATTGAAGCCATCCAATGGTCTGAACTCTTAGTCTGTACTTTACCGTTTTATCCCTAGGGTTTATCTGCTATCTATTACCAGTCAAGGACTACATTGTAATCTTGCTTGAGCCTACTCTTCGATATAAAGAGTAGGTGGGGTGGTCGGGAGGATCAAGCAGTGCAAAACTCCAATTTATCATGTTTTATTTACTTTCTTAGTTAGCTGTAGAGTAACTCTGAGCACCCGAGCTCCACATTCTTCCTCCTTTGATCGCCGTCGTTGTCCAGGTTCCTCGTGGACCTGACATCCTGGTATCAGAGCCAGTGCTCGAGCTGCTCTCGTCTCCCTCCCTCACCACCCTTCTTCGTCATCAGGTTACCGGATCTCCGGCCGTAAAATCCCTACGCCGCCATGCCGACCCGCCCGCGACAACACTCACTGTCACGGGAGCGCGTCCCCGACGTCGCCGACCACCAAGGAAACGAGGCTGCCGTAGCGTTCCAGGAAGCGGACATCGCCCAAGTCTACGCCAACCTGCCGCAGGAGGTGCAAAACCTCTCGGAACGACTCGATCTGCACCAAGCACACTCGGCGTCCGCCATGGCGTCCGTGCAGAACAAGCTCGCCAAGATCTCCAACATGCTGGCAGGACTTGTGGTCAACAACGGCAAGAAACCGATGGAGAGCACGGACGCTGACGAGGTGTTAACTCATCTAATCACATGGGTTCGGTACCTAGGGTTGAGATTAGAGGGGAGAGACGTGGTAGCGTTGGTAGTATCGTTGGCTGACAAGCAAGGTTTACCTAGGTTCAGGCCCCCTCAGGGTAACACCCTACTTCCTGCTTGTCTGGTTATTGATGTATGAGGTGTACAATGGAGCTACAAGGATGTCCCGGCGAGATGTGATCTTTGCTAGGGCTATGGTGGTTCGGGTATTGCGTGCCCTAGATCGGTGGACCTCCCAGCCTTTATATAGGAGGCTAGGTCTCGGAGATTCGCAACCAACTAGGTTTACAGGTAAGGTAGGTTTCTACCAACTTAGGTTTTACTAATCTTGGAGCATACGTCATCTTTTTGGGCCACCTTTGTGGGTTGTGGTTGATGACTGTCCGCAGGTCTATCCATGGGCCTTAGCTTGTACGTGCACCAGGTATCCTCTTAATCGAGCACCCGAAGGGTACATCCCCGTCACTAGCCCCGAGTGCTTGGTCGACTCGAAGAATCGGGTAGGGACTCCTCCGTAAAGCACGTCATAGTTTGTTTTACTTTGCTGTATATCTGGTAGAGCAAGTATGTTCTGAATACGTTATTACTTTGTTTAGTATATTTATGAGCCGAGATTGTCGCGTATGTACACGTTAAGTCGGAAAACTCGTCGACTAATGTTTTGTTTATTCTGCCTAGGGATATTGGCATAGTAGGCCTGGTACACTCGACGGATCGGGACCAGTTAACTGCACTTTTGGGCAAAATCTTACTAGCCTACTTCAAGCTCGAGTCCCCGGACTCGAACCTGGAACAAACTGGTCAGATCCAACTCAGGCCGCGGAGGTCTTACAGAGTTGGCCTGCAGCATAACTTTGCGACCTAACGCGTCCGCTAGGATTTTCTTCATGTCTGTTGACATGGAAAGTTACAGGGCTTACACTACTGGCAGCGGGCCCTGGCCCAACTCGACGGATCGGCGGGTCTTACCTTTACACTGTGCGTGCAGCATCCGAGGTACATATGCGGCAGACGCAATCTCGGGGATTTATGACGCAGCTGAGCAGCTAAATCGAATAAACTTCGACTGCTTATTTTGAATAATAGTAAGTCACGTTCTTATCGGGTGCGCGACAGTGCTCCCGATGGGAGTAGCCCCCGAGATTATGCTTAACTGCTTGTAGTTGAGGATGATCTCAATTGGAGGAGGGGTGCAGGTCGACCAAGGTTCTTCAACTAAAGGTCCATCCTTTCCCTCTCCTCAACCTCTCCCTTCTACCACCTTGTCCACCATCGCCGAGATGCCAACTCCGGTAAACACTTGCACCCCTCTCCAACTCAAAACCAGTCTCTCCAGTTCGGCAACCTCACCCCAGACAAGCTTCCCCACCCACAATTCCCCGCCCAGCCACTACATGTTCGACAGAATGCCCAAACAATTCCAGACACCACAAACTCCTTTGCAATCGCCTCGACAAGCCAAGATCCACCACACCAGACACAACACACATCACCTCTTACACAACCCCAATACCACCAGCCCCAAAATTCGCTAACTTTCTGCCAAAACCCATTCCCACAACAACAATTTCAACTTTTACCATCATATTATCCCTACTACCACCCACCATATCAACCAATACCGCCACAACACTACTACAACCCTTACCCACCAATGCCACCACCCCAATACCACAACCCGTACCCCATCCCACCCATGCCTCAACAGCAACAAACTCAGTACCAACAACAACAAGCCATGCCTCGTCAGTCTCAACACACTAGTCCGGAAAGCAACTCACCTCGAGAGAATGCTTCACCGCGAGAGAATGCGTCACCTCGAGAATCACCTGAACCATTCCTGCGCGCACCGCATGTCGAGTTGCCAGTCTTCTCTGGCAATGGTCCTCGTGCTTGGATCCTAGAGTGTGAAGATGTCTTCAACCTTGTGAACATCGCAGTTGATCAGCGTGTTAAATGGGGCCTTGCACATATCAGAGGACAAGCCAAGACCTGGATCAGCAGTGCAGGTTACAATTTGCAAACGATGTCTTGGTCACATCTCTGTCAGATACTTATCGAGAAGTTTCCTGATATGCCATCTATCGAACCGATGGATCAGTTGCAGTTGCTGAAACAAGTGACTTCTGTCGATGCATATATCAATGCTTATGATCCGTGGATGACATCAATGAAGCGTGAAAAGGCTTACCTCCAAGCAGACTTCTTTCTTGACAGATTCATATCTGGTCTCAAAGATAGCATCAAGCACCATGTTCTCTGTCAGAAACCTGCTAACCTATTTGCTGCATATTGGTATGCTAGACAGTATGAGAAATCTTTCTTGTCCAACACCAGACGGCCACAAGCACAGTTGCAAGGACAAGAACCAAACATAAATTTTCCTCCTCGAGAAGCAAACATACAAGCACGGCCAAGATTACCTCGCAAATGCTGGTACTGTCCAGACAACTGGGTTATTGGTCATCGATGTGCTGGTATGCAGAGAGCTGTCAATGCACTTCAAATGCAAGAAGAATATGAAGGTGAGCAAGAAATGGGCCAACCTGAGCAAAACAATGAGGGTATAGTTCCACCTCAGGTAGTCGAGCAAGCTGAACCAGCACCAGAGATTAACTCTATGCAAATCTCTTCTTCTGCATACACGGGTACACCAAGTAGTGATACTATATCATTGCTACTTAAGTTCAGAAAGATCCAAGAAGTTGCATTAACTGACACGGGCAGTACCAATACCTTCATGGATTATGAGTTTGCCCTCAAAAATAATATACCAATGTCAGTTGTCCCTGCCAAATCTGTCACAGTAGCAGGAGGGGGAACACTCATCTCTGATGCAGTTGTTACTAACAGCTCGTTCAACATTCAGGGACACAAGTTTACATCAAACTTCAGAATTCTCAAGTTACAAGGTTCTGACATCATCTTGGGTGTAAATTGGTTCAAACAGTATAATCCTGTCACCTTTGATTTTGGGCACAGGACTTTAACTATCAGTCATGAAGATAAACAACTTACCTTTCTTGATCACTTACTGCCAGCGGATAGTTTGTTCATTACAAATGATGAGTGCTGCAAACTGCTCAATCAAGGTGCCCCTGGTTATGTACTGCTCAACCCATCAAGCTCTGAAACAAAGAATGATGCCAAAAGTGCAGAAGCAGTACATCCATCGTTGGATGATTTATTACAAGAATTCAACGAGATTTTCACCACCCCTGAAGGGCTACCCCTCACAGAGCTTGTGATCACACCATTCCTCTCCTGCCTGGTGCTAAACCAACTAATATCAGGCCCTACCGAATGTCCCACAGTCAGAAAACTTAGTGGAACAACTGGTAACACAAATGCTCAAAAATGCTGAAATTCGACCCAGCAGCAGTCCATTTTCATCTCCTGCAATTCTGGTGCGCAATAAAGATAAGTCATGGCGTCTTTGCATTGACTACAGGGGTTTTAATGAAATGTAAGGTTCTAGCTTTATAAATGGCTAACAACTCTTCATGTGCTACCTGAACAAAACAACCAAACATGTGGGGGTCAAACAGGCACCCTCTCAGTCCATTTCTAGCGACGTTGCTACACAACCTGTGAGTCATAAGAGGAAAAATGCAGCACCGCGTGATGATCTCAACACCCTTCTCAAGAAAAAGGACGAGATGACCAGGAAGAAACAAGAATTAGAGAAGGAGCTGGCTGTTGTGCAGGCAAATATTGATGCACTGAGAGAATACGCTCAAAGGTAGTCTAACTAACCTGTGGAACAAACAAAATATCTGAGATTAAGTAGATCGAAAGTTATATTTAATGTTTCAATATGAGATACTATATGTGCTTGAGCAAAGATTCAGTATTATCGACACTTGAATGTTACACCTAATCATGATTGGTAGTTTGTATGCTATCATGTCATCCACTTTTGTGACCACGCTGAAATATCTATGTTTGCAGAAAGGGTAGACCCATGTGATGCGGCGCGTAGCGTGGTTGAATTTTCTTAAGGGCAGGAGGCCACTTTGATCAACAAGAAAGATGACCAACTTGGAGGCGACAAGGATTTTATAATGAACTATGCCACTATTTAGTTCTGGTTTGGTGAAACGGTGCCTGTTTTCTAGTACTGTTGTTAGCTTCTGTCAGTAAACTTGATGACGTCTTCGTATTGTTGCCTCGTGTAAGTTGGTGAATGGTTGATCTTTGTAATGAACCTCCGGTTTCTTGCAGCAGCAGGAGCAACCATGTGCTTTGTTATTCAGTTTGCTTAAAAGTTCTCTGTGGCTAGCAGCTTAGTCTTAAAGACTCCTTTTATTGCTCTACCAGCTTTGATGAGTAGAACGAGTGGTTTATGTCACCCAAGATATGATACGGGAGTACTCATCTTGTATTATATTTGGATAGTCAATGGTGTGCGTTAATCAAACCGTCAAATTCTTACCTCCGTTGCTTTCTACCGAAACCGTCAAATTCTTCCGAGATCATAGTTGGTGGGTTCACGAAAATACTCCATCTAGACATGAGATGGGACGTTGCTTGCATGTGGTAGCATTCACACAAGTTTTCAGAGTTTGGAATGAGTGGCATCAGGAAAACACCTATGAGTTTTTTGTTAGGACTTGCTGATATATTGTGCCCACCGGTGGTCGTGTCATCTAGCGCTGTCTGGAATAGAAGGCTGGGAAGCTTAGATTCTAAGGATAGACTGTCGTCGTTGCGAAGAGTGTCTACGAGCGGTCGAGTTGAGCCCCGAGCAATATAGCGAACCTGCTCTACCTGGGTTATTTCCTCACGGTCTCTGTTGAGTATGTTGGCTGATAGTTCAGGGAACATGTCGAGGTCCTACCACCCATTTTTGGGCGTGGCACTTAACATTGGCTACTTGGGCATATGAACTTCAACATGAAATTAAATTGTATAATTAATCAAGGTGATCAAACATGAACGTGTTGAAATTATTTTATCATGTTTAGACAAACATTTAAGATTCCTTATCTCGATAGTAAGTACAGAAGAAGTTAGCAAAGACCAGCTGATATGAACACTTGAATTCCTTTATGATGAATCAATGGGGATGTAATTACCATGACATATGGTTGTTGAGTATAAATATATTGCCTAGTCCCTTTCCATCAGTTCGGACTTTTGGTCTAGATGGCTAGTGCAGCAATTCTATAATGGTGTCTTATAAAATTTGAGATTTTGCACACTACATTTGTGTATTATGAAAAGAAAAAAAAAACCTTCAGTTAATAAGTAGAGTAGATGTCGGTGCATAGAAATTTTGAATTTTGTTCCTTTCTACTTTGAATATGAGCTTGAGACGTATGTGTGTTCTTAGTAATTAATTTTGTTGGAATTTCGGAATCTTTCATACCACATCTGTAGTTTATGTTTCAGGAAATTACGATAAGTAGACATGAAGTTGTTTAAATTCGAGTAAACTTGAGAGGTACATGTGAACGATCAACTTATAGTGAATTAACTTGACGGGCACAAAAAAGTTGCAAGGTTATATAAATTATATTGAATGACATACTTAAACCATCAAGTTATAATGATTTAACTTGAGCAGCATATCAAGTTAAAAGTACTAAGTTGACCGCCATACCAATATCGTCAAATTAAATGAATTATGTTGAGCGGCATGCTCAAATCGTCAAGTTAATTTAAATTAACCTGACCGGCAACATTTTTTTTTTTTTTGTGAAACACAGTACAACGAAGTCGCTCACAAACACGCACGTACACTCACCCCTATGAACGCACACACGCACACCCTACCCCTATGAGCACCTCCGAGAGACTGAGCCGGCAGATGGTCTTGAGATTGACGAAGTCACTACGAGCGCCTCGCTGTCGACGGGAACGTCGCCTCCCACTGAAGAATATTCCGCCTAAATGAGAAACACCAGCGTCAAACCTGGGTTTTGAACTCTGGTGTGCTGGGGGTACAACCACCCTCCTAACCATCTTGCCACAGGCAAGTTCTCCCTGACCGACAACATTTGTCGCCAATAAAATGTACTCCCTCTGATCCTAATTAAGTGTCGCAAGGTATACATGCAGGCTCTAGTGCTCTACTAGCACGGTTGAAATCCCACGACACATAAAACGTACGTATCGGAGGGAGTATTTCCTTGAGCGTCCGGTGCGCACCCGTCAAGGCAATTTCAGCCCAACCCGAGATTTTCTTGTAATTTCAGCCCGACCCGAGATTTTCTAGTATTGAGTAGTCATATACCCCATGTATAACTTGACACAGTGCTATTCAACCACTACCCATTTATAATTCAGATCACTTCACCATAAATGACCAACCGAAATCAGCAGTGTATATAGGTGCTCGCCTATATATTTCGTTCAATCTCTCGAGTTGTTCTGTTCGTACTCATTTGCTTCCCAAGATTGCCACCACACGATATAGATTTTTTTTTTTGTGAAACATAGTACAAACGTAGACGCTCACAAACGTGTGCACACACTCACCCCTTTGAACGCACACACGCACACCCTACCCCTATGAGCACCTCCGAATACTGAGCCGGCGGGTCGAGTCTTGAGATTGACGAAGTCACCACGGACGCCTCGCTATCGACGGGAACGTCGCCTCCCACTGAAGAATATTCCTACTAAATGAGAAACACCAGCGTCAAACCTGGGGTTTGAACTTTGATAGGCTGAGGGTACAACCACCCTCCTAACCATCTTGCCACAGTCAAGTTCTCCACACACGATATAGATTTAGTAATGACTCATAATCCCTTGTCCTATCCAGCTAATATGTTCGATGACATTATCGTGATTGATGGACCTAGTCCGGTCCATGTACTGTGAAGCACTTTTGTTGGATCGCGTCGACACAATATCCGAAATGCATATATATATTTCTTGGGAATGATAGGCATAGGGAAATTATCAAGAACAAAACGCCGGCATGCGAGAAACATAGAAGTGACTGCAGGCTGCATCGATCGAGTACCATTGAGCGCAGACATATACCCTGGGCAGGGCAACTTATTGTCTACCACGACTTCTAAGCTTGCAGTCACTACTATGTTTCTGGCATGCCGGCGTTCAGAAATAAACATCCTGCGTTGACGTCACCATCTCAGCTTGCAGTTGCCCTGGGATCGAGTACCATTTGTGTTGTTTTATATTGATCCAAATCCATATGAAGATACAAAGTGAGAGGCTAATTTCGGAGCGAAGCGGAGGCCCGTCGCCGGTAGGCTTGGGCCGTTGCCTGCGGTTGCGGGGCTGCGGGGACGGCAGCCCCCGCGGTACGGTACGAATCGTTTCCGAGTCAGACTGCAGCTGACTTAGGGTTTTGCACCACCATAAATATATCTTGTAAGCCGCCAGTTGGGGTAAGGCATACATTGTAAACCCACGGCGTTTGTAACCTCACCCGATATAGTAAATTATTGCTAGCTGGCGCCCGTGGTTTTTCTCCTCCATTGTTGGAGGGATTTTCCACGTTAAATCTCGTATCCCCGTTGGTTTGATCTTTCCGCTCTTCGTCGTTTTGATACTGACGTCGATGCATCCAGTTTGGTTGATACTGAACGCAGACGACATATACCCTGGGATGGGCATATACCGAATTGATACTGACGTCGATGCATCCAGTTTGGCTCGTGTGGTAAATTCTGCGATATGAACTTAGCGGTTGCCTTCAGGGCAACTCTTCAGACTGACATCGTGGTTCACACGAGAATTCAAGGTCTCTCATAATCTTTCAGTCCCATGGAGAAGGAGAGTGTTTGTCTGT
Source organism: Poa pratensis (assembly GCA_947311845.1). Lineage (NCBI taxonomy): Eukaryota > Viridiplantae > Streptophyta > Magnoliopsida > Poales > Poaceae > Poa > Poa pratensis. The sequence continues at coordinate 3,561,820 of CAMZMU010000049.1, read as the reverse complement.
GCTCGCCGGGATCGTGAGTTGGCGGTAGGCACCTCTGTTTTGGATACTGCAACTTGGATCTGCCTCCGCCGGCTACATTGAAAAATTGCATAATTTTTTTCCAATCTTTATATTATTATAAGATTGCAGAAGTTATTGGTAGGAATCCAATGAAAGAGCTTATCTCATTTCACGAGGAAATAGACAAATAATTGTCCCATTTTTTGTTGTTATATTGCACATGCAGATGTTTCCATGAAAGCACCATCGTAAACGAGCTCCTTATGAATATTAGCGAGTAGGAGTTGGAAAACCAAAGGAAATATGAAATTATGTCGGATTCCGTCAGAGCAAGGGTTAATGTAGAAATAGAGGAAGACCTTCCAGCAAACAGTGGGTGCCCTTTCTTCATTCACGAGGCACAAAATGCATACATGTCCAGTTCACAGCTGAAGGTTTGTAGGTGGGCTGTATTCAAAGCCAACCTCTCGGGGAAAGTTCATTTGGAGGACAAGCTCCAGGGAACCTTTTTTGCAAAAAAAAAATCGATATTTTTAAGTTTCCAAAAATCCTGCAAAAAATCCTAGACGTTCACAATGACCTATTATACAAATCTGTAAATTTGCAACCTGTAATAGTTTGTATTGTTCTACACAAAAAAAGACAAATCCTGACAAATTTGAAAATTTTCAAATCACATCTCAGATCTAGAATTTTGTTATTTTTGCACAGACCACAATACACAATATGTCGCATTGGTATTTTGCACGATTGTATACATAATCATGGTCTACTTCTAGGATTTTTTTCAGATTTTTTGGAAACTTAAAAATATCGTTTTTGAATTTTTCAAAAAAAGAGCTCCGTGGAGCTCGTCCTCCAAATCACCGTACTCTCTCGCGGAAGTACTCCAAATCACCTCTCGCTCGTACTAAGAAGTAAGAAAGGGTTTCGATGGTCTGTATACATACACCGTCAGGTCACTTTTTTATATCTCCCAAGTTTGTTTATCTCGCAGAGCCTTGTGAACACATACACCATGATCGATCTCATCTACTAGTTTGTTTTACCTCTGCGGCTTTCTATTGAAACCATCAAACTCTTTCGTAGATCATAGTAAGTTCACCAAGATACTCCATCTAGACATGAGATGGGAGTATGGGACATTGCGTGCATGTGGTGCCATGCGCACTTGTTTGAAGTTCGGAATAAGTGGCATCGGAAAAACAAATCGGACGTATTTACTTAGATTTGCTGAAAGATAGTACCAACCGGTGATTGTGTTATGTAGCGTTGTCTCGAGCACTTACTACCCAAGACGGCTCCAATCCTGATGGCCAGCCACCATCAGGAAAACGGACAAAAACGTCAAGAATATGTATACTTGAGAGTGCTCGTCAGGAACCAACCATCGCGCACAAGCTGCCAGGAAAGAACACGATTGTTGACGGCCGGCCGCCGTGGAAGAGTTTCCTGACGGCCTTTCTTGACGGTTCTGATTTTCCAGGAAAGAAAACATAGCCGACGGCTGGCATATTGATTTGTTATTGTGAATGTTGGTGGTTTTCCTATAAATTTGGTTATTTAAAAGGTTTGGCTTAATCTCTTCTTCTCTCCTATCTCTCCTATCTAAAAAGAACGAAAGGTTCCACATTCTGCCCGCTCGGTTTCGTCAAGCCCCGCATTAATTTTCGTCCGTCCTTATTTTCCGCGTATCATGACTCATTTTCTTCCCGTAATCGCAGCTACCCGTTGCGTTTCTTTGCAGCTCCATCTTTACCCTCCACAAGATGCAAACGTGCGTCGTCTCTCTACTCCAAAATCCAAGTCGCCACCCTTCCTCCCCAATCGAGTCCACCTCCAGTCTCCTTCTCCCTCATCGCCCTTCGTCTCCGGGTTGGAATTGTCCAGTTTAGTCGGCGGCGGCGGTGGCCGAGCGGGGGCAGTCATGGAAGGTCGAGCGCGAAGGAGGCCCAGCTCCGGGCCATCTACTGCTCCTTAATCCGCAACGTCGGCCTCAGGCTCAAAGATGTAGGTGACCTTCCTCCTCTGCTCCCCTTTCGTTCCTCCTCTGCCATCCGTCGAAGGAACCAGAAGCACGTCGAGGCGCTGCCCGTCGACCGCGCGCGCTCGTCAAGATCCAGCACGAGTTATGGTTCGCTCGCGATGGCCTTCTCCTGGGCCGCCTCGACAAGGTGATTGATGGCTTGGCTTGGCCGGATTCCTCCTTCTCTACAAGTCCTTCTTTCTCTACTTGCTCGGCCGGTGGGTGACGCTCTCTAGGGTTTCAGACGTGGATGACGGACGCCTGCCTGAAGAGGTGTGACGAGGCCACGCTGGAGCTGCTCGTTGGGGACAAGGACATGGAGGTGCGGCGCTACCAGCTCTATGCCAGTAAGAAGAGATCCTCCCCAACCTCCTTGTTTCTTCTTGCTGCTAATCCTCTCCAGTTTATGTGGGGACTTCCCGTCGATTTTGGTGAAAGAATTCTATACTTACAAATATGTATCTTCTTTGTTCAGGCCATCATAGGTCTGTAATCTCACGTTTTGTACCTTCTTTAGCTATTCGTTTCTTTCGATCTCATTCTGTTAGTATTATAAATCTACCAGATGCATGTCACGGATGATGTCCTTGAAATAATGACTAATCTGTAGCAGCACTATTGCATGGGTAGCTTAAATGATATGTCAGACACTTATCTGATGTACTAAATACTAAGCAAAAGCAGTCATCTGCCCTCTAAAAAATATTTTTATTTTCATGTTTGAACGCTACTTGATTTTGGTTGATTTGGGAGAGGTGTTGGGCATGACCATATAGGAAAACTGACGGTTCTGTCCTATTATTTCGTCCATCACCACCGACTGCGCTTTAATATAGTAGAGATGTACCTTGCGAAATCATCACAAGTATTGTTCTTACCTTCTTAGTGATATAGTATAAGTGAATGGTAACTGTGCCACACGAATAGTTGCATAAGTAAAACGTCATCCTCTGTGATTTATCTGGATTTTTTTTGGGCAATTCTGAATTACCCGCCACAACCTCCATTTACAAAATGTGCATTATTTGAAGTTTGTTATTATTGCGGATCTTAATTTTAGTATCATGCCATCAGATCGGAGTCGTTCAAAATGGCATCTTGAATCTATTTGTTTGCTACAATCAAGAGCTATGGTAAAGTTTTCTAGTCTTCTTCTTTGTTCTTGTTTTAGGTGAACATTTGGTTAATTGGCTTTAAGAAAAGGTGCTGATAGACCAAAGATATTTAATACTATCAACTTAAGTTCTCCCGGAGTCAAGGTGCGTGGTTGACGAGGAATTTAGATACTAAATTGCTAAACCTATGGCATACTGAAATGCAGATTTAGACGGCTATACTCGAGTCATTTTTCTCTCTCCAGATTGTGAGGTTATATGTAGGAAGCGCTGAAACTATTTACTTGGTGTACTTTGACATTGTTGAGGTTATATCTGGCTTCAGTGGCGGAGCCAGGATTAGAGCAAGCCCCGGGCCAAAAACTTGGCTCAAAAGAAGTTCTAAAAAAAATCTTATAGTGGCACAGAAATTTCGTATGGCTACAAAAATGGCTAAAAAGCAGTGGGAGCAGAGGCACACCGGCAGAGCCGTGGCGGAGAAGAACGGTGGGGCCTGGCCACGGTTTTGGCGAATAACGGTATATGCCTGGGCGAAAATCCAGAGTTCCAAACTGCTGCTTCCACGGCGACGACGGAGAGCAGAACAGCGTGGCGGCGCCGACCCGCATCGTCATCGAGCAAGGGAAGAGGAGGACAGAGCGAGCGCTCCGGTTTCATCGTCGGGTCGTTTGCTTCACATGGGCCGCATCTGGGCTGCGCCCCTGGCCAGGCCAAATTTTTGTGTAGTTGGTAGGCTGGTAACTTTGCTGCGCCCCGGGCCATGGCCCAGGTTGCCCGGGGCCCAGCTCCGCCTCTGTCTGGCTCCATCGGCAGGGAAAGGGTCAGCTCGTTGCCGTCCAGGCCATGTTCCTCAGGTCGCTCGCACTCGCCGCCGCACACCTCGCCATGGCGTACCGCGCCAGCCGCCAGCAGCTATTGCTTGAACAAATGGCTATCTCATGTGAATATCTCATTGTGAATTGTACTCCTTTTGTTCAAATCAGTACTCATTGGGTTATGACTTTGTTTAGTATGCCGTCGAGTCTTGAAGACACTTGTGTTGTGATTAATAGCAATTTGTTGCGTAATCTTTGAGTTGCAATAATTAACAGTTAAATCGCACACATAAACACGCCCCCGACCGGAGGCTAACCAGTGACAAATAAATTATCACCCGTAGCAACGCACGGGCATACGTCCTAGTACAATACTAATAAGCCAAGTATAAAATCCGGAGGGAGTACGTTTGTGGATGTAGCATCAAAAAAATGTCACGTCATGTATGTAATGCCAACTTCATTGTTTGAAATTTTCTGGGATCCCTAGAATCCTTGATTGTTGCCAAGATTGATCATTTGACTTTATAACGGCTGGATGTTTTGTGGCTCAAGTGTCAAACCACCCCAACTAAAAGGGGCTTTTCCGATGAAATGATCATAAAAATCCAAAGAAAAAATAGTTCTAAAGACCCTTCCGGAAAGGTCAACCCTAGTCAAAACTGAGTTTTTGTTTAGAAACACGGACATACACGTGTATAAACTCACCCCTGTATACGTACGCACGCACACACTATCCTTAGGGCATGTACAAAGCTAGAATCGTGTAGAGGGGCGCTAAAAAAGAATGTTACTAAATATATTTAGCTGCTAAGAGTCTATGCCCGTATGAACACCTTCGAGAGACTGATCCGGCGGGTCAGACTTTAACATTGACGAAGTCATCCCTCCTCGCTATCGACTTAACGTCACCTCCCGCTGAAAAAAATATTTCACCTAAATGAGTCACATAGAATTCAAACTCGTTGTTTGAATTCTGTTGGGCTGAGAACAAGCACTAATGGGGTTATCACCACCATCCTGGGTGGTCTCATGCCTTAAGGCCATGATCTCCACAGTGGCATTAAGACAGGGTCACGCTGTTGTATGTTGCAGTCAGCCAATCTGGGCCAGAAACCATCATGAGTAGTCAACCAGGTAGAGCGAGTGTAAACATACAGATGGTGCAGCAGAAAAAACGACATGGAATACAGATTGAAGCAGAGTTACCGGGCGCTCGACGCAGACTGTATCGATCACTTTTCAGGTTCAGTGAGTGGTCGACATGGATGATTTGTTGTTGAACAGATACTACTTCTTCTGCAAATTAATGGATCTCCTAGAGTGCACATTTTCTGGTCCCAAGGGGAGCTAACACAATACCGAATCGATACTACCGTCCATGAATCCAGCTTGGTTCCTGTAGTAAATCCTCCTGAGCAAACAAGCGAGAGGTTCTAGCAGTCCTACAACCCAACTCTGCAAGTATATACGGAGCATATGATTGGAGAGCAGATGAGCGATTTGCCGGACAGGTTTCAGGGGCCATTACGTGACATGCAATATGATCTTCAGTGATTTGCCTTCAGGACAGCTCTGATAATCTTCCAGTCCAATGGAGAAGGAGAGTGTAAGAACAGAGCTTCAGTGAGCAGAACAAGTTAGACTTCAGAGCTGATATGTGCTTCCCCCCGTCGTGCTCACTGCCACTGACCCCACCCGTCGGTCACTCCGCGCTTGGCCACTATCCCATTTCCTTCCTCCCCGCCCAGCTCAGCTCCTCAAAATTTCCCCACCCCAAACCCTCGCCGCCGCCTCCACCGACCCACCATGACGCCGCCGCCGCTGCTGCCGATGCTGCCGGACGAGCTTCTCGAGGAGATCTTCCTCCGCCTCCCTCCGGACGAGCCCGCTTGGCTCGTGCGCGCCTCCCTCGCCAGCAAGCTCTGCCTCGGCCGCCTCTCCGCCCCTCGCTTCCACGCACGCTACCGCGAGTTCCACGGAGCTCCTCCCATGCTCGGTTTCTTTTATTCCGGAGCCCATGCTCCTACTCGCTGGAGACCGAGCCACTCTTCCTCCCAACCACGAAATTCAGTGCGTGCATTTCCGACCAGGGCTGGAGGTCGGGATGCAATGCGCTGGACTGCCGCCATGGCCGCGTTGTCCTAGCGGATGCTTGTGCGGGATTCAGGAAGCTCGCCGTTTGGGACCCGATGACGGGCTGCCGGAGGGAGCTGGAGGCGCCGGACGACTCCTTGACCCTCGGGGCTGCGGTGCTCTGCGCCGTGAGCGGCTGCGACCACCGAGCCTGTCACGAGGGCCCCTTCCGGGTGCTCTTGTTTGGGCTGCGCTTCAATGGTGGTGCAGCATCTGTACACGCGTGGGTGTGCTCCTCTGAGTCGGAACAGTGGAGCGAACCGTGCTCTCGTCTTCGTCTTGGAGCCGGGGAGGCACTTATCATGCCAACGCCCTTTCTCCTCTTTGAAAACGCACTTCACCACATGGTTTACTATGGTCATCACATAGCGGTTCTCAAGTACGACCTGGGTTCTAATAGCATGTCAATGCTTGATGGGCCTCCGCTCGTGGGTTCGTGTCTCACCATTGTCCTATCCTCATGACGATGTGGGATGCTACTATGGGGTTCGCATATTTGGATTGCCTAACCTTCTACCTGTGGTCAAGGCAAATCCGTTCTGATGGAGTCGCGACATGGAGTCAACGTATAGTTCTGGATCTTAAGGAAGTTCTCCCCATTCAAGACCCCAATATTGAATTTTGGCTGATTGGATTTAAGGAGGAGAGTGGTATCATATTCGTGACCTCGGACCTTGGCACCTATGAGATTAATCTCCAGTCACTAGAGTGGAAGAAGCTATGGAAGAGAGAAAAAATCTGCGCTTTGGTTCCGTACAAGAGCTTCTACAATCCACCAGGTATATCTATGCCTAGTTTCAATTTGTGATATGAGAACACTTCTCATGTAATAAGATAGTAAATATTCAACCAGATCAAACATTATATGCAATGTTTCAATTCGTGATAGTATATGTGGCTGAGCAGATTTTTAGTGCTATCTGCACTTGAATGTTACACCTAGTAATTAATATGCCTACTTAATCGGGAATTTTAGATAATATCATGCCCTCTCCTTTTGGTATCTCACTGAAAAATATTTATTTGCAGAGAGAGCGACCACTCCTTGTAAGGCGGCGCACTGACAACATAAGGTTGAATTAGCATAAGGGCAGGAGGCTACTCTCGTCAACAAGAAAAGATGACCAACTCAGAGGCGACAGTGATGTTATGATGAATTAAGGCACTATTTAGTAGCTGATTTTTGTGAGATGGTGTTTGTTTTCTTGTATTGTTGCTCGTGTGAGTAATTGGGTGAATTTATTATCCTTATGGACCTCTAATCTCTGGCAGCAGCGACAACATCAACCTTAAATTTAAATTTACTTGAAAAAACTTCTGCAGACAATAGTACTTTTGTCTTCCAATCTGATATCTGAATTAATCTCCCAAAAGAGATTCCATTAATGAGCTGATGACGAGGGCATTTCCAAATGTGGTTTCTGTGGCCCAAGAAATGTTGATGGTTTTGCATTCTGCCTTGCTGATATATCTTGATTAATCTTTTACATTAAGGTAGTGCTTCATGTCAAGTGCTTATGTTACGGTTAGTTCTTTTTCGCAAGCAACGTTAATGAAGGTGTAACATGTAAACTGAAATCTCGAGCTATAAGATCAGGAAACTAACATTATGACATGGTATAATTTTCCTGACTACATTGAGAGCTTTTGTTTGCTAGAATAGCTCCACTGAACTGTTAGGTATTAGGCATTTATCTCTTGCATATTTTTGGCTTGCACAGAATAATTCACTGCAATGTCCTTGTAGTGAGATGAAGATGTATACTGGTTGCACAAATTTTCCTTTTTTAGACAAGATCGTTTACTCAAGTGCATCAACACACATTTTTCAGTTCTTTCTGTACATGGCTCATTTCCAAGTTGCTGATAGCTAATCAAATTTGCTCAACATTCAAGGGCGAAGCAATTTACTTATGAGTTGGTTGATTCTTGGATTTTCATGAACTGCATGTGTGTCTTTCAGACTATCTCCATATGCCGGTGCTCATCATGTGGGCAATTTGTTTCTTGGCAGCATAGAGTTTGATTTTATTAGTTCACATTGGTAGAGAATTCCTTGTTGAGTAGTAGGGTGGCACTCTATTCAACAGTAAAGATGATCACTAAGGCAACATGGGCCTTGTTATTAACCACGCCACTAGCCACTAGGTGTTTTGCAGATTAAAGGCATGTCTTTTTCTAGATACAGTCTCTAGTTCAAGGGAAGCAAACAAAGCGCTGGATACTAACATCCATGCATCCAACTCGGTTTCTGTAGTAAATCTTGAGGAAACAAGCTGGAGCAATCTTCTGGAACTGGATCATCTTCTAGTCAGGCATTTGGCTTTGCCTCTTTTTCATAGGCTCCGAGCTGCAAATCCAAGAATGATATGGCAAACGAGTCTGTATCCAAGGCTCTAGCAAAGAGAAGGCGTCTCATAACCTACGGTGGTATTTCTTTTACTGATACTTCCTTCCTTGAGCTTATTAAGCAAGGGACCCTAGTTGAAAAAACCGGACCAGTGGGTTCGGAATTCGCCTAGTGATCTGTGTTTTGGAGCACAGTTCAGAAGTAATAGTTAATGGTCGAGTTGTTCTGTTTCAGGATGGTTTGAATTATTTTCCTACACTAACTGGTCGCATTACCTTTTGAGAATTTATTCTGTGCTTGCACAAAGAAAATCTACAAAAGTTTTACTTAGGTGCATGTCTTTCTTTTTTATAAACACTTAGACTTAGGTGCATATTTGTTTGCTGTGAACCCATGAAGACAGCCACTAAGATTGAACCGTCACTTCTCTGCTTTGTCAGTTAATGGGCATTTGAAAAACTCTTGCTATCCAGTATTTTGTTTGTCTACTACAGCAAATGCCTTTCCTGATTCTCCATCATTTTGCACTTATGCGTACGTCCTTCCATGCAAGTATGCAACCAGGAACTGTCACCCGTGAACACTGGATATATAATGTTCCAGTTTACGACCAAATTAAACATGTCTGCAAGTACTGTTACCGCTTGCTTGCTGAAGATCTACTGTACGTACTGTGCTAGATTTATGGATGTTAGTTACCAGTCTTCGTATAGTTGCCTCGTGTAAGTTTGTGAATGGTTGATCTTGTAATGAACCTCCTGTTTCTTGCAGCAGCAGGAGCAACCATGTGCTTTGTTATTTAGTTTGCTTAAAAGTTTGCTGTAGCTAGTTGCTTATTCTTAGAGACTCCGTTTTTTCTCTACCAGCTTTGATGAGTAGAACTAGTGGTTTATGTCACCCAAGATATGATACGGGAGTACATCATCCTGTATTATATTTGGACAGTGAAAAGGTGTGCTTTAATCAAACCCAGAACGGTTTTGCAAGGTCTTTACAAATTAGTAGATGAGTTGATGAAAGGTGGGACACAGGGCCAAGCCAGAACTTCTGAAATCTGCAATAAGGTTTTATCTAAAGAATCTGCAAGAAGGCAATTGATTCTGGAGCATTCTAGTAGCCCTGTAAATAGCACAGTAACACATGGCAGCAGCATTGATTTTTGAGATCACCATCTCCAGGTTGCACAGCGCGCGAGCTTCATGGCACAAGCTTCAGCATTTTGAGCACTGAGACAGTGATACAGTACCTGGCTTGCTGAAAGTAGAACAACGACACTAGAAGAGTACTAGGCTGTACCTGCCCAGCCACGGCATAATGTTAGTACTAGTTTCAGGTAATGACGTCTGGCACGGTTTCAGGTTCCTGTAGTAAATCATGCTGAGCAAACAAGTGGGAGCGATCTTCAGCATGTTCGTAACCTGAACCCCAATTTTGCAAGTATGATCTTAGCGGTTGACTTGAGGATTGACAGCAAACTGAAATATAACACGTCTGCGAGTTTCAGGTTCAGACAAGCATGTAGTAGTATGAGAAATGCATACTGAAGAATAGAGCATGAGAACAGAGTAGCAACCAAGCTCAGTTCAGAGCTGATGCGCTTCCCGTCGTGCCCACCCTCACATTCTACACGGCCCCACCTGTCAGTCACTCACTCCCCACCTGCACAATTTTCCCCTTTCCTTCCTACTCGCCCCAAAATTCCCCACCCTAAACCCTCGCCTCGCCGCCTCCACAGACCATGCCGCCGCCGGCGCTGCCGGAGGAGCTCCTCGAGGAGGTCTTCCTCCGCCTCCCTCCAGACGAGCCCGCGTGTCTCGTGCGCGCCTCGCTCTCCAGCAAGCTCTGGCTCGGCCTCCTCACGGGCCCTTCCTTCCGCGGCCGGTACAGCGACTTCCATGGAGCTCCCCCCATGCTGGGCTTCCTTCTCTCCTGGCTCCCAACACTGGACCAGGAGAAACACCCCTCCCCACACTTCGTCTCCACCGCCGAATTCGGCGCACGCATCCCGGTAAATACGACTGGGGGCATGGCGAGTACGACTCGCTGGACTGCCGCCATGGCCGGGTTCTCCTTGCCGATACTCCTCTGGGGCCCAGGAAGCTCGCCGTTTGGGACCCGATGACGGGCCACCGGAGGGAGCTGGACGCGCCCACCGCCGAATTCTTCGGCCTCGGGGCCGCGGTGCTCTGCGCCGTCACCGGCTGCGACCACCGCGCCTGCCAGCAGGGCCCCTTCCGGGTGCTCTTGTTTGGGCTCCACATGAATGAAGTTCAGCAACGTTCTGCGCACGCGCGGGTGCGCTGCTCGGAGACGGATCAGTGGAGCCAGCCGTGCTCCGCTCTTCATCTTTCGTCCGAGCGTGCAGGTGCAGTTGTCATTCCAAGGCCCTCTGTCCTCTTCGAAAACGCACTGTACTACATGATTTTATATCCTGATGATCACATAGCGATTCTCAAGTACGACATGGCTTCTAATTGCATGTCACTACTTGATGGGCCGCCGTTGCCGGGGGCTGTGACTGCCCGTTCCGCTATTGTCATGACGATGGAGGGTGGTGGTTTGGGGTTTGCCTATTTGGATTGCTTAACCATCTACATGTGGTCAATGCTGATCCGTTCCGATGGAGTCGCGGCATGGACTCAACGTAGAGTTGTGGATCTCAAGGAACTTCTTGCCATTCAAAACCCGAATAAAATGCTTGAACTGATTGGATGTAAGGAAGATAGCGATATCATTTTCATGACCACGGACCTTGGCGTCTACCAAATTAATCTCAAGTCACTAGCCTGGAAAAAGCTATGGGATAGTGCAAATATCCGCGCTTTGATTCCGTACATGAGCTTCTACCATCCGCCAGGTATATCTATACCTACTTCCTGTTGTGATTTGAGGACAAATTCTCATGTAATAATATATTGAATGTTTAATCAGATAGAAATTTGTATTTAATGTTTCAATTTCTTATAGTATATGTCCTTGTCTCCTTGAGCAGATTTTTTGTGCTATCTACAGTCGAATGTTACACCTTATTATGATTATGCCTACTTAATTGGCAATTTAAGATATTATCATGTCATCTCCTTTTGTTATCACACTGAAAAATCTATATTGGCAGAGAGAACGACCACCCCTCATGAGGCGGCGTACTGACAACACAAGGTTGAATTATTTGAAGGGCAGGAGGCTACTCTCATCAACAAGAAAAGATGACCAGCTTGGAGCTGACAGTGATGTTATGATGAATTAAGGCACTATTTAGTAGCTGGTTTTGGTGAGATGGTGTTAGTTTTCTTGTATTGCTGCTCGCATGAGTTATTGGGTGAATTGATTATCCTTATGACCTCTAATTTCTAGCGGCAGCGACAACATCAACCTTAAATTTACTTGGAAAAACTTCTGCAGACAATAGTACCTTAGTCTTCTAATTTTGAAAACTCTACTACAGTTTACTCTCCAAGCTTAATTCTGATATCTGAATTAATCTCCCAAAAGAGGTACCATTAACGAGCTGATGACGAGGGCATGTCCAAAGCTTGTGGTTTTGTTGCCCAAGAAATGGTGATGGTTTTTGCATTCTGCCTTGCTGATATGTCTTAATTAATATTCTAAATTTAAGTAGTGCTACATGTTTAGTGCTTATGTTACGGTCAGTTCTTTTTAGCAAGCAACCTTAGGGAAGAGTGTATCCTGTAAACTGAAATCTTGAGCTATAAGATCAGGACACTAACATTAATATATGGTATGATTTTTCAGGACTACGTTGAGAGCTTTTGTTTGCTAGAATAGCTCCACAAAACTGTTAGGTATTAGTTATTTATCTGTTACAGAATAATTGACTGCAATGTCCTTGTAGTGAAATGAAGATGTATACTGGTTGCACACATTTTCCTTCTTGGACAAGATCGTTTACTCAAGTGCATCAACACACGTTCTCTTTTCTTTCTGTACATGGCTCTGTTCCAAGTTGCTGATAGATAATCAAATTTGCTCACCGTTCAAGGGCGAAGCAATTTCCTTATGAGTTGGCTGATTCTTGAATTTTATGAACTGCATGTGTGTCTTTCAGACTATCTCCATATGCCGGTGTTCATCATGTGAGCAATTTGTTTCTTTGCAGCACATAGTTGGATTTTATTAGTTCACATTGGTAGAGAATTGCTTGCTGAGTAGTAGGATGGCACTCTATTCAACAGGAAACATGATCACTAAGGCAACATGGGTCATGTGAGTAACCATGCCACTAGCTACTAGGTGTTTTTCAGATTAAAGGCATTTCTTTTTTTTAGATACACAGTCTCTAGTTCAAGGGAAGCAAACAAAACGCCGTATACTAACATCCATGCATCTAGCTCGGTGTCTGCAATAAATCTTGAGGAAACATGCTGGAGCAGTCTTCAGTGGGCATGCTTAACTGCAACTGGATCATCTTCTAGTCAGGCATTTGGCCTTGCCTCTTTTTCATAGGCTCCGTGCTGCAAATTCTAGAATGATATGGCAAACGAGTCTTTATCCAAGGCTCTAGCAAAGAGAGGGCGTCTCAGAACCTACAGCAGTATTTCTTTTACTGATACTTCCTTGAGCTTATCAAGCCAGGGACAGTTCGGAATTCGCCTAGTGACCTGCGTTTTGGAGCACAGTTTAGATGCAATAGTTTATGGTCGAGTTGTTCTGTTTCGGGATGGTTTGACTTGTTTTCCTATACTACTGGTCGCATTTCCTTTTGAGAAATTATTCTGTGCCTGAAAAAAAAATCTACAAAAGTTTTACTTAGGTGCATGTTTTTTTTAACACCTAGGTGCATGTCTGTTTGCCAACCCATGAAGACAGACACTAAGACTGACCGTCACTTCTCTGCTTTGTCAGTTAATGGGCATTGGAACAAGTCTTGCTATACAGTATTGTGTTTTTCTACTACAGCAAATGCCTTTCCTAATTCTTCATCATTTCCTACTTATGTGTATATCCTTCCATGCTAGTATGCAACCAGGAAGTGTCACCCGTGAACACTGGATAACCAGTGATATGTATGGCCTATCTAGTTGTTATAGCTTTCTCTTCAAAGGCGTTATATACTTGCATAAGAATTTGGACTTGGGAGTGGACTGTCAGTATAGCGCACACCTGTCTTTCTAGAGCCTTGTATATTGACTTCTCTGTCATAACCGTAGTGATCATTCATGAATCTGCAGCTTTGATCGTATCAGCAAATAGAGGCAGAGCCAACTATCTGACTGGAATATGTTCCAGTTTATGACCAAATTAAACATGTCTGCAAGTACTATTACCTCTTGCTTGCTCAAGATCTGCTGTAGGTACCGTGCTAGATTTATGTATGTTACTTACCAGTGTGGTATTGGCTTCACTTAGACTAGAAGATGTTATTGCTTAGTGCCAACATATGTAGCACAGTCAGTACAAGTTAAACAGAAAAGGTAACAGCAATGTACTCCCTCCGTCCCAAAATAAGTGTCTCAAATTTGTTCAAAAGTGGATGTATCTAGACATGTGTTTCATGTCTAGATACATCCACTTTTGAACAAATTTGAGACACTTATTTTGGGACGGAGGGAGTATTAATTAACAGCACTGATTTAGCATCCAGTTCAGGAATAAATGTATTCAAGTCTGTATGCTATGGAATCATAACATTATCAGTGTGTGGTGAAGGGCCTACAACTGTTGCACTTGTTTTTGTCCAGCAGAAGTACTAAAGTCTCACTCTCTAATAAGTGAAACAACGTAATTGTTTTATCTGTCAGCAGCATGTAAAAGATGACTTCAGACCAATCCATGCACTTATTTGGCATCTATGTTCTGCTTTAGGAATCTGTTGACTATTGACCTACGGTAACAATTTGTATTGCTCCAATGATACTCCCCCACCCATTATATTCAGTTTTCTGCCAACCATGAAGACAACCGCTAAGACCGTACTGCATTCATTCGGTATATCACTTAATTGCTGTGGAAACTAGTCCTGCTTGCAAAGTTGGGATAAGTTGGGATACAGGACTGCAGATATGTGGCGTCTCTCTTTGCTATAGCCTTTTGATACAGAACCGCCTGTCATATTTTTAGCCGCCAGTCTTGAATCACCAGAAGATTCCAGTTTCATTCAACCATGCTGGCTAAAGATTACTCCCACTTGCTTACTCAAGATTTACTATAGCAAGCAAGCTGGATCCATGTATGTCAGTAATCAGTGTTGCGTTATCTTCCCATGAACTAGACAATGTGTATCTAGAAATCCCTTTGATCAGCGGCTGTAGTGTAGTGCAATATCTTAAGTTAGCTGGGTTAGGTTGTGATGACCAAAGTGATCCAACGGTAGTATCCAAGACTGGTGCTTGTTTGTTGATTATAGGTGGAATACTAAACAAGCAGGTATCATTGCAGTGTCAAATTAGCACACATAACTTTTTTTGAAAAGATAATAGGTAAACCTGAATTCAGAGGACGCTAACACTTCTGTTATCCCGCAGGGCGGACCGCACACGTGATGAGCTTCGAGCCGGGTGCGGTGCTGGAGGACGTGGAATGGCAGGCGGCCGCCTACTGTTTCACTGACGGCGGCGACGCGAGGAATGCCCTTGTCTCTGAACCTGACATGATGCATGACGATGGGAGTTTTATCCCCAAGATGAGAATATTGAGAGAATGTTTAATTAGCCTATCTTAGTGAATGGGATCCTATCCAAGTGTAGCGATTTGATGACCTGATCTCGAAGGGGATCTAGATCGCACAAGGGTTGGGTAAATTTGGAATTAAAAGCAAGCAAGAAAAGGCGAGATATGCACACAATTGTATTTTTTATTCAGTTGAAGAAAAAAAGTGTCTATTTTATTCGATTGCTCGCACGATTGCAGGCCCCCTCCGGCAGAGCACACACTCACGGGCCATGGGCCACAACACTTACAGCCCAATAACATCTCTTGCTCTGTTTATTGTCACACTGCAACTCAAAAGATCAATCCACCATGGTCGTCAGTAGGTGTAGGTGTGATAAGCGACATCTCTGTGCTTCTGTCACGAGCCATTTTCTGCATGGAAATCGATCTGCTTGAATTGTACGACAATCCCTTGATCAGCATTCTAAATTGTAAAAAGATTGTTAGCTGTGTGGGGTAGCCCCTGTTTAACTTGGCCCAAACAAGAAAAAATCTCAGCAAGCGTACATGGAAAAGCATAGTATGCCTTGTCTGAAATGCCTAATTAATCGAAGACTGACCCTGCTATTTCCTAGTGTTGACGTCCTGCATTCTTATGTGGCAAGTGTGATGAACTCCATAACCTAACTGAAATCTTGGTTTGCATATTGGATAGCGGCAGACGGCGGCAGTGGGTGCCCTATAAGTTTTTTTTCCTCGTTTTCTGCTGGCCCTAGCAGTCATCTTCTCATCCATCTCGTGACCACTGATATGGCTGATATGGCTGCCGCTGGCCACCCTCCGATATGGCTGCATCCGGTCGCCCTTGTGGACGTCACCGATCTGTGCGCCTGCTATCGGGTTGTCGCTGGCCGTCTCGGAGATGGCCGCAGCCAACAGCCCCCGAGACCGCCGCCGCTCTAGACTGATTGGGGCTGGCGGTTACTCCAGCCTGGCAGGGCTTTAGGCACTGGTTCATCGTCGTTCATCGACAACATCGATTGGCTGCCCAAATTCCGGATCATCTTCGCCTGTGGTTTTTATGCACATGCGCATGGGGCTCCTAGACCTCTTGATCGGAGGGATCCAGTAGTGCATGCAACCGAGTATCTCAGCCTATGTGGCTTCGAGGAGTCACGTTTCGAAGCCCTCCTACGTTGATATCAACACCATTGGGCACTACGCCGCGATCATTGTGCTGACAGAGGCGGCGAATATCAAGCCGGTTACCCTTGGAAGGGTAGAAGGTCTTGATTACTCATGTCGAGTTCGAAATGATGGTGATGCAGAGTTCTGGATGTGATGAAGATGTTCTTCACAGCCGTTATGTGATTACGGTTTCACTTGGGAGGCGATGTCCACGTCAAAATCGTGCGCATGATGGCGGTGAGCCTAATGATTGGTGATTTACAACAGCACTCTTGGCAAGTGGGGGCGACATCACTGGGTGATTTCATTTTGGGTGGTGTTCTTCGAGGACCAAGTCTTGATTTTCACGGTGAGAACCCTATGTCTGACTTTAATTGGTTGTACTTGGCAATAGAAGATACTTGTTGAATGCATTGTCTAGAGAGGGCGACGAGGGCGCTTGTGCTCTATGATGAAAACCTATGATCTGACTATTTGGTTAGATTGGGCGATGAGGGCGCTTGTGCTCTGTTCTTGGAGCCGTCGCTTTTGGAGACCCTATTTTGTTGTCAGGGTGTTGCCACTAGTGGTGGTTAGGTCTATCTGTTGCGAGTTGTTAATCACTTGACGGGTCTTTTTTATCTTATATTTTATATTTTTGGCTGTGGTTAGATTTATATCTCTACTAATTCTTGACATGATATGTTCCCTTTATTGAGAAAAATAAGAAGAGAGTGCCAACAAGTTTGAGTTTTTTTTTTCTGAGAAAGAACAAGATTCAGTTGAGAGCTTTTCGTCGTCAGCCCCATTTCCTTGTGGACTGAATTGGTTAGGGCTGAAAACAGCCTTGTGGAGTGCGGCATGGGAGGGTGTAATCTATACCTAATAATAAAAGCATTAAGGTTTCTTGTGGTACGTCATTAAAACTGCCCCTGAAGTTGACAAAAATTACCCACCAATGCCACCGGTAAGTGGAAAAAACGACTCAAGTTTATTTTTTCGAACGTGTTCTCGACATCCCAGCGAGTCCTCTATTGCCGGATTTGTACATTGCGGGGAAGACGTCCCTGACGCTAGCGCCTTACCGACGCCGACGCGGCCATCGGCCGCCATAATCCCCGAAAATTGGGCATCTCTGAGCTGGGTGAGGAAATTGGGTAGCAGCGCCGCTGCCATTAGACCGATCCAGAAAATCAGTTCCTGATCGAGCGCCTCCGAGCCAGTACCGCCCGCCCCGTTGCTCACTCCGACCGTGGCCCGTCGCCTGGGCATGCTGCCTCCCTCGGGTCCCCGCCGCCCAGATGCGCCGCCTCCTTCCAGTCCAGCGAGGTCTACCACCAGGAAGGCATCCTCCTCTCCTTCCGCAACTCAGATCCCATCTGCCGCAGCGAGCTTCCAGCGGCAGCCGTCCTCGATGCACTACATGTTGTCTGCGGGGAGCTGCTGGATGTTGGTGGCTTCAGCCACGGTGTTGAACCAAGGCTGGTGACATGGCTATGGAGAAGGGCAGCGGTAAAAGGCTTCGCCGTGTATTTGCAAACTGATTGGTTTTTTTGGCAAAGCTCTTTTTGGTAACTCACAATTCAATTGGTTCATGTGTATCGCAGCTTGATGAGGCTGGTTGTTAGCTACCTCTTGCATTTGTTCAGAACTTCAGATCAACTGTTCAGATCGCAGCTTGCTGAGGCTGGTTGTTAGTTACCTCTTGCATTTGTTCAGAACTTCAGATCAACTGTTCAGATCATAGAATTCTTGCTCATGGCTATGGGGATTTCTAATTAATAAGCGATTATAAGCCTGGTTCGTTGTACTCATGATGGATATTTTTTTACTTCCTAACGCCTCTCAAATTTCTAGAGCTAAATCAGCGGTGAACTGCATAATCCAAAAAAAATCTAATTAATAGACAAAAAGACCGGTTTCATAAGATTTACTTCCAGAATTCTTTGGCGAAGGCCTCGGCGTCGCCGTTGCAACGCACGGGCACGTTTGCTAGTCTATACTACTATTAAAAGAGCAAACTTGTTGGGATACTCTGAATCTTGTCCGTTTAATTTTCGATCAACGAACCAGATTGTCCCGATGTCGAGCAGCAAACAGTTTTGATCTTGTTCGTTCAATTTCTGATCAACGATATAGATTGTCCCCACCGCTCGGATGTGCCCGGATCCTCCACGTTCTATGCCTCTTCGTACATCTACTGGACTCTCTCCTGCCTCATCGACCTGGCCGGACAGCGGGCGGACAGCTACCAGACATGGAAGCTTCAAGCGCCGCTGCCTCCACTTGCCACCCAACAAGGATTCCTTAACCCGATCAGGAAGAGGAAGGGCTCTACAAAAAAGATTTAACTCCCGCATCCATCAAAGCCCCGTCGGACGACGCCCGGATCGGGCGAGGACGAACTCGGCCACCACGGCCGTTGCGGACGCGCCCGCATATGACGCCGTTCCGCTGCGAGGCACCGGAGAGCGGGGTTCAACACACCGGCGAGGTGCCCGTCGGCCGGCGGGAGCATGTTATCGAGGCGGAGCGCGAGTGCATCCCTCGTGGATGCGCCACCCGATCCCCGGCATCGCCTCCTCACCTCCTCTGCCCGGACGGGATACCAGTAGACGACAGACATGGATGACGGCGACCACCTTCCACTATCCGACGTCGACCGGATGCAGAAACCTATCACCGCCTATTCATCTTGGTTTGTCTTTCTTGCACTTTGGTTTCAGTCATAGGTTTCTTGTGAGGATACATTCTTAGTGGCGAGGATGATTTTCTTGGCTGCACCGAAGCTGGATTGAACCAGACTACTAATGCGCACCCTCGACGCTGTCTAGAGGATGACTATCCGGGCGTGCGGAAGCACGAACCAACACGGCGAGGACGAAGCACCCTCCCTGAATTTTTGGTAGCTTACGGGCCTGGGGTTCACGACTACCTCTGTTCCGAGCTTATGTCCAATCTGTTTTTTTGTTTGCTTCCATTCAGAACTGAAATTAGGAAACAGAAAGAGGCTTCCTGGTTGTTTGGGTGGTGCCTGGCCTATGTTTGTAGGAATGCCTCTGCGTCTGCGTGCAAGTGTCTTACTTTGCAGACGCATGCAGAAACTTTGCAGTACAGAGTGTGCTTCTATCCCAGCAGTCAGCAAAGAGACTGAAGCCTACATGATTGGCAGGTTAGAGTTCATGCATACGTTTGTATGACCATAGAAGCATGGCTTTTTTATAATCATAGCTCAACGACCACAAACATGTAGATGTAATACAGGTTTTTTCCCATCATCTTGCAGGGTAGGAAGCCATATACATATTTGAACACACTCGAGAAGTCGAGATCCAAATTTACAGTTGTATATTTGTCCAGCACACTTGTACAATGCTGAATGTGGAGAAGAATGATTATCATCTTGCTTCAATACGCCCCAGTGTATGAACTTTTTATATCTTTCTGTTCAGTTCAGGCTGTGGATGGATGGTAGCATCGAAAAAAAAGATAAGAGGTTTTCCAAACTCAACAAAGAGTGTATGCGCAGTTTTGATTATCTTTTTATATATAATTTTTTCATATAGGAAGAATACCATATTCCAACAATCCAGCATGAATAAATCTTTTATTTCGAATTCTTTTGAGACCTTTGAGAAGCTACTCATAGTAAAAAAATATTTTTCAAACCTTGCGTGGATTTAATCACTGTGCTGACAAAGTGAATTTGAAAATATATTTTAGTGAATTTACTATTACTGGTACAAAAAAATTCGAATCTTTTGTTGATTTTAGATCGTCCGACACGATATGTTTTTGACAAATTGTATAGACGTGCGTTGCACGTGCATACGTACTATCTATACTTACTATTAAAAGAGCAAACTTCGCCGGATACATTAAATATATGCCCTACGATCGCTGATCAACGAACCAGATCGCTCCGTCCGTGTTGAGCTAAACTCAACACATCCGAATCGTTATATTTTTTCTTTCGCACGGACTCGCCTCATCCTCGCTCTCCACGGCAGCTTCGACACAGCGGCAGCGGCAGCGTCCACCCACGCAGCCGGTGCGGGTGCCGCGGCCATGGCCACCGCCTCCGCCTCCGCCGCCGCCTCCCCGCCGTTCCGCTTCTCCGACTCCGGCAGCGGCCGCCTCCGCCTCGCCCCGGCGCTCAGCCGCCGCGCCCCGCTCCTCCGCGCTCGACGCGCCACCGCCGGGGACACCGCCCCGCGTGCCCTGCCCAGCCCACAGGGGTGAGGGGAGGATGAGGGAAGACAGTGACGACGCGCGATCTACCATGCGGGGGAACGGCGCCGAGCAGGTTTCTGCCCTCACGGACCAGATCCACATAGTTGCCGCCGCGTAGCGTTGAGTCGCCCGCTGCCGCCATCGCGCCGCAGCTGGTTGCGGCCGCCCTGGCCGGAGTCCGTCGCCTGACTGTGGAGCTTGACGAGGTACTCTTTTCCTTCCTCTTGCGTTTGCTTCCTGTTAGAGCTGGCAGCTAGCAACCTGAGGTTTGGCAGGAAACGATCGACTAGCTAGATTTTTCTTAGTACAATATGATGTTGATTCGACCAAGAACTTTGCTGGGCAGTGTGATTTGTGCTCTCTTGGTTAATGTAGATCAAATACATTTTGGATCTGAAACTAATTAAAGGGGTTGTGAGATTCGTGTGAGAACTGCACATGTTAACCAATTCTTGCACATAATCGACTCCCTTCATGTAGAATTTAACTTGAGGCTGATTCATCTTAGCAGTGTACCCAGATCACATCTGGACATTAAAGTTCAGTGGCAAGAGCTTGGCCCCGGTCCATATTCACAAGTTGAGCTGTAGATAATGAGCTGATAGATGATAATTGAAAACGCTCCTAATTGTGTAGACCTGCAGGTTTCTTCTCTCCAAGAATAGCTGCATTTTTTCGTAGGCTCCTTGGCAATCTTCTCTAAAAGCAGCACGGATATGCATTTTATTGCGGGTAACTATGATGAAATGATGTTATCGCTAAACAACAAGGCTTCCCGTCTGCCCCTGTTTGCTACGTCTGGGTCGGTCTATCCCCTTGATGCACATTTCGTGCCAGATATAGAAATTTAAAAGTGCCTTTTGAAGAGTGTATGATGCTGGGATATACTTTACAAATGTCCACCTATTAATTTGTTATATGAATCTGTCCAATCGTTCAGGGGATAATGAAAAAAGCCTATGTGAACACGATGGTCAGAGCTGCTTAAGATTTAAAATCTTGATAGCAGATTGGTTTGCCTAGATGATCCGTCTGCCCCTGTTTGCTACGTCTGGGTCGGTCTATCCCCTTGATGCACATTTCGTGCCAGATATAGAAATTTAAAAGTGCCTTTTGAAGAGTGTATGATGCTGGGATATACTTTACAAATGTCCACCTATTAATTTGTTATATGAATCTGTCCAATCGTTCAGGGGATAATGAAAAAAGCCTATGTGAACACGATGGTCAGAGCTGCTTAAGATTTAAAATCTTGATAGCAGATTGGTTTGCCTAGATGATCTATAATTGGCAGTGATCTCAATAAAATATAGACTATCGTCTGCTACAATATTGAGGTGAGAAAATGAGGTCGCTGTGAAAATGAGATCGTGTCAAGTCTCGCTGTCATGTTCTGAATAGAAAATCTGGGCAAAGCAACATATATGAGTAGGAGTCTAATCTAATAATACAGAACCTGAGACATGTAGGAGTAACTGAGCAACTCCAACCAACCAGCAATTCTACTTTTTCAAATGACCTCAGGGCAATTATCTCTATAGCTTACTTTTGGGAATTACACTTCATTTTCTCACAGTATCAGTCCTTGCTGAATTTTATTAGCACACAAGTAATTCCTTAACTATTATCAAGTGACATTTCTATGTGTAATGGTATGAACTTGCACGTGTACGTGTAAAGAGAATGGTGATGAACCTTTTAAATGATCGCTTTTTCCGACAAGCAAATCATGATTTCTGATTGCATTGTTTTTATAATGATAGAACTTGTACTTTCCAACATATTGTTTATTTGATCTAAACTGCAATGGGCCGAATCTCGCATGGAAGTGGGAATTGAAATTGTCTCAGGCTATATACATTGGGATTTCGGAAAGTGTTATCATATTTTTCTGTTTTGCTAGACGTGCGTTGCACGTGCACGTGTACTAGTAGTAGAGAAAAGAGCAAACATGGTGGGATACTTTAAATCTTGTCCGTTCAATTTCTGATCAACGATCCAGATTGTCTCCATGATGAACACCAAACAATTTTGACCGGTCAAACCGTTTTTATCCATATGTTAAAAAAAACGCAATGCAAGGTCGTTGTTCAATTCATATACGTGCAGGGAGAAAAATGAAAAAAAGGAAACGCTGAGTCCCGATGGAAATTAGCAATTCAGATCGGAATTCGTATCGGCCCAGAGGAAAACAAAGCCCAGCCACGCATCGGCTACTTACGCAAGACATAAAATCCTTTACCCGGCCAGAGATCCACGACGGCGCTGGCCGGAGCTCTCATGCCCCATTGCTGGAGCTCGCCCGCGTCGGCCCCTGGCCCGAATTCCTCGACCGCATCTGGCAGGAGGTTTTCCGCCCCATGAACAGGTCTCCTAGACCGCGATGGCCGGAGCTCTCACGCTCCATGCCCGGAGCTCGCCCGTGCCCACCGCTGGCCTGAGATCCTGGATCGCGCCTGGCTGGAGCTCCCCCGTGACCACGCCAGCGTGGGCTCGCGACGCTGCCGGGGAAAGCCGCCACTTCTGGCCGGTCTACTCGCGCTGCACATGGTGTCGGTATCTGCCCAGTCCGGTGCTCGACGTGTTGAACGGAATCTGGCTTCTAGCTAGCCATGCACATACATTGTTATTTCAAGTTGTTATCTCAGATATGGCTTTCCAAAATTCATTGTTATGAGTTGTCTGAAAATTGAGTACAGACGTACTTATGCTAGAGAGATGCATTGGTGCCAAGAATCCAGAGATCAATAAGGAGGAGGCAACACAATGGGAAGGAAGCAAAAGAACGACGGTCAATGGAGAGATGGTAAGCGGATGAAAGCCGTATGTCACCATGCGTGTCTACAATACAACACAAACCAAAAATTATATATGTACGCTTGTTTCAGAGCGGAGTACTTGCTGTCTGAGTATATCTGAATAATACATGTGCACACACTTAGTAATTTAATAACTAAGAAAATAAATATTTCCTTGAGAATTTACTCTGGTTAGAGAACTACTCTTGAAGAACACATGTGGTTTCTTAGAGTCTAACGATGCTCCAGATTTCTTGTTTTGCACTTTTGGAATTTAGATATATAGATATTATATTCCAAAAACTATTTGAGGCTCATATGATGCAAAGTGTTGTTTCTCTTAATTCTCTATAGGTTTCGAAGTAAATTTAAAGACAAAGAGTTTTTTTTCAAAGTAGTTATATATTACCAATTTCTTATTATTTTTATTTGGGTACCCGTTATATTTAGTTTGCAATTTCCAAGGTATGGATATTCTCATATTAAGTGAAGATGATAATATATATCCGCATGCTGGTCTTACTTCTGTGTTCTCAATTAGTACAAGGTGAGCATTTTTTTCATATTATATTTTCCCATATATGGTTCTTGATTTGTTATTATTTAGGCTCTACTATTTTCTATTTCTATTTTTTACTTTTAGATCAAAGGATGACGGGAACCAGGATTGCATGTTTACTTACTGGAGGCGTTGGCGGCTCATAACAAATTACCTACATCTAGAAGAAGTTTGAGCGGATTGACATAAAAAAATTACATAAAGTTTTTAAAATTGGTTAACCTAATAGAACAAATTTCTTTCTTCTTATCATTTGATCTATTTCCCTAAAGCTGGTCCATTGCCATCTTCATCAGGATTCTAAGGTAAACATATCGATCAATAGACTTGTATTTGTCATAAATATGTTTGTACCACATTGATAGATATCTGTGTTGATATTGAATTGCACCAAAATAAGTAATCCAGCTAGGTACGGTATTTTCCTTCTTGTAAATTGTCCCATTTAATTATAAAGACGTCCTACTTGTAAACTGTCTCATTTAACTGGAAGACGTGCGCTGCACGTACATGACAACTAGTAATAATAATAAAACAAAATAACGGGCTGAAGCTGAACACCGATTCCCCCCTATTCCCGTTCGTCCCCATGGCCGCCGCCGCCGTCTAGGGCTGGTGCGGTGTAGCCTCCCCCTCCCGCCGCCGTCAACCTGCACCAGCAACACAGCCCAAGCGCCGCCCTCCTGCATCACCTCCCCGCGGATCCTCCTCAGCGTCTTCCTGGTTGCCGCCTCTCCGGGTCGAATCCGCCGTCGCCCTGCTCACCTTCTACGTCAAGACGGCAAGCTCACCGCACTGCCCTTCTTACCAAGGTGAGACTCCTGACCTCACCATATCTCTTCCTTCTTTGCTCTAGTCTCCAGTGTGAAACCTGATATACATTATATGATATCCATGCTTCCTATTGTATCTTGACTAGTAATTTTTTCTGAAAGCACTGTGATTGGAATGTGGATACTTGACCTCTTACATTTTTTTTTTGTAAAAAGCATGCCCGTTGTAAAGTAACAAATCGCTCAGTTGACAATGAACAAATGCATCGACTTTTTTCATGATTAAAAATATTCCTAATGTTGCAAATTGTTATCTTGTGTACATTTTTAGATGATTAAAAATCTGCCGGAAGAGCTTCTCGAGGAGGTATTCCTCCGCCTCCTGCCGGACGAGCCCGCGTGGCTCGTGCGCGCCTCCCTCGCCAACAAACTCTGGCTCGGCCTGCTCTCCGGGCCTCGCTTCCGCGGCCGCTACCGCGAGCACCACGGAGCTCCTCCCATGCTCGGCTTCGTTTGTCGCTCTACCTACGATCACATCAGGAAAGACCCCGTCCCACGGTTCGTCTCCACCGGTAAATTCACGGCGCGCTTTCCCCAAGACATGGGCCGGGGTTGCTATGGATACGATCTGCGGGACTGTCGCCATGGTGCTCGTCGTTTGGGATCCCATGACGGGTCGCCACAGGGAGCTGGAGGTGCCGAAAGAGTACAGCAACCATGGGGCCGCGGTGCTCTGTGCAGTGACCGGCTGTGACCACAGCACGTGTCACGATGGCCCCTTTCGTGTCATTTTGGTTGGTCTGGAGACGAGTGATGGTGCTTGGTTTGCAGTCGCGCATGCATCCTTGCCACAGTTCGGAGGGTGGAGCAAGCCGTGCTCTCATCTTCACCTTGAGGATGATGCGTTCATCGACTCAATGCGCCCTGTCCTCACTGAAGATGCACTTTACTTCATGCTTTTCGATGCAACAGATGTTGGCGATGATGATGGCACAGCAATTCTCAAGTATGACTTGAGCTCTAATTGTTTATCACTGATTGATGTGCCTCTTTCGGAGATTACCGATGGTGGTGTTGTCCTCATAGCGGCGGAGGATGGCAGTTTGGGGTTTGCACGTGTGAACATGTTAACCCTCCACCTATGGTCAAGGCAGATGGGGCCCAACGAAGCTGCGTCATGGAATGCATGCAGAGTTATTGATCTTGGCAAATTTCTTCCCATTCAAAATCCCAAGACAAAACTAAGGCTTATTGGATCTGTAGAGGGCAGTGATATCATTTTTGTGACAACAGACCTTGGTATCTACAAGATTAGTCTCAAGTCACTAGAGTGGGAGAAGATATGGAAGCGAGAAAATTTCCGTGCTTTGGTTCTATACACGAGTTTCTGTAATCCATAGGTATATATAGTTATCTATACTTCTTTTGGTGATTTGGGAACAACCCTTAATAATAATATATCGGCCAGTGGAACAAACCATACATTGAATGTTTAACTAGATCGAAAGTTATATTTAATGTCTCAATTTCTGATAATATACGTGCTTGAGCAAAATTTGATTGTTATCTACATTCGAACATGGTACACCTAATTATGATTTGTAGTTTGTATGCTATCATGCCATCTACCACACTGAAAAACTATATTTGCAGAGAGCACGAACACATGCCATGCGGCGCATTGACAACACGTAGTTGAATTTGCTTAAGGGCAGGAGGCCACTCAAATCATCAAGAAAGATGACCAACTTGGAGGTGACAGGGATCTTATGATGAATTATGCCACTATTTTAGTAGCTGGTTTGGTGAAAGGGTACTTGTTTTCTTGTACTGTTATTAGCTTTTTTTCAGCATGCTTGATAACTTCTCCGTGTTGTTTTCATGTGTAAATGGGTCAATGGTTATGTTTTAATGTACCTCTGGTTTATTGCAGCAGCAACAACAAGCACGTGCTCTGTTATTCAGTTTGCTTGAAAGATCACTTCATATATTAGTTTAGTCTTAAAAACTCTGTTTGCTCTCCTAGTTTTGATCCAATATCTAGATTCATCTCCATAGGAGGTAACTTTGATGAGTAGATGATGGCTTGTCAGTAAGCTTGATAACTTCTCCGTGTTATTTCCATGTGTAAATGGGTGAATGGTTATCTTTTAATGAACCTCTGGTTTATTGCAGCAGCATGACAGTCATAGAGCTTTTCTTTCTTCGGTAGCTCCATAAAACAGTAAGACGTAGTTGGTTATATGTTGCACATTGTTGGCCTACATTGGACATAATGCTAGGCTGTACTATCGATGTAGTGAGATGAAGATGTTCATATGTTTGGTCATAGAGTGCAAGGAAACCGTGATCTTTGTGATTGTTTTGTTTATCATAACAACAAGATTGGTTTCACAGATTTTCTACTTCTGGATAAGATCTCTTACTTCAAATTAAGTCATCAGCACACATTTTTGTATGCATGCTGTACCTATATATATAGAAGAGGCTCTGATCCACATATATGGTAGCTAATTAACCTCGTTCATCCTTCATTGGCAAAGCAAATTCTGTTTTGAGTTGGCTGATATCTATAACTTATATGAGATACTGATTTCTCTTTTATCTTTTCGTCATATGTGGGTGTTAGCAACGTTGGGAAATTTGTTTCTTTATTACAAGCAGGATATATATTTGGATCTTATTAATGCACATGTCTAGAGAAATGCTTGTTATGCTGGTTGAGTATAACAAGGGAGGAACAAAAGGGTTTGTTCCGTGAACCAGAACTGTCCCGAGCCTTGAAGCATGTTATCTTGCTAATATGTCTTAATTTACCTTTTGAATTTAATTAGTGCTAGTGCAATGCTCAAGATTCTTGTTCTCCCAGGAACAGATTTTGCTGTAGACATTCTGGGATGGCAGAGGTTGTTAACGGAAACGCTACTGAATTTCTTATGTGGCAGATGTCACTAGCTGGTAGGTGTTTTGGTTGTGCTTTGTTGGCTCTTGTCACTGGTTTGTTGATTTTCTGGTTTTGCCCATGTGCGCGGAAGGGTGATCTTGTAATGAACTAGTGTATAGTACCCAATCCTACCATCTTTTCTGTGTATGCCATACCATTCATGCAATAAGTAGGCAACAAACAAGCAATCATTCAGGATTCGGATTAAACAAGGGCATTGTTTGTCACAACATGATACTGAATATCAAGACTCATTTCAATAGCCATTACGTACCAAAGCAACGATAAATTCATGGTTCGATCTAGTGTATGTGTTTATTGGTTGACAGCGGACAAACATATTATTAACCGGGAAGAGGAGTTTTTGTGCATTTTTTGTTGCAAGAATAGTATTTCTCAATGGGGGCGTTTAAAGCAAAGATGACCCCCAATACTGCAGTTACTAGTATCTGGCCTTCATCACGACAAGCATCAGCGGCAGTGGCGGAGCTGTGTGTTGATTATGTGGTCAATTGACAACACAAAAAATTTGTAAGCACCATAAAAGCTAGTTATGAGTACACAATTTTGACCCCATAATTACAAGTTAATGACCTCACTAAGAACGCATGTCTTTGATTTTGGTCTTTTGACATCGCTGAGTGACAATCCTAGCTCCGCCACTGATCAGCGGGATGAGGGTTAATCGATCACCGGCCCATTTGCTGATTATAGGTAGTCTAGATTCTGTTCTCCATGACGGGCAACTAGGCAAGATCATGGTAAGCATGTCAGAGACACGAATCCATCCGATATTTCGTGACAGCATAGAGACAGCGATACTGTTGTAGGACCTAGATGTAAATAGGAACAAGCCTAGAGACTAAAGTGTATATAGTATTAACTAGAGGATATGTATCTGAAGGGGAACGGGGATTAGTGTAGAAGCTTCAGTTTCTCTCTTGTACAATACGGACACCAAATGAATGGATTCAGATGTTATGGAGTGATTCCCAAATATTTCCCTTAATTAAATCACTGATTTCAACATGGTATCAGAGCGGGCTGATCGGGAGTGATTTTTCTGTGTGATTTTGGTCCGCATCGTGCTGTGCATCGCCGAGTTGAGGCCGCCTTTGTGCTGCGCTACCGTCGCCATCGCCGTTGTCTTTGTGCAGCCTTGTGTCGCCGCTGTGCCGCACGTCGTCCTTCTGTGTGGGTCTGAAGCTGGTCCTGCGCTGCAAGGATTGGAGTTGCTCTCGGCCCTGTCGTGGCATCATCTTGGAGCGGAACAGAGAAGTGGAGATTCTCCATCTCAGGTACAAATCTGTTCGAATCTGAAGAGTGCTCTGCTGGATTGAATCCTCTTGGCTGCTGTGATTTTTGGGAGAGGAGCTGGGATTGTTCGGTCTGTTTAGTTCTTGAATCTCGTGTGAAGCTGCTGTACTTTTTCAGTCCGTTTGGTTGCTGAAGTTTGCGTGAAGCTGCTGTAGTGTTTTCAGCTGAACCATGGCAGAACCCAGCAACGGTTCCAGTGTGGAGAAACTCTGTGAAAGTATGCAAAGAATGCTTATTCAGTTGATGGAGCAAGCACAAGGGAAGACCATCAGTACCACAGAAGTTCAAAAGGCCGTCCTAGAACCAAATCATGTTAAACTGACGGGTCCTGGTGATTACTTCAGCTGGGCACGTAATGCCTCTTTGGTTTTGGAATCCCATGGTTTACACAAGTATCTAAATGAAGATGAGAAAAAACCAGAAGAAATAACACATGAGCAATGGGAACAAAATCAGAAGCGTGTCATGGTGTGGTTGCTGAGCTCTATGGAGAAATCTGTCCGGGAACAGGTTGAGAACTTCAAAACTGCAGCTGAAGTCTGGACTTGCATTGAAAAACAGTTCTCTGGAAAATCCAACAAGATGCAGGTCAGTCGAATTCTTCATGAGATGAGACATATTCGACAAGACCAAAAGTCTGTTACAGAATATGCCGGGGAACTTAAAAAGCTTTATAGAGATCTGGAATTTTTTAGGCCATTTAAACCTCATGATCCTAGAGACCTCACACTTCTCCGTCAGTGGTTTGAACCGCTGCTTGTGCAAATATTTCTTGAGGGATTGAATTCTGAGTTCCATCTTCGTTCCCAGTTGATTCTTGCAACTTCTGAATGGCCGACCCTGGATGAGACAATCACTAGTATCCTAGAAGAAGAAACTCGCTTGGCAAGTCAGGGCACGATCACACAAGTGCACGGTGATAATCAAGCTGCACTAACTCATGTTCAGGCTTCTGCTGTCCCAAGAGGCGACCAGGCTAATGTCATCAAGTCTGATTATAGACATAGAAAAAAGGTGGTAGTGTGCGATCATTGTAAGAGGCCAGGTCATGTGAAGAGAGATTGTTTTGATCTGGTGTGTTATCCACCAAGCTGGAAGCATAAGAAAGTGAAACCTGGGAAGGACAAGGCTCACTTTACGTCATCCTCTGGAGAACTATCTGCTGCAGCTATGCAAGCATTAGAAGAGTTCAAGGCGAAGCTGATAGCTGCTTCCAATAAAGGACCAAATGAAGCTCCTGATTCTCATGGTGAGGACCATTCTTTTCTTACACACCATGTTCAGGGAAAGACAGAGTGCGTATAGCTGATGGATCTTCAACACCTATAATGGGGTTTGGGACTATCAGTTGTACCCCATCATTGTCACTGAATCATGTCTTACATGTTCCCAATTTTCCAGTGAATCTATTATCAGTCAGTTCTATTACAAAGGCATTGAATTGTGGAGCTTGGTTTGAGCCAACATTCTGTGTATTTCAGGATCTGAAGTCGGGAAGCATACTTGGGACTGGGACTGAACGAGATGGTCTCTATTATTTTGACAGGACGTCTACTCCACTTGCTCTCAGTACCCGATGTGGCTCATCTACAGATGAGTTAATATTACTGCATTGTAGACTTGGACATCTATCTTTTCAGTCTCTAGGACGTATGTTTCCTTCGCTCTTTGCCTTTTGTTGCAAAGAGAAACTCGTATGTGACATTTGTGAGATTGCTAAACATACGAGAGCTAATTATCCTAGTAAAAATGAGAGGAGTAAAGTACCTTTTGAAGTAGTTCACTCAGATGTTTGGGGGCCTTCAGCTGTAACATCTCTTTTAGGAGAAAGGTGGTATGTTACGTTTATTGATGGTTTTAGTCGTTGTACATGGCTATATTTGCTTAAGCAAAAATCTGAAGTCCTGTCTGCATTTAAAAATTTCCATACTCTGGTGTGCAATCAGTACAATGGTAATGTGAAAATATTCCGTTCAGACAATGGAACTGAGTATGTTAACAGGGATTTTGATGAATTCTTATCTTCACGTGGTATCATACATCAAACCACCTGTGTAAATACTGCCGAGCAAAATGGGGTCGCTGAACGGAAGAATAGACATTTGTTAGAAGTTGCTCGATCCCTTATGTTTATGATGAATGTGCCAAAATTTCTTTGGGGTGAAGCCGTCAAAACTGCAGCATACTTAATTAATCGTATGCCATCAAGGGTTTTAAATTATAAAACTCCAATCGAATGCCTTAGTGGTACTAACTCCTTCATTGTACCTCCCAAAGTTTTTGGATGCACTTGTTTTGTTCATGATTACAGGAATTCAGTGGGAAAGCTTGATCCACGAGCAGTCAAGTGCATATTCGTGGGATACTCACCAACTCAGAAGGGATATCGGTGCTGGAGCCCAACCGAGAAAAGATTCTTTGTTAGTATGGATGTAACATTCCATGAGAATGAACCTTTTTATCCTTCGAGCATCGGCTCTACTCATAGTATTAATAGACAGGGGGAGATCTCTAATGATGAGTATGTGTCTGGTGGTTCAGCACTAATTCCTATGATTGATATATCTCAACCAGGTGATCAAACTGAGGGGGAGGAAAATATAAGCAGTGGTGACGAAAACGGAAGCCCAACTATTGAAGAGGTATGTGATACTTCAGTGCCTCCACAAGTAACAGAACCAGGGGTATCTGATGCACCTAGCGAACATGTCCATGATGTAGCTGAAAGAGATGATGATCATACGGCCGGTTTGCAAAGCCCTCCAATGCCAAGGGAGCCTGTTCTTGATACTACAGGAGAAGGTAGTCTAAATCCTACAGTAACATCTACCACTCCAGTAACTGAATGTCCTATTGCTTTGAGAAAATCGGTTAGGCGTACAGATATTCCCGCACGTCTCAAAGATTGTGTGGGCTATAAGCATGATTCTGCTAAGTTTATTACATATGAAAGGTGTAGCCCCTCATATAAGGGATTCATTGCATCGTTAGACTCCACCTCTGTTCCTAAAAATTGGGAAGATGCTATGAAGGATCCCAAGTGGAAGGCAGCCATGCTAGAGGAAATGAGTGCTCTAGAGAAGAATAAAACTTGGGAACTAGTTAAATTGCCACCTGGCAAGGAGGCCGTAGGGTGCAAATGGGTATACACTGTCAAACATAATCCTGATGGCAAGGTAGAACGGTTTAAAGCTCGTTTAGTGGCAAAAGGGTATTCACAGACTTATGGGATTGATTACGAAGAAACATTCGCACCAGTGGCCAAGATGAATACCATACGAACACTCATATCTTGTTCATCTAATCTGGGGTGGGATCTACATCAGCTAGACATAAAAAATGCCTTCCTTCATGGAGATCTTCATGAAGAAGTGTATATGCATATACCTCCGGGTTTCAATACACCTCAGACTGAGGGAAAAGTGCTAAGATTACATCGGTCCTTGTATGGTTTAAAACAGTCTCCTCGTGCATGGTTTGACCGTTTCCGTAGAGCTATAATTCATATGGGATATAAACAGAGTAATGCAGATCATACTCTGTTCTATAAGCGCAGTGATAAGAATGTGACCATACTAATTGTTTATGTTGATGACATTATAATTACAGGAAATGATGATCAGGAAACAAGAAGATTGAAGATGCAGTTAGCGGAAGAATTTGAAGTCAAGGACTTGGGACAATTAAGATACTTTCTGGGAATTGAGGTGTCTAGGAGTGCAAAAGGTATCTATCTCTCTCAAAGAAAGTATATTTTGGATCTGTTATCAGAAACAGGGATGACAGGATGTTGTCCAGCATATACACCAATAGATCAGAACCATCGTCTAGTTAAAGAAGGTGGATCACCGGTTGACAGAGAGCAATATCAAAGGCTTGTTGGACGTTTGATTTATTTATCTCATACACGTCCTGATATTGCGTTTGCTGTGAGTGTGGTCAGCCAGTTCATGCATGACCCTCGAAGTCATCATCTTAATGCAGTCATGAGAATAATCCGCTACCTTAAAGGTTGTCCTGGTAGGGGTTTATTATATGCTTCACATGGTAATTTGCGAGTTGAATGTTACACAGATGCTGACTGGGCGGGATCACTGGATGACAGGAGATCTACTTCAGGATATTGCACCTTTGTTGGAGGCAACCTCGTCACTTGGCGCAGCAAGAAACAAAATGTGGTGGCTAAATCTACTGCTGAAGCAGAGTTGAGAGCTATGGCACATGGGGTATGTGAAGTACTCTGGTTAAAAATTCTATTAATGGAGTTGGGGTTATTTCAACATAATCCATTACTACTATACTGTGATAATAAAGCTGCCCTTGATATTGCCCACAATCCAGTGCAACATGACCGAACGAAGCATATAGAGATTGACCGACATTTTATCAAGGAAAAGCTGGACAATGGAGTTATCTGCATGCCATATGTGAGTTCTGCTGATCAACTAGCTGATATTTTAACTAAAGGTCTAGCAGAAAAGGTGTTTTCTAATTTATGTAGCAAGATGGGTTTGTATGATGCATTCACCCCATCTTGAGGGGGAGTGTTGTAGGACCTAGATGTAAATAGGAACAAGCCTAGAGACTAAAGTGTATATAGTATTAACTAGAGGATATGTATCTGAAGGGGAACGGGGATTAGTGTAGAAGCTTCAGTTTCTCTCTTGTACAATACGGACACCAAATGAATGGATTCAGATGTTATGGAGTGATTCCCAAATATTTCCCTCAATTAAATCACTGATTTCAACAGATACAGTACCCGCAAGACGTGGTGAGCAACAATCAGGATTCAGGTTACAGACATTAAGTAGTACAGCTTCATTGACCAACATCACTTCGTGCCAACAAGTATCGGGGAAAACTGCTCAGCGCATTATCACAACCGCACACCATATACTGGCCAGGCCACAATCCCATTTTCCTTCATCCCCTCCCCGCTGGTCGCAGCTCCTCGAAAAATTTCCCTCGCCTCCACCGACGACCATGCCGCCGCCGCCGGTGACGCTGCCGGAAGAGCTTCTCGAGGAGGTCTTCCTCCGCCTCCCTCCGGACGAGCCCGCTTGTCTGGTGCGCGCCTCGCTCGCCAGCAAGCTCTGGCTCGGCCTCCTCACCGGCACCGCCTTCCACGGTCGCTACCGCGAGTTCCACGGAGCTCCCCCATGCTCGGCTTCTTCTATTACCGCGAGTCGCTGGAGGAAGAAACCGAGCCGCTCTTCCTCTCCACCACCAAATTCCAGGCGCGCATTTCCTCGGAAGTCCAAGGCTGGAGGTCCCATGGATGCGACGCCTTGGACTGCCGCCATGGCCGTGTCCTTCTCGCGGATAAGGAGTGCCGTGATCCTACCGCGATGAAGCTCACCATCTCGGACCCCATGACGGGCAGCTGGTGGGACATGCGTGTGCCCTCAATTTTTGAGAGCTATGGGGCCGCAGTGGTCTGCGCCGTGACAGGCTGCGACCACCGCCCGTGTCATGATGGCCCTTTCCGAGTCGTCTTTGTTGGACTGGAAAAGAATAATTATCGTTGCGATATTGCAAGCGTGTGGCTGTACTCGCCGGAGAAGGGTGAATGCAGTGAGCCGTCTTCTGATTTTCAGCTCGACGACTGGGTCAAAGCGGTCTCTGAATTTCATATTGAGCTCGACGTCGACGAGTGGGTCGATCCATACATCGAGCAGGCGTGCCCTGTCCTCGTCCAAGTCCAAGATGCTCTTCATTTCATGCTTGAGTACATTTTTGGTGATACTCATGTAGGAATTCTCAAATACGACTTGACCTCTAATTGGTTATCACTCATTGATGCTCCTCTTGTGGTTCATACTTATGATGCCACTATCCTCATGGCGATGGAGGATGGCAGTTTAGGGTTCGCACACCTGGACGGGTTAGCCCTCTGGTCAATGAAGATGGGTTCCGATGGAGTTGGGTTATGGACCGAACATAGAGTCATTGATCTCAAGGAACTTCTACCAATTCCAAATCCAGAGGTTAGACATACATTGATTGGATGTGTGGAGGGCTGCGATGTCATTTTTGTGAACACGGATCTTGGCATCTACGAGATTAACCTCAAGACGCTGCAATGGAAGAAGATATGGAAAAGAGAAAAAATCCATACTTTAGTTCCATACATGAGTTTTTACAATCCCAGAAGGTATATCTATATCTCATTTCTTTTTTGATTCGGGAACAACTCTTAAGTAATAATATATACTAGACAGTGCACCAAGAAAATGATTGAATGTTTTAATCATATCAAAACTAGCTAGTATATGATGGAAATCTTTGTTTGCAGAACTGTGATGTGACACATTGACAACATATGGTTGAAGACGCTTAGGGCATGAGCGAAGATGACCAACTGGGTCTTCTGATCACTTGTGTTAGTATTCACTATCCAGTAGCTGTTTGGGTGCGGTGGTGATTGTTTTCTCATAGTAATCTTGGCTTTTGGCTTTTGTCAGTAAGCTTGATATTCTATTCATGTTGTGGTGTTTAAGTGGATGAATGGGTTTCATGTACTGAACCTCCAATTTCTTGCAGTAGCGGTAACCATGTGGTCCATTGTTTAATTTTCTTGAAAATACATTGTAAGATAGTAACGTAGTCTTCCCATGTTGAAACACTACAGTTTGCTCTCCCTGCTTTGACCCAATCTCTTAATTCATCTCCCAAAAGAGGTAACTGTGAACAGATGATGAGGGCAGGTCTCGAGCTAGTGGGACAGTTTTGAGACATAACAAGCATATACTAGTCAATACCTGGGCAAATATTGCGCCTAATTAAGATTGTTTCGAAAAGAAATTGGACAAGCGACCATATAAGACATCAACTCTAGGCCTGCTAACTATAACAAAAAAAATGTATACATCTCAAGTTATAGGTTTTCAGCAGTGTATGTACATACTCTTGGACCAATATCTGAGGGAGGAAATTGTTAACGTGATTGTGACGAGAGAACCGAATTTGCAGGAATATAAAATGTAGGTTCTATTCTTTTTTTTACTGTAACTACGGCGGGCTCTTAGAGCCAGCCTGAACCATTTTCAATTATAAGGTATAACCAGATACAACACAACGGCTATGCACAAGTAGCACACACACAAAGAAAGAACAGGGGTGACCGAGGAAGAAGACCCGGAACGAACAATGATCTAGACACCACTACCAAGCTTTACTGAGGAAGAACACCACAGAAACAGACTGAGAGGACGGAAGGGTAGGTTCTATTCTTTCCACTACAAAGTCTTATGACACGGCATTACCATAGAATGCATTGAAATGACAATCTTGCAGCACTAAAATCTATGTACCCATGTAAGTGACATCAGAATGCTGAGAGAAGATTAATTAGCCTATCTCACCGAATGGAGTCCTATCGATCCAAGTGTACCGACATCCCTTTGCTGCCGATCAAGTTATTGTGTATGGGACTGGTGTCCTCCGTCACGAGCCTTTTTCTTCGTGGAAATCGATCCGCTTACATATGTATAGCGACATCCCCTGAGCATCACTTAAAATAGATTGTTAGCTGTGTGGTGTAGCCCCTGATTAACTTGGCCCAAACAAAAGAAAAACATCGTCAAGCAACCGTACATGGAAAAGCACTGCATGGGGTGTCCATAACTGAACCGAGACAGCGATCGGTACAAACAGGCGACAGACTGACGGTACATGCATAGTCCTCTGGGATTGGGAGCCCTGTACGCCTCACAGCCTAATTAATCGAGCACACTGACCCTGCTAGTTGTTAGAGCATCTCTAGCAGAGCCCGCAAAACGCGAACTCGCAAAACAGTTTTGAGGGTCGTGAAACGCGCGTTGTTTGGCTTGAAACACGGCGCGGCAGAGCAGATACCGCAAAGCCGAAGCTCAAAAGGCTTTGCGGTTTCTGCTCCGCCGCGTCTCGTTCAGAAATTATATATGCAAAACATAAAGTTGACATAAATATTATAAAAATGGAATAACAAATAAATAAGAACTAAATTATAAATATTCTTATTACAACAATAGTACATTATGAATCATTATCAATAATTTATTACGATAAAAGTTTGAATCACACGAATTAAACAATAATTCAATACAAGAAATTTTGTAGAATTAAAATATTGTTTGAATCAAACATGCTTCAAATGAATTAAAAAAATGGCTACTGCCCATGCCGCTACCAGGCGTGTTCAACTAGGTCTAGCTGCAGCTGGGTGTGTGCGTCTGCATCCTCTATCTCACGGTAAGTATGAAGAAAAGCTTGGATGCGATCTGGGTTTCCACGTCGGAATCGGAGTCTCCACGTCGGAGTCGTCGGAGGAGGATGAATCGGAGAGCAAGAACTCTTCCTCCGGTCTCAACTCCATCTGAAACGGGTACCGCATATCACTACCGGATTATTCCGTCCGAAAACAAAACGAAATCGAGCGGAGATGGACTCACCGACAGATCGGCGGCGGCACAGATTTGGCCGGAAAGGATTCTCCACGGACGGGGCGAGCCGGAAACCGGCGGCAGGGTACGTTCGCGGCCGGGGCGTGTCGTGTGCGGCGGGGCGCCTGCAGATGCAGCCGGGAAAAGGGGCGAATTGCAGGCGGTGGCGCTGGCGACGGAGGCGGCGGCGAGATGGGGATGAGGCGCGTTGTGAATACTCCCTCCCGCCAACCGTTTTCACCATATACAGGGCCCCCTCGGTTCGGCGGCGAAATCTGCGAATTAACCGTTCCGAGGGCCGGATTTACGGGGCCCCTCAAAAACTTTTACGGGCCGGGAGTTTTGAGGGTTCTGCGTTTTTAAGATTTTGAATCTGTATCGGACGGTTATTTTACGGGTTTGAACCTTTTGCGGGCTCTGCTAGAGATGCTCTTAGACCTGCTGGTTTGCAGATTGGAGATCTATCTACGACCTGTCCTACTTAAGATAGGTTGGGCAAACAAGTGTTAGCGATCTTTAGCAGGCATATGAAGTTCTAGCAAAGAGGAACATCTCCCGGTCAGTCATCATACTGTATCAGGTTCAGACAAGGTCTCGTGGATCTGGTCGATGGATTCTGCAAGGCGTCGTGTAATAGCAGAGTCAGGATTCAGACACTGAAGAAAAGACATGAGCAAGAGCAGACTGCCATCAAGTTCAGTTCGGAGGAAGAAACCGCTCAGCAACGCGGCCCCACTAGACACTCTCCCGTTTCCTTCTCCCCGCTCAGCACCTCCAAAGTTTCCCCAATCCAAACCCTCGCCGCCGCCTCCACCGACCCACCATGCCGCCGCCGCCGCCGCTGCCGGACGAGCTTATCGAGGAGATCTTCCTCCGCCTGCCCCCGGACGAGCCCGCGTGCCTCGTGCGCGCCTCGCTGTCCAGCAAGCTCTGGCTCGCCCTCCTCACCGGCCCTGCCTTCCGCGGCCGGTACGGCGAGCTTCACGGCGCTCCCCCTATGCTGGGCTTCCTCCTCTCGTACTTGTACAGGGAGAACCACCCGGACCCACATTTCGTCTCCACCGCAAAATTCGGCGCACGCATCCCCGACAAATCCGATTGGGGGCAGAGGAAATACGAGTCGCTGGACTGCCGCCATGGCCGGGTTCTCCTTGCGGATAAATATGCGGCATTCAGCGAGCTCGCCGTTTGGGACCCGATGACGGGCTGCCGGAGGTTGCTGAACGCGCCCGACGAATTCATCGGCCTTGGGGCTGCGGTGCTCTGCGCCGTCACCGGGTGCGACCACCGCTCCTGTCACCAGGGCCCCTTCCAGGTGCTCTTGTTCGGGCTGAGCCAGGATAGTTGTGCGCAAGCATGGCTGTGCTCGTCGGAGGCGGAACAGTGGACCGAGCCTTGCTCTCCTCTTCAGCTTGGGTCTGTGCACGCACTCATCCAGCCAAGGCCCTCTCTCCTCTTCGAAAACGCACTTTACCACACGGTTGCATATCATGATGACATATCAATTCTCAAGTACGACATCGCTTCTAATTGCTTGTCACTCATTGATGGGCCACCGTTGTTGCCACGGGTTGCCCACTTGCCTATCCTCATGGCGATGGAGGATGATAATAGTGTAGGGTTCACATATTTCGATTGCTTTACCCTCTATCGGTTGTCAAGGCACATCCGAGCTGATGGAGTTGCCACATGGAGTCAACCTCGTATAGTTGTGGATCTTAAGGACATACTCCCCTTTCGAAACTCCAAGAATGAATTTCAGCTGGTTGGATTTAAGGAGGATGATAGTGGTACCATCTTTGTGACCACGGACCTTGGCATCTACGAGATTAATATCAAGTCACTAGAGTGGAAGAAGCTATGGAAGAGAGAAAACATCCGTGCTTTGATTCCGTACATGAGCTTCTACAATCCACCAGGTATATCTATATCTACTTTCTATTGTGATTTGAGAATAATTCTAATATATTGGTCAGTAGAACAAATAAGATTGTTCTTTACTCAGATCAAAAGTTATATATAACGCTTCAATTTCGGATAATATGTGTTTGCGCAGATTTTGAGTGCTATCTACACTCAAATGTTACACCTAATTTGATTATGCCTACTTAATTGGAAATTTTAAATAGTATCATGTCATCTCTTTTTTGCATCACATTGGAAAATCTTTATTTGCAGAAAGGGTGAACCCCCTGTAAGGAAGCGCATTGGATGGTCCAGCAAGGTTTGCCTCTTTTTCTTTCGATGATTTGTATTGTGCCCTTGTTGAGTTTACATAGTTTTGAAATGTGCATCATGGATCTCACTGTTTAATGTTTTGTATAGCCACAAAATGGTGTTAGAATATTAGTTAAGCCCAGGGGGAAGCGATTTCCCGCCACCGACGACGTTGGACGTCTCCGCCTGATCTGCTTCCCGATCCCCAGATCGCGCCGCGTAGTAGCGTTTTGAAGAAATGACGATATATCTTTCTGAGAGATTAGACGGAGTAGGATGATTTGGATCCTCGCGGGGCTACTTTTCTTTCGTTTAGTAGGCCCTGCCATGTATGATTTTTTTCTTTTTGGTCTTGGCCGTATCATGTTTGCTTCTCCTATATCAATATAAAAGGCAAAGCTTTTGCCTCGTTTAAAAAAAAAACATTAGAATGCTCAATTGTTTCTCTTCTGTATTGATTCCTTGGACCATTTAACGATGCTAGTTTAGCAACTTTAGTGAATATTACAAGGTGTTACTTGTGGTCATAGTAGGTGACCATTGCGTGTGCGCGTCTGTGCGTCATGGGCTAGTTAGAATGGCCATGTGGATAGGTAAGAGAAATTAGAGCGGTATGTATTATAGAGAGAGGGATGGAGGTTTATCTATCTCTTGCCAAAAGATTACAGAAGACTCCATTTAACTACACTACCATGACGGCCTAAAGCAAACATCTGCTTTGTGCAAACTAAGTTACCTTTTACTTCCCTAGTGCTACTTCGATGACTATATTGTATATACAAGTGCAACTATTGGCCCTATATTGTCATCCTTGATAAGTTTTTTTGTAACTAGTAATTTTGTACGGGCTTGATATTATTGACGAAATTTCATTTGATAGTGTTGATTGCTGTCATTGTCATTTGCCTCACATATGCTAAAGTATCAGACTACGGCAGACCACTCAATGGAATGGTTTCTTTTGTAAAATCTAAATCTTGTGCTGGCACAAGATATCATGCTTCTTGTACTTCTTCTCCCCCATATAGTCTCATAATAGCAATTTGTAGTGCTGCTGGGAAATAATTTCTGTATTGTTTTAGCATGGACCTCTCATTCTTTTGTAAACTTGAAATATCATAATTTTTTGAACTATCAGTATGTAATTGCAGTTCGAACATACAAAATTTTAAAACCATCGTGTATAAGAGGACAAAAAGATGATGATGCCTAGCCTTTTTATCACGCTGACCAGTGTATTTTCTTCCCCATAAATATTGTCACAAAACCATCAAACCTGGAGTTTTAGCTTCATGTTTCTTAAATACAAGTGTGGTGTTTACAACCTGCTTTTTAACAGTGAACCTCAAGCTTGTTTGAGATCGCTTATACTTTTTTCTTTTCAATCTTGCCTAGTCGATCATATAACCATTTTCTCGAACACAAGTGGTTTTACGCTGGTACTCTTAAAGAGTTGAGCCTATGCATGATTTGTGATTCAGATATACCATAGTGAAATTTTCTTGTTATATGACATTCCTAGTCCAAGTTAACAGTTGCTAATTTAAGTTTATGGCAAATTTCTCATTATATAATTAGAGTTTTGTTTCATTGGAAATGGGAACATGTCGGGGATATGAAGACATTTAAATTTTACTGATGTAGTTCTTTGAAATAAAAAATATATGTGCTTGACCCAATTCATCATTTTAATTTATGAGCGAACATAACAGCTGATTATCGCTGTACTAGCAAATTAACTTTTATTGTTGTAACAAATCGAAAAAGAACTATTTTGCTCGGCCCATTTCATCATTTTAGTTTATGAGTGAATATAACAGTTAACTATCGCTGTACTAGTCACTTGCCTTGTTAGTCAAATTGATATTCTGATGCTTAAGGTGCTTAAACAAATATATTGTGGTGCTCAAGTGACTCCATCCTGATGATTCCTCTGTTTTCTCCGAAACAGCAATGCCACCTGAAGAACAAGGACACAGACGAAGCTTGCCCAAGGGCACCATCATGGAAGAGCACAAAGCTAAACTTCACTGGGAACAGTGTTAAGTATAACTAGTAGTGGATCAATTAGGATGCTATGTAAGTATGTAACAGGAGCAAGGTACTCCTATCCTGTAGTATCATTACTCTGCTAGCGACCAGTATCTCTGTTCCGTTTCTTTAGAAGACCTGTATGTTGAGTAACTAGCTCCTCTGATCTGCTTGTGTTGCAGTCGTGTGTGGTTCCACTGCTAGCTAGCTTGCTTGCTACTAATGAAGTGGCTTATTTATTCACCGTTGCAAAGGATGTTTCTTCTTGTTCGCTGTTGCCTAGGAATGGGTTTAATTTTGTTTTGCACTTGGGTTTGTCTTGGATTAGTTTAACCAGGCTGGGTTGGGAGAACAATTCGGTACAAGTCGATGGGATGCAGCGGCAGCAACAACCATGTGTTCTGATATTCAGTCTTGCTTGAAAGTGCACTAAAAAATGTAGATTTAGTCTTAAAAACGTTGTCTGATGTTTGCTCTTTCAGCTTGAAAATGCACTGAAAATTGTAGCTTAGAGTTATAACTGAAAAGAAGTACTGTGTTCGCAGTATAACTGAAGGTCTGAAGCAAATACTTCATTGGACTGGTTCAGTTAACGCGGTACTGAAACTGTCTTGCTTTGGCCAGGTACGTGCTGGAGCGTTGTCACTCCCAAGCGAGAAATCGATCAAGATAAGCTACCTGCTCATTGGTAGCGATCGAACATGTCGGTCAGTCACTCACCACGCAGAGATGGTCGAACCCAACCGTGGGATTTCGATTCCGCGCGCAGTCAGACTCCACGCGCCAAGACACTGCCCACTATCCCATTTCCTTCTCACTGCCAAAAATAAAATTCCCCACCCCAAACCCTCGCCGTCTCCACCGACCATGCCGCCGCCGTCGCCGCTGCCGGACGAGCTTGTGGAGGAGATCTTCCTTCGCTTCCCTCTGGACGAACCCGAGTGCCTCCGTCGCGCCGAACTCGCCAGCAAGTTCTGGCGCGGCCGGTATCGGGAGCGCCACGGAGACCCGCCCGAGGTTGACATGTGGCTTCCTCGCCGGGGCAAAATGTTGGACTTCGGGAGTTTTACCCGCCGACGAAAACGGGAAGAAGCCGCGAGAAAGAAGCGTAAATCTGGACGTGGCCTGGGCATACAAAGGATGCTAGAGGACTTGCGAGCGGCTTCTCTTCCGCCGTTCCCACCGTCTAGCAAACAGAGTCTGCAGGTACGCACGGTACCGTCATTCTCTCCTAGATCGCTCATCATCTTCTCTTCTCCGTGCATCTCACATCAGCGCTCAATATGTTACAGATTGTCATTTTCTATTTGTTACTAAATTGTGAATCATGTATGTACAGTATCATTGTATTGGAAACATTGTGAGCCTCTTAATGTCTAAGTCCAGAACTACTGTACGTATATCCACCACAGTTGTGCTTCAGTAACTTATCATCCCAGTTCTACTGTTTTTTTTTTAATTACCCAATATATATGTAGTCTAGATTTCTTATGGTGGTGAAAGCAAAATCAGGAAGCTTCCGACAAGTTGTACCATTTGTTCATGGAAGCCGTATGTATAATGTCGATTCTGTCACGCAAAATCAGTAAAAATGTTAGGAGTATTAGTGTGTCTGTAGCATGCTAAGCTTGCTTTCACTAATTTTTATAGTTTTTAGATATGTATTTACTTTCCATGTTTATAAGGTTTCTAGCTTTATAAATGGCTAACAACTCTTCATGTGCTACGCCAAGAAAAAAAACAATCATGTGCTACTCAACCTGTGAGTCATAAGAGGGGAAATGCAGCACCGCGCCATGATGTCAACACCCTTCTCAAGGAAAAGGATGAGCTGATTAGGAAGTTACATGAATCAGAGAAGGAGGTGGCTAATTTGTGGGCAAAATTGATGCGGAGAGAAAAGACGCGCAAAGGTAGTTTTTTCAACCTGTGGAACAAAACAAATATTTGAGATTAACTAGATCGAAAGTTATATTGAATGTTCAGTTTGTGATAACATTGCTTGGGCAAGATTTAAGATTTGTCTACACTGAATGTTACACCTAATAGTGATTGGTAGTTTTTATGCAATCATGTCATCTACTTTTGTGACCACGTTGAAAAATCTATGTTTGCAGATAGGGCAATCCCACGTGATGCAGCGCATTGACAACGTGTTGTTGAATTTGCTCAAGGGCAGGAGGCCACTCTCATCAACAAGAGAGATGACCAACTTGGAGGCAACATGGACCCAGAATGGTTTACAAGGTCTTTACAAACTAGATCAGTTGATGGAAGGGAGACAGGCTCCAGCCATAATTCAGGAGTGCTATTTACTTTGGCAAGAGTAGCAAGCTCATGAGCAATATTATTTCACCCTCTACCAATATTCTGACATTTGAAATAAGACAACTGATTCTGGAGTATCTGTGTAAATAGCACAACTAACACACGACGACAGCATTGATTTTTTAGATCATTATCACGTTGCATATCAAGCTTCATGGCACAAGCTTCAGCACTGAGAAGTACTAGGATGGTACTTGTCCAGCCACGCATCTTTGTTTCCTTTACCTTGGCACAAGCGTGAAGGGTAGCAATATGACAGTTCCTGATGAAAAAGTCCTAAGAAACATTAGTAGGGGTAGGGCTATCACCATCATCATGGGTGATTTCACACCTTAAGAGCCAAGATCTCCAAAGTAGCATCAAGACAAGACCCCCTGTTGTATGTTGCAGTTAGCCAGTAAGGTAGAAGCCAATCTGGGCCACAAATCATCATCAGTAATCAACTAGCTAGACTCAGGAGTTGCAGGAGCAATGATGAAATGAAATACAGATTAAAACGCTAGCGCGACACTTTTATCTCAAAAAGGAGACCGAGA
Source organism: Poa pratensis (assembly GCA_947311845.1). Taxonomy (NCBI): domain Eukaryota; kingdom Viridiplantae; phylum Streptophyta; class Magnoliopsida; order Poales; family Poaceae; genus Poa; species Poa pratensis. Next base: position 3,517,440 of record CAMZMU010000049.1, on the reverse strand, counting down.
GGGGGAAAATCGTACTGCAAGTTTCAGACATTTATCTCAAAAGGTTTCAGGTTCACAACAGTTGTAAGGTCTCTCATGATCTTCCAGGGGATGATGGTTTGTTCTTTCACAGATGCTGCCAGAGTTGGTGTAGTATCGTCGGGATTCAGATGCTAAACTGCAGAGTGCATAGCTTCAGTGACCAAGAACAGAATCCAGTTTAGCTTCTCATTCCTATAGAAAAGCCCACTCCTCGCAGCCCCACCTGCATGAGAGCTGGATGAACCGAACCATCAGACACTCAGAGGCAACCCTGCTGCAAGCCCACTACACAGCACACGGCTCAAACTGTTCCGTTCCCCTCCAGAAACCCTCGCCGCCTCTACCGACGAGGCCGGAAGAGCTTCTCGAGATCTTCCTTCAACCGGACGAGCCCGCTTGCCTACTTGCATGGAAGGATATGCACCGAAGTAAAAGATGATGGGTGCATTGGGTAATAGACACTAGCTGCTAACTTGCTATAGTGGACAGAACATGATACTCAATATCAAGACTCATGTCAATGGCCATTAGATAGTAAAGCAACGAGAATATTCATGCTAAACAAACATATAATGGATTGGGAAGAGCACCTAAGTACAGTTTTTGTACATTTCTTTTGGCGCGATGATAGTATTTCTCAATGGAGAGTACATAAAGCAAACACGACGTCTACGAAATAAATTATCAGCATAATTATGTAGCAGAACAACTCGAAGCTAAACTGGCAAGTGAAATCCAAACCTTCCTTTGCCTGCTGCTGAAAGAGAATCCAGCCTACCCAGCACGAATCAGGAAAGTAAATCCCAGAATCTAGTCCCACGATGTATGGATCAGAATGACATAGAATACAGATCAAACCGGAGTTGCAAGTTGCAGGTTCAGACATTTATACCTCAAGAAAGATTCAGATGCTCTCAAGAAAGATTCAGATGCTGTAAGGCTTCGTGTCGTCAGGATTCAGTTTTTTAAGAGGAGAAACAGAGCTTCAGTCTCCAAGAAGAGAGTGCCAACAACATGTTCATGGTGTCATGCCGCCGCCCAACATGCCGCCGCCACGGCATGCCGCCGAAACCCTGCACCGACCAGGCGACCAACCATGCCGCCGCCACGGCCGACGCTGCCGGATGACACCGTCAGGGTGTCATATCACCGTCAGGGTTCAGATTTTCAAGACGATAAAGGAAGCAGAGCTTCTCGTTGTGCCAGGAGTGGAAAAAACCCCACTCTCACTGTCTTTTCGGGTCCGCCTGTCGGTCACTCCCCAGCCAGGCCACTACGCATTTCCCTGACCTCCGCCGCATCTGCCCCGTCCCAGCTCCTAAAAATTTCCCCACTCAAAACCCTCGCCGCCCACCGCCCGCCGCTCCGACAGACCATGCCGCCGCCGCCAACAACGCTGCCGGACGAGCTTATCGAGGAGGTCTTCCTCCGCCTCCCGCCGGACGAGCCCGAGTGGCTCGTGCGCGCCTCCCTCGCCAGCAAGCCCTGGCTCGGCCGCCTCACCGACCCTTGCTTCCACGCTCGCTACAGCGAGCTCCACGGAGCTCCCCCCATGCTCGGCTTCTTTCAATCCGGTACACACTTCGTCGGGGAGGAGGATCCACTCTTCGTCTCCACCACGAAATTCCCCGTGTGCATTCCCAACCCGCGAAACTGGGGGCACTCTACATCCGAGGCGTGGGACTGCCGCCATGGCCGCGTTCTCCTTGGGCATAGGTATGGGTCACCCGAGCAGCTCGTCGTTTTGGACACCATCACGGGCTACCGGACGGAGCTGGACGTGCCCGGGCACTACACCTGCCACGGGGCCGCGGTGCTCTGCGCCATGACCGGCTGCGACCACCGCGCGTGCCATGAGGGCCCCTCCAAGGTGGTCTTCATCGGTCTGGGTACTGATGATAATGGTCGTTTCGTATGCGCCTACGATTGTTTGCCAGAGATGGGTGAGTGGAGCAAGCCGGGCTCTAGGCTTAATCTCGGGTCTTATGCATACATGAGACCAGTGCCCCCTGTTCTCATCCAAGACAAACTCTACTTCATGCTTGCGTATGATGATCATCTTGTGGGGATTCTCATGTATGACTTGTGTTCTAAGAGTCTATCACCGATTGATGCCCCGCTCGCGCAGCAAGACATTGCCCACACCACGATCCTCATGGGGATGGAGGATGGCAGTTTGGGGTTTGCTCACTTGGACGGGTTAGCCCTCAATCTGTGGTCATGGCAGATGGATTCCGACGGAGTTGGGTCATGGTCTGAATGTAAGGTTATTGATCTCAAGGAACTTCTCCCTGTTCCCAATAAAAGACTTATACCGATTGGATCTGTGGAGGGCGGTGATATTATTTTTGTGACCACGGAACTTGGCATCTACGAGATTAATCTCAAGTCACTAGAGTGGAAGAACATATGGAAGAAAGAAACGATCCGTACTTTAATACCGTGCATGCGATTTTATTATCCACAAGGTATATCTATATCTCCTTTGTGCTTAAGTAACAATATATTGGTCACTGGAAGAAACCAGATATTGAATGTTTAACTACATTGAAAGTTGTGTCTAATGTTTAGATTTCTGATAGTATTTGTGTTTGAGCAAATTTTGAGTGCTTTCTACACTCGAATATGACACCTAATTATTATTTTTCCTACTTAATTGGCAATTTATATTCTATCTTGTAATCTCCTTTTGTGATTGCACTGAAAAGAATCTGTGTTTTACAGAGAGGTCGGACCCATGGTATGTTGCGCCTGGACAGCACATGGTTGGATTTGCGTAAGGGAGGCCACTCTCATCAACCAGAAACATGACCAACTTGGAGGCGACAATAGGTCTTATGTTGAATTATGCCACTATTCTCTCGTACTGTCCTTTGGTTTTGTCAGGAAGTTGATAACTTACTCATGTTGTTGCCATGTGTAAGTGGGTCAATTGATTATCTTGCAATGAACCTCTGGCGGCAACAACAACCATGTGCTCTATTATCTAGTTTGCCTGAAAGTGTGTTGTAGATGATAGCTTAGTCTTAAAAACTCCGTTTGCTCTCCTAGCTTTGTCCAATATCTAGATTTATCTCCAAAAGAGATACCATTGATGAGTAGATGACTATGGCATGTCTAGAACTATATGTAAATTTAGTAGCCTTGTGGTTTCTGTCCCTCAAGATATGATATGATGATGGTTTCTGGATGCTTCCTTGCTGATATGGTTTTATTAATCTTGTGAATTTTATTAGTACTACATGTCAAGTGTCGATGTTACTCAGTTCTTTTGAGAAAGTAGTGTTACATAAGAGTGTAACATGTAAAATGAAATCTTAAGATATAAGTTCAGCGAACTGACAGTCTGATAGCATATGAACGGCCAGGCATTGTTGGTTTGGTTATATGTTGCACATTGTTGAGCTGCACTGTCCATGTAGTAAAATGAAGATGTTAATATGTTTTGTCATAGAGTGCAAGGCTACAATGGTCTTTCGAATGGGTGTTAGCGGTGTTGGAAAATTTGCTTCTATATTACAAGTAGGATATGTATTTGGTTCTTATAAATGCACATTTCTAGAGAAATGCTTGTTATGCTGGTTGAGTATAACAGGGAGGAAAAAGGGGTTAATTAGTTCCCTGAACCAGAACTGTCAGTGAGCAGTCTACCATGTTCTATTGCTGACATGTCTTAATTTATCTTTTGATTTTTTAGTACTATATGTTAAGTGTCGTTGTTACTTTAGTTTTTTTATCAAGCAATGTTAGTGAAGAGTATAGCATGTAAACTGAAATCTTGAGCTAAAAGTTTGAGGGAACTGACAGGCTGACATGCTATGGGCTAAGATCTCATAGAGGTTCTGTTTAGTGAGATAAATACCTTCATAAGTTTGGTCAGAGTGCAAGACTATAGTAACCATTGCAATCCTTTTGGTCTATCATAATTTTCTGACTGGTTTTCTTTCGCCATTGTTTAGTTTGCTTCAGAATGATCTGCATTCATGGCTTAGTTCACCCTTCCCACTTTTTAAACAAGTGTACGGTTACCTCCTCTGGATCTGAAAGGAGGTTCATAAGATTAGCAGATGATGTCGATTGTCGGCTCCTGATAAATCTTCTGCCGCAAGATGATAATGGCTTCCGCATGTTGGCTGTGCGATAAAACTGAAGTAACCTTGTAAGCTGAACTTGTACCATATGTCCAAGTGTTGTTGCTAGTGAAGCATTTTGTTGCCTTGGTTTAAGGAGCTTTGTTTTATAAAATTCCAGAAACTTGGGATCACAAGTACTAACACTGTATTTGGGTATAAGGTTTTGTAGTGACATTTTCCTCCGCCAATGCAGGCAGCACCGCAGCAGCACTGCCGATTATTTGAAGACGTATATTAGAATATATATACTTTACAGCTCCAGTTAAAGTGACACCGCAGAATCATTTTAGGTTATAGAATTTATTGTTATGCTTGTTGGGTATGTTGAAGAGCAGGATGCCACTCTATTCAACATAAAGATGATCACTAGGAGGCAACATGGATCTTGTGATTAAACATGTCATTAGCTGGTAGGTGTTTTGGTAGTGCTTGGCTGGCTTCTCATGCTGTTGTTGGCTCTTGTCTCTGGTTTGTTGGTTTTCAGTTCTCTGGTGTTGGCTGTGTGCACGGAAGGGTGATCTTGTGATTGAACTGCAATTTCTCGGAGCATCAGCTATGTGCTCTGTTGTTTACTTTTCTTCAAAATGCATCTGCATACACAGTGGCTCAGTTAAACCTTCTTGTGTGGGTGTTCGTTGATGAGTAATTTGTGGGTATTGATATCATTTGTGTGTGTTTGTTGATGAGTAATTTGTAGGAGCATCACAGACTGAAGATTCTTCTTCTCCCTGGAACGTTATTTTGCTCAAGTAGACAGTATGAGACTACAGATGTTGGTCTGCCCCTGGGGTTGTAATAACTTGAGTTTATCTTCAATTTCATGTTGTTACAGCATGGTGCTTGGTTTCTCATGCTGTCGTCGGCTTTTGTCAGTATAAGTTTGGTGATGTTCTCGGGTTGTCCATACACACTGAAGGGTGATTGTGTAATGAACTCCAGTTTTCTTGCCATGTGGTTTAGTTTGCTTTAGAATGATCTGCATGTTCCCACTTTTTAAAGAAGTCTACGGACTATGGTTATCTCCTCTGAGACTGAGAGGAGGTTCAAATGATCAGCAGATTTTTTTGACTGTTGCCTCCTGATAAACCTCCCAGAAAGATGATGACGACTTCTGCATGCTTGCTGTCCAATAAACATGTATATTAAGCTTCTAAACAATTGGTGCAGCCGTTCCACGAGATCGACGAAAGGATGTAAACGTGTTGATCACCTTGGTGGCTAGATGCATTTGGCTAGAGAGAAACAGCCGAGTGTTTGACAAGATCGCGTCCCTGCCTTGGACGGTTTGCAGGAGAATCAGAGAGGAATGGGCTCTGTGGAGGAAGGCCAAACTCTGTGGAGTGGATTTACCGAGTAGCGAGTAGTCGTCTTGCGTTGTACCAGTGGGTGTTAACTCACTCTTGTAATTAAACTTTCTCTCCTGTCTTAATAAAGAAGACACGCAATGCTCTTGCGTGTTCTGGAAAAAAAAAAAGCTTCTAAACTGAACTAGTACCACATGTCAAAGTGGTTGTTGTTACCACAGTATTTTGTTTCCTTGGTTTGAGCTAACGTAAAGTGAATTACTGAATGTAAGGAGTTTTGCTTTAAGAAATGTCAGGATCACTGGTACCAACACTGTATTTGAGTTAAGTTTTTGTAGTAACATTTTTTTTGCCTTTGCAGCAGCACCTGTTTTTATAGACGTAAATGGGAACATATATACTTTACAGCTTCTGTTGAAGTGATACTGCAGAATCATTTTAGGTTCCAAATCAGGTGGATGAACTATGAAGAAATAGCAAGTAATGCTCATGCAGTTCTGTTGTCAAGTATGTGTATGAAATTAATACACACTTGGTGAAGGAGAAACCTTAGTTAGCCTTTAAAGTGAGCGACTAACAGGGGAGGAAATTGTGGTACTGTCGCAGGTTACAGAAGCAAAAGTGTTAGTCCCCAAGATCCACTGTATCTGTCTTTTGCAGTGACTCAAGCAAATACATTGGACTGAGTTCAGTTAACGTGGTACCGAAATTGTCATGCTAGGACTCGCTAGGCACCAGCGTTAATGTACAAGTTCAGTTTCATGGTCTTGTTGAGTCAGATGGATCAAGATATGAGAGCAAAGCTACTGTTCATTTGGTAGCCATGGAATACGAAATGACATGATTTTTTTCCCTTTGTTAAAAGAGACTAGGCTATTGTCGGCAGAGGCATTGTGTAACCAAATTAAACATAGCAAGAAATCATCTGGTTCATTACACACATACACACACACACGGCAATAACAACATGGGCAATTTTCAATTTAACTGTACAACGCTGCCCTAAACAGCTGCTGAATACTGATCACAAGAGACCCACGTCTCCTCCAAGTATGGCTGTGCTTGCAGAGCAATTCTTATGGGCTTGGAGTGCCTGGTTTCAGCCGTAGCAGTGGTATCTGGTTGGCTGGTTGCAGAGCAATTCCTAGACGCACATTTTCCTTCTTGTTCAAGGGAAGCTAACAACGAGCTTCAGCATTGAGATCTCTCCAGCAACAGCACTGAGATCTCTCCAGCATTGAGATCTCCAGAGTAGCATCAGTAGCGGCGACGTGGAATACAGATTAAACGGGAGTTTAGGCAACATTTAAAGGTCTGTTGCGATCACCTCTGGCAGAGTTCAGGTTCAGGCAACAGTTAAGGGTTGAGCGTTTGTGCTTGATGGTTGGTTTATACTTGTACAGGTCTGTATCGTGTTTGTCTGAAAAATAAAGTGTCTCTGGTGTCGCCTGTGACCCACGCAAACGTTCAGTTCGTGGAGTAGTGCAGTAAGCATAAACTCCTGTTATTTAGTTAGCTCGTGGAGTAGTGCAGTCAGCAGAACAAGATCGGATCACAGCCGGCTGATCAAAACGCTGAACAAAATCCTCTCTGTCGCTTACATTCTTTGAACTTTTTTTTTTTTTGAGGATAACATTCTTTGAACCTTGTGCTCTAGTTTATCTCCAGTTTCTTCAAAGTTGTAGGTTTGGCAGCATCAGGATTCAGGTTGCAGGAACATTAGGGCGCGTTTGGTAGCCTGCAGATAAGCAGTCCAGGCCTGCCAGCTGCAATCGCGCGGCGTTTGGATGCCTGCGCGAGGTTCTGGGCCAGGCCAGCACGATCCTCAAAGCAGCCTCGGGCCAGGCCCGGTAGGCACGGTCAGATCGACCGTTCCCGTGGAGCCTGGCTCGTTCTCTCCGATGCGGCTGCGAAATCTCACCCCGCCTGCAGGAGCTCGTGCGAGGATGGGGATGGCGGGAGGGCGCGCAGTGCAGCGGAAAAGGGGGCGGGAGAAATTCGGTCACCTCCCGCCGAAACCCTCCTCTATTTACACTCACTCCACTCACCGCCCAATCTCAAACACCATTTCCCCACATCGAAGCTCTCACCTCACCGTCGGCGAGCAGGTCGGCGGCGAACTCAACTCGGGTCGGCATCTGAGGCGAAAGCGGCGGCGACGGCGCCAGGATTTGCTGTTCTGCCTCGACTTGTCCTCCTTCATCCTCGCCTCCACCGATGGCTGTAAGTAGCTAAACCAAATTTGCGTTCATCTTGAAGTCAATACCTAGATCTATGAGCATGTGTAGGAGCTTGTAGATCTGCTAGCATGTGTTGGATTTTGTACATCTGTGAGCATGTATAGGAGCTTGTAGATCTGCTAGCATGTGTTGGATTTTGTTGATCTGTGAGCATGATTACGGCCTTGTTTATGTGCTGTGTTTGATCTGTTCGAGCCTCGTTTTGCTCATACTTCTCCTGCTGTTTCTTGCGTCATCGTTGTAGGATTCCGCCGACGACCTTAATCAGGCCCTGATCCCCATTGGAGATTCCCAAATCCCTTCATGGGTTGATGACTCTCAGCCCAAAATGCCATATCCTGTCGATCCGGCAAGCACCGCGGTTGTCCAAGAATATCTTGGCGCCCTCGGTGTCGCCGTGAAAACCAAGGTAGACAAGTCGAAGGCAGGGGTGAAGGGAACCATGAAATGGCTTCCATTCATGTCCACCTTCGTCCTGAACCAGATATGTGCTCTCATCAAGACTAGGGTCAGGACTGACAAGGGCTTCAAAGAGGTCCATCTAACTACGGTGGCGAAGGCTCTGTTTGTTCACTGTGGGGCTGAGGTGACCTCAACTCAGGTGTACAACCACCTGAGGAAGTGGAGGCTCAGGTGGCTCTAGGTGACCAAACTTCGTGACTTGAGTGGTGCTCAATGGGATGACGATAGACACATGATCATCCTCGAGACTGAGCACTACGAGGGGCACGTCACGGTTAGGAAATCATCCTTAACTCTCAATCCTTCTTTGCTGCTACCAGTCATGTACTAACACTCTGCCCATCCAATGTTAGGATCATCCCAAGGACGCTGAGTTCCTCAACAAGACCATTGTCAACTACATACAGATGCAGATCATATTCTCGTATGGCCTGGCCACTGGAAGTTTGCAAGGGGCTCAGGGGATCCTCTTGGCGCCCAGTCTGACTTCAGCGAGACGCAGGAGTCCGAGACCGTCGTACTTGATGGGCCGGACAAGCCGGCGGCTGCCAATGGTGATCCCTGAGCTGCTGCGGCAGCAGCAGCTGCAGCTGGAGGGAAGAGGAAGAGGGGTGCTCTCGGCGACGACGAGATCCAGGCCTTCGTGAGCATGACCGAAGCTGTCAAGGATGTCGCCCAGGCCATTCGAGACAGCAAGCCTACTGACATGCACTCTGACCTTTACAAGGCAGTCATGGACACCGTCGGCTTCACGGAGGAGTCACTCATGGTTGCTCTCGGCCATCTTGTCGACCACAAGGCACAGGGGGTGAGCTTCGTGGGCATGCATTTGCAGCATAGGATCCTCTGGCTGAGGAACTTCCTCGCTAAATACGACGTCTGACGGCCGTGGCGAGGTGGTGGTGCGAGCAGCAGCATGAAGAAGAAGATGATGTTGATGTTGTACATTTTGGGTTAGCTAGGGCTTAAGAACTACTCGTATGGCCTGTATATTTTGATGAGGTGGTATATACTAACCCCTTGACTGATGGTGCTGGTGGTAGGATGACACCCGCTTTTTGATGTGGTGGTAGGTTAACACCATAGTGGTAGGATGAACTTGTGATCCTGCTTTTGTAATGATCATGCATGCTGCTCTAGTTATATGAATTGCTGGTTCCTTCTGTCTCCATAGATGATGACTAGTTACGATGAATTCATGTGTCGTCATTAACCTATGCTCTTGGTTCTGTGTTTATAGATGAACTGGTATGTGGTGTACAGAGGCCGACGTCCAGGAGTGTGCAACTCATGGAGAACCTGCCAGGAACAAGTCTCTGGCTTCTCCAACAACAGCTATGAAGGGTTCGAAACACTGGTGGAAGCGCAGTACAGCTACTCCAGCTTTCTGGAGCAGGAGAACGCCATTGTTGATCATGACAATGCACTCGACATGACGGTGGCCGAGCAGATGCTGGCCAACCAGGTGATAGCCCAGATGGACAATGATGTGAAGCCTAGCAGGATCAAGGACTTCATCATCGTTGTTCTTGTTGTGGTGATCGTTAAGCTCCTGCTATTCTAGATGGCAGTGTATGATCTAGTGATGTAATGAGGTGAAGACTGGTAAGCTCACCACATTTGAACTTGGGTAACCCTGGTGCGACTACCATATGCAACCAAACACGCTGTCTTTGGTTCTACCTAGCCATAAACCAGTGATTGCATGAAACCAAACAATGTGTGGCCGTTCTCCTAGCCGATGCAACCATTGATCATGCGGGCTACCAAACGCCCTGCACAACCAGGCTGAGAGGGTGGCTCACCCCAACTAGGTCCTGCCCAGCCTGCCCCCAGGGAGATGAGAATCTCCTGCAGGCTACCAAACGCGCCCTAGAATTCAGTTCAGCCCACGATTCATGCGGCCCCACCTATCGGTCACTCCCCACACATAGCTGGCTGAACCCAAACCGTCAGCGATCTACTTCCACCCCGCTCAAACTTTTCCCCAACCAAAACCCTCGATGCCTCCACCCACCATGCCGCCGCCGCTGCCGGAAGACCTTATTGAGGAGATCTTCCTCCGCCTCCCGCAGGACGAGCCCGAGTGGCTCGTGCGCGCCTCCCACGCAAGCAAGCTATGGCTCGGCCTTCTCACCGGCCCTGCCTTCCGCGGCCGGTACCGCGAGTTCCACGGAGCTGCCCCCATATTCGGCTTCTTTTATTGCTGGCCCCAGCGATCCATCGAGCTGCAGAAAGAAGACGAGCCGCTCTTCCACTCCACCACGAAATTCGGTGCACGGATCTCTGAACACCAAGGTTTGAAGTCTAATGGATGCAATCCGTTAGACTGCCGCCATGGCCACGTTGTCCTTGGGGATAACCGAGCCCCTCTTCATCGCCACCATGAAATTCTGACCGAGAACCTCGTCGTTTCGCACCCCATGACGGGCTGCTGGTGGGATGTGGGCACACCCTTCTTGTTTGTACATAGCTATGGCGTCGCGGTGCTCTGCGCCGTGACCGGCTGCGACCACCGCGCTTGTCCTGAGGGGCCCTTTCGGGTGGTCTTCGTCGCCCTGAGCAACAAGGATGGTACTAGTTGTGATGTATACGAGCGTGTGTCGTTGCCGGGGACGGGTGAACGGAACCGGCCATGTTCTGATGACAATTTTAGTGATAATTGGAATTGGATGTGCCATGGTCTTGAGCATCTTGCGGATGATGCACGGATTGAGCCACTTCCTCCTGTCCTCGTGGAAAACGCGCTTCACTTCATGCTTGTGTATAATGATGAGGATGGTTGTGAAGGAATTCTTCGATACAACTTAACCTCTAATTGCTTCTCACTGATTGATGCGCCTCTACATGAGGTTGATACTCCCGATGCCGCTATCCTCATGGCGATGGGGAATGGTAGTTTGGGGTTTGCATTTGTGGATAGGGTAACCCTCTACTTGTGGTCAAGGCAGCTGGGTTCCGACAGAGTTGTGTCCTGGACTGAATGTAGAGTAATTAATCTCATGGAACTTCTACCCATTCAAAATCTAGAGAAAAGCCTTGAGTTGATTGGATCTGTGGAGGGCAGCGACATCATTTTTGTGACCGCAAACCTTGGAATCTACCAGATTAACCTCAAGACGCTACAATGGAAGAAGCTATGGAAGAGTGAAAAATTTTGTACTTTAATGCCATACATGAGTTTTTACAATCCACAAGGTATATCTAGATCCCATTCTTTCGTGATCTGGAAACAACTCTGAAGTAGTAATACACCACTCGGTGCCCAAAACGAACTACTGAATGTTTAGTCATATCGAAAGTTCTAATTAAAGGAAATATATGTTTGCAGAAAAGGCGAGGCCCTATGAGGCAACGCATTGACAAGCTCTGGTTGAAGATGCTTAGGGCAAAATAAAAAAATGACCAACTGGGTCTCGTGATCACCGATCACATGTGTTAGTATTCACTAGCAAGTAGTTGTTTTGGTGCAGTGGTGCTTGTTTTCCTCATAGTAGTCTTGGATTTTGTCAGTAGCTTGATAATATCTCCATGTTGTCATGCTTAAGTTGGTGAATGGATTGCATGTAATGAACCTCCAATTTCCTTCTGTAGCAGCAACCATGTGGTCCATTGCTTACTTTTCTTGAAGATAGTGACTTAGTCTTCCCGTCTTGAAACTCTAAAGTTTTCTCTCCCAGCTTTGATCCAATCTCTATATTCATCTCCCAAAAGAGATACCATTGATGAGCAGATGATTACGGCATTTCTAGAGCTAGTGGGACAGTTTGGGACATAACAAGCATATTCTAGTCAATGCCTGAGCAAATAATGCGCCTAATTAAGATTGTTTCTTGAATTTTTTTTTACAAGAGACCACATAAGCTATCAGTTCTAGGCCTGATAACTGTAACCAAAAAAACATCTTAAGTTATAGGTTTGCAGCAATGTATGTAGAAATGTGGATACTCCAGGACCAGTATCTGACGGAGTAAATACATGATTGTGATGAGAGAACCGAATTTGGAGGAATAGAGAATGTAGGTTCCATTCTTTCCACCATAAACTGATGAAGTCTTATCCCACGGTATTACCATAGAATGCATTGAAATGACGATCTAACATCAGTAAATTCCATGTACCCATGTAAGCAACACACCATACTGACGGATGCTCTTTCACGAGAGTGCTAATTCTGATGGATGCTCTTGCACAGATACTGCAAGACTTGGTGTTCAGGATTCAGATTTTTAAGAGGCTGAAGCTAGGAAGCTACTGAACAAAGACAACCGTGTAAGACATTAGAACAGCTTCAGTGACCCAAGAACATTGTCCTAACAAGTTAGGTATTATTTCGTTATTTGTTACATCTCTTTGGCCAACGGTGCACATACTAGTAGACTGTACTGTCCATGTAGTGAGGTCAAAATTTTCCACTATGTTCAGCCACAGAGTAGTGCAAGGTTATAGCGATCATCGCAGGTCTTTTGGTTCATTATATTTTTCGGAATTGTTTCACGGATTCTACTTACATTGACGAGATCTTTTACTCAAAGGCATGAACACACATTTCTCCATGCTTTCTGTACATATATACATATGGAAGAGGCATGGCTCTGTTCCAAATGCTTGATAGTCCTGCCATATCACAAGTGTATACAGGGTACGTCCGTACGTGCTTTCTCTTCCGTGCATTCTCCCGAGTGTCGGATGAGGATTGTTTTGCGTCGGCTTTCTCTTCCAATGCCCTTGGGAATTGCCCATTCGCGAGACGATGTTACTGAACAATAATCGATGGACGCGAAATGCTGATGAAGCAGTGCAGGTCGACAAATGACCATATAAAATAAACACTTTGTCAGCAGCACGGGCATGTTTTGATTCCGTGATTCAGGCAGTTCGGTTCAAATAACCTCTGAACCTGGTCATGCAGCTCCATCGTGAATTCGTGATGCCCGTCAGGTTCAGAGACGAGGGCCTCGGCGAAACAGTAAGCAGGCACCTGCCATTGTGCCACGGCTTCCTCGGGAACCCTTGTGCTTGCACATATGAGATGGCAATGGTACTTGCTTGCTTACCGATGATCACTGGGGAACACAGGCGTACTTCTTCTGCAAATCAAAGGACTTTCTAGACGCACATTTTCTAGTCCAACGGAAGCTAAGAGTCTAACACAATACCGGATTCGAACATCCATTGACCCAGCTCGGTTCCTGTAGTAGACCCCCCCCGAGCAAACAAGGTTTCATACCTGCACTGGAACATCTTCCAGCAAAGTTTCATACCTGCACCCAACTTTGCAAGTATGTATGATTATGGAACAGGTCAAGGATTGTCCAAACAACCATTAAAGGTCTCTCGTAATTTTCCAGTCCAGTGGAGGAGAATTTTTGTGCTCGATGGCATCGTGCAATAACATAGTCCGGATTCAGCTATTCAAGTAAGACATGTGAAAGAGCTTCATAATGGGCAAGAACAGAGTGCCAACCAGTATTTGGGTTTGCAGTAACTGAAGCAAATACTTCACTGGACTGGTTCAGTTAACGCGGTACTGAAATTGTGATGCTTTGCCGCTGAAAAGAGTCGTATGTCTGAACCGTTATTGTGCTTGCAAATACGGAAAAGGCAATGGCAACTGGAACATCTTCCAGTCAGAGGTTCTACTCCGTAGCTAGCAAAGAGAGGGCGTGTCAGTCATCTTGCAGTTCAGGGATTTGCAGGACAATTAAGTATCAGGCAGCGGTTGCCTTTAGGGTTGACAGCAAGCTGGCATACATAGTCCAGTGGAGAAGAAGGAGAGTGTTTGTTCGTGCTTGGATGAGGATAACCGCAAGGCATCGTGTAGTTAATATCATAGTCAAAATTCATCTACTACTGAAGAAAGACATGAGAAATAGCTTCAGTCAGCAAGAACAGAGTGCCAGTTCGGAAGAGCTGTCCAGTCTCGCCGGCCCTACCTGTCGGTCCATCCCAAGCGGCAGAGCTGGTCGACACCGCTTCAAAAGCTAATTTTTTTTTAATAATACATTTTTTTAATCAAATTCGAAAAATATTACGCAAATCTACGAAATGGCAAAAATAATACGGCCTCAGCCTGGGCTAAGCCGACAGGGCCCTGTCGGCCTGGGCTGGGCCGATTAGCCTTATCGGCCTGGCTAAGCCGACCAGGTGGGAGGGCGGGCCAGGCCTGCGGCCGACAGCGTGCGTGGCCACAAGTCGGCCACGTCGACGCCGACAGGCTAATCGGCCTTGGCCAAGCCGATTAGTCGCTGGCATCATTCAGGCGTCGGGCTCCTTCTTCCTCCTCGCTCTCTTTCTTCTTTCTTCTTCTTGCTCACTGAAACAAAAGAGTCCATGGCGATTTCTTCCCTCCCCCGGTGATTTCTCCATCCAGCCAGTAAATCTTAAGCCTACAGCTGTTAGAGAGTTAGGGAAACTCCGATCTACAGATGGGTTAGGTTGTGGGTGTGATTTTGTGGTGCTTTTTTGGAGCAATGGTGGAGATGTGGAGGAGGTTGGTGTAGCTCGTGGAAGACGTGGTGGTGGTGGTTCTGCTGCTCCGGCCGTGGTGGTGGTGGTGGTGCTACTCCATTGAATCAAGGCACGCTTCAAGGGTATGATTTTTTGGGCTAATTAGGGTTTACACTAATTACGCATGCATTATTGTTAAATATATAGTTGTTCCGGTAGTAATAATTAAGTATATAGTTGTTCCGGTTATAACAGTAATTTGGTGTCACATTTTTAGGTTGTCGAGATGAGTAATTTAGTGAAATGTTTGTTTTACTACGGTCCTGGCACAGTTGTAGTAAATGAGTTGGGAGCTGATTTGGGTCAGTTTCGATGGTCAGAGTTGGAACTGAGCGACCCACAAACATGGTCAATAAGTCAGCTGAAAGATTGGTTGGCAGCATGTTTAGGGCTTAATCCTGAAACAGACACCGTCGGTGTGCATGCACTGTGGACGAAGTCAAGGTCACCGGTGTTTTTTTATTTGAGGCCGATAGATCGGACCTCTCAGATGGTGCGATGGTTGCAAGGCTGCGAAAGCAGGGGATGTACCCCTATCGCGTTACTGATACCTGTCGCGAAGGAGGTGATTCCGCCTGAAGGCGAGGGAGGTCACGATCCTGGACAGAGTAGTCAGGAGATGCATTTATCTGGTCATGATTATAATCAGGAAGATGTTGGAGGTGGTGGTTATGAATCTGGCCAAAACAGTGAGGCAGAAGTAGCAGATGATGAGGGTGTTGAGGCAGATGCGGATGAGGAATTCCAACAAATGATGGAAGAGGAAGATGAAGATGGTGATAGTGCTTATGGTGATGATTCCGACGAGTCGGATGACGAACATGTCGTGCCCAATCCTGCGTCATGGAGTCATGACTTCACTTCGTCAATGACAGTGAACGATGGTCATGATTCTGCCTGGGAATACCATCAGAACCAGGTTGCTGTGGGTGCTCTATATCCCGACAAGCAACATTTGCAAGACGCAATCATTAAGTGGGCAATGTCGACATGCAAGACATTCAAAACCAAGGTGTCAAGTAAAAAATATCTGACAATGGAATGTGAGGTTGCAGGCTGTCCTGGAAGGGTGCACGGTTATCGCCCTCAGTTCGCCATAAACTGGAAAGTGAGCGACGTAGTACAGCACACATGTAGAATTGACTGTATTCCTCAAGATCATCGTAACATTTCGTCGACGCTTATAGCTCGGTTGCTGTACTCAGAAATAGTACAGGGCAAAGCTATGGAAGCGAAGGCTATTCAGCATAAGGTGTTCACCAGGTTCAAGTACAAAATATCTTATGGCAAAGCTTGGAGGGCTAAGCAGATGGCACTTGAGAACAGATTCGGATCGTTTCTGGACTCATATGACTCAGTTGTTCGGCTCCTCCACACATTGCAGGCCCGTAATCCAGGCACATATGTTGACATCAAACACTTTTGGATGGCAGAGTTTCCAAACGTAAAGGTGTTGCATCGTTTGTTCTTCTCTTTCGGTGTATGCATAGAAGCTTTCACTCACTGTCGACCAGTGATCTGTGTTGATGGTACTTTTCTTACTGGCAAGTATAGGGGACAGATCTTGACCGCCATTGGTCAGGACGGCAACAATCAGATCGTGCCACTTGCATTTGCTTTTGTGGAGAGCGAGAACACTGAAAGTTGGACTTGGTTCTTCAGACAGCTTAAAATAGCAGTAGTGAAAGATAAGCCGAACGTGTGCATCCTTCATGACCGCCATGCTGGTATACTGAACGCCGTGAAGGCACTCACAAACCCTGTGGCTGCGGAAGAAACGCCATGGCTAGACCTGCAGAGTCGTTGGTGCATGCGCCATTTGGGGGCCAATTTTTTCTCACAGTTCCGAGATAAGGCTTTGATGAATCTATTCAAAAAACTATGCAAGCAGAACCAATTCTGGAAATACACTTTCATACGTGGTAAGCTTGATGAGTTTACTAACCGGCATGTTAGGCAGAGGAGAGCTGCACGAAATGTTGCAGTAGCAGCACATGTGCAACTTGTGGCGCAACAGCTAGCAACCGGACCTCCACCCGCTGAGGATGTACCTGTTGGGCTTTGTGACTTGCCAGGATTTGATCCGCCTGGTGTTAGGAGAAAGACTGGGAGGTTGATTAAAAACTTTCAGCAGTGGATAGAGCACGAGCCTCTTGAGAGGTGGTCTTTGCTGCACGACACTTATGGAGCCAGGTACGGTGTTATGACTACCAACCTGGCTGAAACTTACAACTTTGTTCTGAGAGGAAATAGGGCCTTGCCACTTACAGCCATTGTGGAGGGTATTTTTGAGGGCACAGTCAAGTATTTCAGAGAAAGACGCCAGAAAGCTCACTTGCATATCGTAAACAACCCGAACACACCTTACTGTGAGAAGATTATGGAGTACATGGATAGGAAGATGGCAAAAGCTCGGAATCACACTGTGCAGGCCATAGGAAATCAAGAAAGAAGGTTCGAGGTACGCTTACCTTATGATAGGTTTGGTTGCGGAAATCAGCTCAGAACGCATGAGGTGAGAATTGGAAATGAAGCCCGACCAACATGTGAGTGCACATGCAATAAACCAAAATTGTTTCATCTGCCCTGCTCCCATGTATTGGCTGCTTGTGGGCAACTCGGGCTGTCAGCCATCTCGTTCGTATCACCATATTTTTTGAACGAGTATGTTCTTAATACCTGGACTGGTGAAATGGTGGGATTTCGAGCTGTGGGTAATTTTAACACGGTTGACCCTACTCAAAGGCAGTACATCCCCGACCCAAGGCTACTGCGTCCTGGTAGAGGTAGACGACCGTGCAAGCGTATCCGAAATGGTATGGATGAATCTGAAGCCGGAGGCCCGACAGTACAATGTTTTCTGTGCAGTGATTTTGGTCACAGGGCCACTGCTTGTACAAAATTCCCATCTACGGATGCTGCTTCGGCATCTACAGCAGCTGCTCCACGTGGGCGAGGCAGCCGAGGACCAAGAGGAAGAGGAAGAAACTAGGATATGTTTTAAATTTAGAATATGCTTTCATCTGTAGTGTGGATCAGTGTTTTAAATTTGGACTATGTTTTTATCTGTAATAAGTGTGGATCAGTGTTTTAAATTTGGACTATGTTTTTATCTGTAATAAGTGTGGATCAGTGTTTTAAATTTGGACTATTTTTTATCTGTAATAAGTGTGGATCAGTGTTTTAAATCTAGACTATGCTTTTATCTGTAATAAGTGTGGATCAATGTTTTAAATTTAGACTTTGCTTTCATCTGTAATTAGTCTGGATCACTGTTTTAAATTTAGACCATATTCTTTTATCTGCGCTAAGTTCATAATTTATATTGCAGAAATGGAACAAGTTTACTTGATCAGTCCGGATGTGGATCAGAACCATCGCGCCAAGATATTACAGGAGCGTAGCCTCGAACCTCTAGTGACTCGCGGACCGAGGGAAAATTGGATGATACACCCTGCTTGGCAGGAGAGGTACGTGTTTAATGTACTTGTCCGTGTCATATATTATCTGTATTAATTTACTTGTCCGCTTTATGTTTATATTTGTTTTCTGAACATGCAGGTTGAAGTGGGCTGGGCTTTTACCTTTCGCGCGTCTAGTTGAGGCCACTCGTGACTCTCCACGCATGCTGCTAGACCACTGTCTTCTCACATGCTTAGTGGACAGATGGAGGCCCGAGACCCACACGTTTCACTTTCGATGGGGTGAGATGGCTCCTACTCTCGAGGATGTATCTTTCTTGCTCGGACTGCCGTTGGCGGGTCAGCCCATAGGGCCGTTGCAGGCCCCAGAAAATTGGGAGCACGAGATGTCACTTCGTTTTCAGGGTGTAAACCCCCATGCTGGAGTGTTTATGTCAGAGCATCACGGACCAAAGCTTGAATGGTTGATGGATTTTCAGGTTTGTTCTATTTTCGCACATGTTTTATTTACAGAATTGTTTCCAGCTTATCGTCTAATACAATTTCTTTTTTAATGTACAGATACAGAAGTTTCCTGGATTTCCTGACATGCCGCTGAATGCTACACAAATCACTAGAAGCCTGGAAGCATATATCTTGTGGCTACTCGGAAAGGTGATGTTTACCGAGACCCATGTCACCACTATTAGCGAGGTACATCCCTATTGCTTTCGAGATTGCGAGTGCTACAGAGCAGGCCCATATCACACAGAGGAGTTGGGGATCTGCTGTATTAGCGGCTACTTATCGAGCTATGTGCAATGCGTGCCAGCTAGTGTCGAGTTCAGCATCCATACTTGGATGTCCTTTGTTGTTACAGCTTTGGTCATGGGAGAGGTTTCCAGTTGGACGACCAGACGTGCGTGCTGGCGAGGCTTACCCAGTGGGTGCGTTTTTTGATGCTGATCACATAGACATGCCTACTTTTGGTTTTCTCTGGACACGTCGTCAGGTATGTGTAATCTACATATTTATCACAACTGTTACATTTTTATTCGACTTGGGCTAACTTTTGTTTCGTGCAGAGACGCTTTGCTCATTCTAACGTGAAGAACTGCTACTCGGCATTCACCGAGCAGTTCGACTTTCTGAGAGAGGATGCGGTAATATGGGAGCCGTACACGAATGAACAAAAGGAGGCTAAATACCCGGGTGGTATCTCTGACCTCTGCACGAGAGATCGCGCATACTGGATGACAAAATCAAAGATTATCTTTGATATCTGCGTGGAGGAGATGGCCCAGCAGCGGGTTATGAGGCAGTTTGGTCTACGACAGCTGGCACTTCCTCTGTCGACAGAGGAACACGTCCCACCCATCATCCACAGGTGTGTTTAACTACGCAATGTTTATTTATCGAAAACTCAATACATGTATGAATTACTAAATTGTCTAACACTGAGTACAACTGTAGCCTCACAAGAAAGGGAACTAATAGAAGCGCGCTATCGTGGATGCGGAGGGTTGGCGCCTACGTTGCAGAGTGGGAGACTGCGACGACACGAGTCTGGCAGGAGAATCTCGGGTTTGATATTGAACTATTCAATTCCTATTTGCAAATTTACATGCTCTCGACCCGGTTACGCATTACGTATCACGAGCACCCCGAGCTTACACAGACTCCCACTACGTGGGATATGTATCCGAGCCGGTCTACTGCAGGCTCCAGACAGTACGCGGTAAGAGAGTAGTTCATTCTTACAAATATCTCTAAAATTATGTACAACTTACTGATAACCATGCAAATTACAGGCTGAATTGACATACCAGCTACAGACGGATGTGTCCGCTTACGGCCGTTCCCTATCGTCCGGCCCTCTATTGGACCGCCCGCAGCAGCAGTCCTGGGTGCAGCGCTTAGAGGAGAAGTTGCGACGTATCTACCAGGCTATCACGTGCACACGTACGTCGGACGTCGATCACCGCCAAGCACCACAACGCCCACCGCGTCATCCCCCGCAACAGGAGCAGCCACAGCCGCAGGTCACGCCCCAGGATCGACACAGTCCGCGACCTCGTATGACGTCGCACCCGTCGCCCAGGGCACCCTCTCCTGACCAGGCTGGAGGCTCGTCTTGGCATCAGCAGTTCAGTCCCACGACGGGCTACCTGCTTCGACCACCTCCCCAGCCAGAGGGTAAGTACCTTGTAAATTTTTATTCACCACGCTTAATGCTACGTACTTGTTTCTTACAGTTTTATTGCATCCAGGAGCCTACGGATATCGTACGTCTATGTCCGCTCAACAGTCGTCTGGATCCGCATGGGAGAGTGAGCAGGAAAGTGGGAGCATCCCTCAAACTCACACACAGCTGGACCATTGGATGGGTATGTACAACACTCCACCACCACAGCCCACACAGGAGACACAACAGGAGCACGACGAGTCCCTGGTTCCTGGACGTGACGTTCGGCCACCGCACAGGTATGGATGGACGCCGCCGCCTAACGCACCACCACCGCGTCGTGGCAGACGTCGTGGCTGACACTTCACTCTATTCGTTGAGACTTGTCTATCTATCTATCTACCAGACTTATTTATATCTATGTTGGGACTTGTCTAACTATCTATGTACTAGACTTATTTCGCATTGATATTAGGTGTATGAGACATATCCGTATTTCTATGTATGAGACATATTATTATCTACGCACGAGACATATTATTATTATCTATGTATGAGCATATTTATGTTCGTATGTACGACACATATTATTATCTATGTACGAGACATATTATTATCTATGTACGAAACATTCCACATTGCATAAATTAATTTAACATACAGCACTACACGTCCACGTTACAACTTCACTGGTACAAATATTACATGCAACTCAACGATAACTAATTCGAATCAACGACTTCACTTCCCTCTGCCACGTGCTCGTGTTGGAGGCATGAAGTCGTCATCACTATTTTCATCGACGACAGTCTTGGATGCACCAACACTTTTCAACTTACGTCTAGAGTTGCCTCGTTTAGGAGGCATGAAATCATCATCACTATCATCTTGAACGGCTTTTTGGATGATCCACCACTCTTCGTCTTTGATATAGCCCTCTTCACTGCTTCAGCGTGAAGGAGATTTCCAGACCCATCAGGACATGCGCCAAAAAGCATTTCCATCCAACCAAAATGAGGGATCTCTTTGTTCACAAACTGTCCATCGGCAGGCCAGTGCTGGACATTCACAAAATCAGGGGAAAAAAGTTAGTACGATAACACTAGATTCTAACATAATATAAATTCGGTACTCAGTTACCTTCACGTGAAATGCATAGGCCTCCGGCGAAAAATGGATTATCTTTGACTTAGGTGTCATAGGCATGTCCCTAAGCCCCGCCTCAATAGCTTTTAGCTCATTAATTCTCTGCCACTTCCACCGCCACCCATCAATTTCATCTGAAATTTCTTCAGGGGTCATCTGGATTTTGTTTTTTTTTTCTATAATTTCTCCCACCTCACGAATATTGCCCCACTCACTAACTAGCTCCCTATAACAGCTCTTGGGCCTACCCTCCCTAATACTACCTTCAGTCCATATTGCGGCGTGATACAAAACACACCACGACCTATGCTCCGAACTAGGACCCGAACTACCAGACATCGTTCCTATCCGACTGAAGAAATAACCACGCACCACACCCCTCCTCCATCACCAAATCTAATGGGGTATATATATAGGCTCACCCAGGAGAAGAAGAGCGGGAGAAAAATGGCGGGAGAAAAAAGGCGGGAAAAAAATGGCGCGAGAACTATGGCGGGAGAATTAGGGCGGGAGAAATATGGCGGGAGAAGAAGGGCGGAAAAAATGCCGGGAGCGACAAACAGGAGGGAGAGAAGAAGGCGGGAAAAATAAGGCGGGAACGGGTGTCGCCGGGAAGGGCTGGCGCGAAAAATGGAGACTAATACGGAAACATGCACTGGTCGGCTGGGCCAAGGCCGATAGGACCTAGTCGGCCCAGCCGTGGCCGACAGGGTCTAATCGGCTTAGCCCTGGCCGATTAGGTCCTCTGACACGCGCAGGCGTCGGCCGACTACCTGATCGGCCCAGCCCAGGCCGACGGGGTCCTGTCGGCTTAGCCCAGGCCGAGGCCGTATTATTTTTGCCATTTCGTAGATTTGCGTAATATTTTTCGAATTTGATTAAAAAAATGTATTATTAAAAAAAAATTAGCGCTTCAAAATTTCCCCACTCCAAACCCTCGCCGCCGCCGCCTCCGCCTCCACCGACGACCATGCCGCCGTCGCCGCCGCCGCCTCCACCGATGACCATGCCGCCGCCGCTGCCGGAAGAGCTTCTCGAGGAGATCTTTCTCCGCCTCCCTCCGGACGAGCCCGCGTGCCTCGTGCGCGCCTCGCTAGCCAGCAAGCGCTGGCTCGCCCTCCTCACCGGCCCTGCCTTTCGCGGCCGGTACGGCGAGCTCCACGGCGCTCCCCCTATGCTGGGCTTCCTCCTCTCGTACTTGTACAGGGAGAACCAACCCACTTCACATTTCGTCTCCACCGCGAAATTCGACGCACACAAATCCGATTGGGGCAGAGGAAATACGAGTCGCTGGACTGCCGCCATGGCCGGGTTCTCCTTGCGGATAAATATGCGGGATTCGACGAGCTCGTTGTTTGGGACCCGATGACGGGCTGCCGGAGAGAACTGGAGCCGCCCGGCGAAAGCCTGGGCCTCGCGGCTGCGGTGCTCTGCACCGTCATCGGGTGCGTCCACCGCTCGTGCCATCGGGGCCCCTTCCGGGTGCTCTTGTTTGGGCTGAGCATCAATGAGGGTGAACAGCGTTGTGCACACGCGTGGGTTTGGTCTTCGCAGACGGAAGAGTGGAGCCAGCCGTGCTCTCCTCTTCAGCTTGGGTGTAAGGATGCATTCATCCAGCCAATGCCCTCTCTCCTCTTTGAAAACGCACTTTACTACAAGATATTATATCCTGATCACGCTGCAATTCTCAAGTACGACATCAGTTTTAATTGCATGTCACTGCTTGATGGGCCGCTGGGGCTTGTGATTGATAGTTCGGCTATCCTCATGGCGATGGAGAATGATAATCTGGGGTTCACATGTTTGGATTGCTTAACCCTTTATCGGTGGTCAAGGCAGATACGGTCTGATGGAGTCACCACATGGACTCAACATGCAATTGTGGATCTTAAGGAACTTCTCCCCATTCAAAACCCCAAGAGTGAATTTAGGCTGGTTGGATTTAAGGAGGACAGTGGCATCATCTTCGTCACCACAGACACTGCCATCTACGAGATTAATCTCAAGTCACTCAAGTGGAAGAAGTTATGGAAGAGAGCGGAAATCCGCGCTTTGATTCCGTACATGAGCTTCTACAATCCGCCAGGTATATTTATACCTAGTTTTCTTACATGATTCAAGAACAATTCTCATGTAATAGGATATCCAATGTTTAATCAGATCGAAATGCTTATGTAATGTTTCAATCTGTGATAATATATGTGCCTGAGCAAATTTTGAGTGCTATCTACACTTGAAGGTTACACCTTGTTATAATCATGCCTACTTAATTGATAATACATGTGCCTGAGCAAATTTTGAGTAGAATGTCATCTTCTTTTATTATCACACTGAAAATATTATGTTTGCAGAGAGAGCGGCCACCAGCTCTAAGACGACGCATTTACAAAGCAAGGTTGAATCTTCTTTAGGGCAGGAGGCTACTCTCATCAACAAGAAAAGATGACCAACTTGGAGGGGACAGTGATGTTATGACGAGTTAAGTCATTATTTAGCTGGTTTTGGTGAGATGGTGTTTGTTTTCTTGTATTGTTGCCCGCGCGAGTAATTGGGTGAACTGATTATCCTTGTGGACCTCTAATTTCTAGCAGCAGCGACAACATCAACCTTAAATTTACTTGAAAAAACTTCTGAAGAGTGCAGACAATAGTACCTTAGTCTTCCAATTTTGAATACTCTACTACAGTTTACTCTCCTAGCTTTGATATGATATCTTGATTAATATCCCAAAAGAGGTACCATTAACGAACTGATGACGAGGGCATGTCCAAAGCTTGTGGTTTTTCTGGCCTAAGAAATGGTGATGGTTTTTGCATTATTAATCTTCTAAATTTAAGTAAAGCTACGTGTCAACTGCTTATGTTACTGTTAGTTCTTTTAGCAAGCAAATTTACCAAAAAGTGTAGCATGTAATCTGAAATCTTTAGCTATAAGATCAGGACACTAACATTATGAAATGGTATGATTTTCCTGACTATAGCTTCACAAAAATGTTAGGTATTAGTTATTTATCTGTTGCATGTTTTTAGCCTACACAGAATAATTGACTGCAATGTCCTTGTAGTGAGATGAAGATGTTTACTGGTTGCACAAATTTTCCTTCTTAGACAAATCATTTAGTCAAGTGCATCAACACACATTTCTCTGATCTTTCTGTGCATGGCTCTGTTCTTTCTGTACATGACCCTGTTCAAAGTTGCTGATAGCAAATCAAATTTGCTCACCATTCAAAGGCGAAGCAATTTCCTTATGAGTTGGCTGAGTCTTGGGATGAACTGCATGTGTGTCTTTCAGACTATTTCCATATGCCGGTGTTCATAATGTGGGCAATTTGTTCTTGGCAGCATATAGTGGGATTTTATTAGTTCACATTGGTAGAGAATTGCTTGTTGAGTAGTAGGATGGCACTCTATTCAACAGGAAAGATGATCACTAAGGCAACATGGGCATTGTGATTAACCATGGAACTAGCTACTAGGTGTTTTGCAGATTAAAGGCATTTCTTTTTCTAGATACACAGTCTCTAGTTCAAGGGAAGCAAACAAAACGCCGGATACTAACATCCATGCATCTAGCTTGGTGTCTGCAGTAAATCTTGAGGAAACAAGCTGAAGCAGTCTTCAGTGGGCATGCTTAACTGCAACTGGATCATCTTCTAGTAAGGCATTTGGCTTTGCCTCTTTTTCATAAGCTTCGTGCTGCAAATTCTAGAATGATATGGCAAACGAGTATGTATCCAAGGCTCTAGCAAAGACAGGGCGTCTCATAACCTACGGCAGTATTTCTTTTACTGATACCTCCTTCCTTGAGCTTATCAAGCAAGGGACGGTTTGGAATTCGCCTAGTGACCTGCATTTTGGAGAACAATTCAGATGCAATAGTTTATGGTCGAGTATTTCCTTTTGAGAAATTATTCTGTGATTGCATAAAAAAAATCCACAAAAGTTTTACTTAGGTGCATGTCTTTTTTTAGCACCTAGGTTCATGTCTGTAGTTGCTGTCAACCCATGAAGACAGACACAAAGACTGACCGTCACTTCTCTGCTTTGTCAGTTAATGCGCATTGGAACAAGTCTTGCTATCCAGCATTGTGTTTGTCTACTACAGCAAATGACTTTCCTGATTCTTCATCATTTTCTACTTATTTGTACGTCCTTCCACGCTAGTATGCAACCAGGAACTGTCACCCGTGAACACTGGATGATCAGTGATATGCATGGCCTATCTAGTTGTTATAGCTTTCCATTCAAAGCTTTATATACTTGCATAAGAATTTGGACTTGGGAGTGGACTGTCAGTATAGCACACCTGTCTTTCTAGAGCCTTGTATATTGACTTCTCTGTCATAACCGTAGTGATCATTCATGAATCTGCAGCTTTGATCGTATCAGCAAATAGAGGCAGAGCCAACTATCTGACTGGAATATGTTCCAGTTTACGACCAAATTAAACATGTCTGCAAGTACTATTACCTCTTGCTTGCTCAAGATCTGCTGTAGGTACTGTGCTAGATTTATGGATGTTAGCTACCAGTGTGGTATTGCCTTCACTTAGACTAGAAGATGTTATTGCTTAGTGCCAACATATGTAGCACAGTTAGTATAAGTCAAACAGAAAAATGCTAACAACAATGTATTAATTAACAGCACTGAATTAGCATCAAGTTCAGGAATAAATGTATTCAAGTCTATGGAATCATAACATTACAGTTTGTGGCAAAGGGGATTCAAGTCACACTCTCACTTCAGGCCTACAACGGTTGCACTTGTTTTTGTCCAACAGAAGTACTGAAGCCTCACTCTCTAATAAGTGATGAAACAATTTACTTGTTTTATCTGTCAGCAGCATGTAAAAGATGACTTCAGACCAATCCATGCACTTATTTGGCATCCATGTTCTGCTTTAGGAATCTGGTGACTCTTGACCTACAGTAACAAATTTGTATTGCTCCAATGATACTCCCCCACCCATTATATTCAGTTTGCTGACAAACCTGAAGACAACAGCTAAGACTGTGGGCATTCATCCGGTATATCACTTAATTCCTGTTGAAACTAGTCCTATCTTTTCTACAGCTTTTTGATACAGAACCACCTGTCATATTTTTAGCCCTCAGTCTTGAACCTGCAGAAGATTCCAGTTGCATTCAAACATGCTTGCTAAAGATTGCTCCCACTGCTTACTCAAGATTTACTATAGCAACCAAGCTGGATCCATGGATGTCAGTAATCAGTGTTGCGTTATCTTCCCATGAACGAGACAATGTGTATTTAGAAATCCCTTTAATCAGCGGCTGCAGTGTAGTGCAATATCTTAAGTTAGCTGGGTTAGATTCTAATGACCAAAGTGATGCAACGGTGGTATCCAAGACTGGTGCTTGTGTGCAGATCATAGGTGGAGTACTAAACATGCAGTTATCTTTGCAGTGTCAAATTAGCACACATAAATTCAGAAGACGCTAACATTTCTGTTATCCCGCAGGACGGATCGCACACGTGATGAGCTTCCAGCCGGGTGCGGTGCTGGAGGACCGTGGAATGGCAGGCGCCCGCCTACTGTTTCACTGACGGCGGCGACGACGACAGAGCAGCGAGGAATGCCCAGTAACATCTCTTGCTCCGTTTATTGTCACACTGCAACTCTGAAGATCAATCAACCAGGTCGTCAGTAGGTGCAGGTGTGACAAGCAACATCTCTGTGCTGCTGTCATGAGCCTTTTTCTGTGCGGAAATCGATCTGATTACATTGTATGACAATCTCCTGATCAGCATTCTAAATTGTAAAAATATTGTTAGCTGTGTGGGGGTAGCCCCTGTTTAAGGCCAAGATCTCCAAAGTGGCATCAAGACAGGGCCACGCTGTTGTATGTTGTAGTCAGCCAATCTGGGCCAGAAAACATCATGAGTAGTCAGAGCGAGTGTAAACATATAGATGGTGCAGCAGCAATGACGACATGGAGTACAGATTGAACCAGAGTTACCGGCCGCTCGACGCAGACTGTATCGATCACTTTTCAGGTTCAATTAGAGGTCAGAGTGTTTGTGCTTGATGGGTGATTTGTTGTAGCGCGGGTGCATGCGTGGACAACCATCAGATGAGTAGATTCAAGTTGTTGTCTCACCACGCCTTGCAGTAGCATCCTCTAGAGGAGCGTGGGCTGAACTGAATTCTGATGTTGTTCATTCAAGTTGTTGTCTGATGTCTGCAACGCGAATCCTGATGTTGCTACATTGCGCACACGCTGCAGCAGCTACTATTACATGCTTGACTCATGAAACAAATGAAATAAACAAGGTTAGCTGCAACGAGGAACACATTTCCTGCAAATTAAAGGATCTCCTAGACTGCACATTTTCTGGTCCAAGGGGAGCTAAGGCTGCAACTGGAACATCCCAGTCCAACATCCCAACTCTGCAAATCTTTACTATTAAAGCTCAGTCCGTGGTGAATGCCTGGTGTCACAGATCCGCCAAATTACATGACAAATGCCACCGCTAACAAATTTCTCAAAACTCACTCACCGCTAATAATTATCCTGCCCCTCTCATTTCCCCACGCTACTTTCCCTCCGAGTAAAGTGCTGCCGTCAAATTAGTTGGAGATCTGCTCATCGTAACAACCCCTCAGGATAATCTTCTCTCTCCGATATCCAACTAACTAATATACCGATGCTTCGATTCACGGTTTACGTATCTGTGCTGAGCGTGTTAAGGCGATTACGAAGGCGATTATGGCGATCTAGGGCTTCCAACCTAGATTTCTAGTTCCCTACGGTAAACCGAGGGATTTCCAGTCCTCATGCGGCGCCGCCGTCACGAGTTTGTTCTCTACTCGCCGATCGCCGTGCGCTCGGGGAGCTTCGTGTTCGTTAACTTCTGATGGGGGAGCCGTCTGCTGCGGGCGGCCAGCGTGGGAAAGAGAAGATGGATCCAAGCCATCTTCTGGAGAGATTGCATCTAGAAGACGATGAACTGGATAATTTGGACTGGGAAGATGAAGTAGATGATCCGGAAGAGAAACCAAAGTGGCTAGCCCTAGCTAGGGTTATGACGGAGAAATCTTTAGTCAATCGGCGTTGATCGGTGATATGCGGGGTGCATGGAATCCTGCAAAGAAGTGGTATGGAGGAGACTAAACCCTAATCTCTTTACTATACAATTCAACTGTCTAGCGGATTGGAACAAGGCTTTGCATCAGGGTCCTTGGGACTTCCGTGGTTCGGCTCTAATTATTCAGGAGTACGATGGTTTCTCTAATCCAGAGAACATCAAACTTGATCGGATTGAGACCTGGAGCCAGATACACAAGTTGCCTGATGGTGTGCTTAGGAACAAAGCGTTTGTGGAGAATCTGGAAAGAAGAATCGGCGAAGTGCAAGAGGTCCAGATTACCTTGCCTAATGGCTTCGTAGGTCAGTTCATCAGGGTTCGCATCAAGCTGGATGTGAATAAAAGGTTGACTAGGTTTGTGAGCTTCTCCAAAGGAGGCAAACCAAATTCTTTCAAGTTAAGTACGAGAAACTCCCAACCTTCTGTTACTATTGTGGTATGATGGGCCATTGGCACGAGGAGTGCGGGTCTGGTGAACATGATACATCAAAGTTTGAGTGGGGTGCCTTTATTTTTGCTCCACGCCGTGGTCGAGGTAATGGTCGTAGCTCGGGATCAGATAATGGGTTCAGTGAAAGAGGTTCGGAAGGTGACACATCTCGCGGAAGAGGTCGCAATGCTATGAGAGGTAGAGGGTCCGCTGGAGTTGGACGTTGGAGGAATGATTATTCCAGTTCTGCTTACAACGCTGATGATGATGATCTGCAAGAGAATCACTCCAAGGACTCGGATACAGATATGCGGGATAAAGACCCGATGAGTAGGAAAAGGTTAAATTTCGATGGTATTCTAACTAGATCTTTAGAACCATCGTTGAGTCAGCCGAATCAGTTAGCGCTGCAAGACAAAGTACCTGATCCACATCTTGTGGAGGAGTCGGAGGTTACGAATTCAGAGACACCGGGGAAAGTTCAGTTGCAGAAGAAAACAAAGAGAGGGGCGGAGGAAACAAACACAATGATATCGGCGGCTTCCGATGAGGGAGCTGACCGGACGCAATGAAGATATTAGGATATAACTGCCGTGGCCTCCTACGGGCTGCGGCGATCCGGGCTCTGCTGAACTTGTTAAAGCGGATTTGCCCGGATGTTTTGTTTCTGTCGGAAACTCATTTGGATGAGTGGTCGGCGGAAAGTTTGCGTCGTCAACTTAGGATGGATTACAAGGAGGTGGTCATAAGTGATGGCCGTAGTGGTGGTTTGCTGCTTCTGTGGAAAAGAGAAGTGGTTGTGTCGCTCCGTTTCAAAACAAAAAACTACATCGATGTCTTTGTTGGTGCGTCCCATCAGGACGTGTGGAGGTTTACGGGATTTTATGGGGAGCCAAGATGGCAAGAAAAGCATCAGACCTGACAATGTCTACGTGATCTTAATGCGGCTATTAATCTACCATGGCTTATCATGGGTGATATAAATGAAATACTCTACCCCTTTGAGAAGGAGGGAGGAAACCCAAGGCCGCATCATTTCATGCAAGCGTTTCGGCAAGCTTTGGATGATTGCAATTTGTCGGACTTTGGCTATGTGGGTGATAAATTTACTTGGCACAGAGGTAGGATTCGAGAAAGGTTGGACCGAGCCTTGACTAATGAGGCATGGAAGCAGAAATTTTGAATGCAACAATGCAAAATTTGTTGTACAGTGGGTCGGATCATCGACCAATAATGATGACCATTGAATGCGAAGAAGCCCAATCAGTGCATGGGCCGCAAGTACTCAGGTTTGAGGCCAAATGGCTTAAAGAAGCCCATTTTCGCCAGGTTGTGGAAGAGGCCTGGGAACAGGCCGGTGTTGGGTCTAGTTCAAACTCGTTGGCGGGAAAACTGGCGGTGGTCCATGATCGCTGCATAAGTGGGATCGCTCGATCCTGCAGAAAAGGAAGAAGAAAATTCATAATAAACAGGTCTTGATGGAGAAGGTGGCTTGTGATGTTCTGAATGATGAAAATGTGGAGATGCAGAAAGAGCTCGCAAAGGAGATCGAAGAACTTTTAGAACAAGAAGAAATTCACTGGGCACAAAGGAGTCGCATTAATTGGCTCCAATTTGGAGAAAAAAATACCTCCTACTTCCATAACTTTGCAAAGGAAAGGAGGAAGATAAACTTGATCAAGAAACTACGGATGATAATGGGAACTGGTTAGAAGATACTGCTACTCTAAATCCAATGATTTCAGACTATTTGCAGGTCTTTTCAGTACCGAGGTGGAGGAGCCAGACCCTGAATACTTGCGAAAGTGGTGCCCAAGGTTTCTGAGATGATGAATGAACAACTTCTGAAGCCATTTTCGGCGGAGGAGGTGAAAAAGCTCTATTTCCATTGGTGATATGAAGGCGCCAGGCTCGGATGGGCTACATGCGATCTTTTTCAAAAAATGCTGGAATATACTAGGTGAGGTGTTGACAAATGAAGTCCTTGAGGCGGTAAATAATAAGGTTGTGCCTTCCGGCTGGAACGACACTGTTATAGTATTGATACCGAAGGTAGAGAACCCAGAGATGTTTACTCAGTATTGGCCCATCAGTCTATGCAATGTCCTCTATAAGGTAATTTCTAATATGATTGCCTTTCGCCTAAAGAAAATTCTGGATGATGTAATATCCCCGGTGCAAAGTGCTTTTGTGCCTGGAGATTGATTTCTGATAATATTCTTCTAGCCTATGAAAGTATGCATACTATTAAGAACAAGAAGAAAGGAAAATGGGGATATTGTGCAGTAAAACTTGACATGCACAAAGCCTATGACAGGGTTGAGTGGAATTTTTTGGAGAGCATGATGACCCAGCTCGGTTTTGATCAAATTTTGTGGCTTTGCTTATGAGTTGTGTTCGATCGGTCTCTTACAAAATCAGGTTGAATAATCAAGAAACAGATTCTTTTATCCCTACAAGAGGACTAAGACAAGGTGATCCTTTGTCTCCCTATCTATTTTTACTCTGCGCTGAAGGTCTTTCAAGTTTACTGGCTCATAGAGAGGAGGTTCGTGGCATAGAAGGTGTTAGGGTATGCAGAAATGCACCATCAGTTTCTCATTTACTCTTTGCTGATGATTCCCTTATCCTTATGAAAGCAAATATGACAAATGCAACCTCATTGAGACAGGTCTTGATCAGTACTGTGCAAGCTCGGGGCAATTGGTTAGTGAAGCAAAGTGTAGTGTTTTCTTCAGTCCGAATGTTGATCCTGAGGTGAAGGCTGAGATGTGTATGGAGCTGAATATTATGACTAAGGCTATGTCAGATAAATACTTGGGTCTCCCTGCTCTAGTTGGAACTGACCGAAGTGACAGTTTTATTTATCTCCTAGAGCGGATTATTAAGCGACTCGAGGGGTGGAAGGAAAGATCCTTAAGTATGGGTGGCAAGGAAATTTTATTGAAGGCTATTATCCAAGCTATCCCTGTTTATGCAATGGCTGTTTTTAAAATTCCAAAAAAGCTTTGTAAAGAAATGACTGATGCTATGGCTGGCTTTGGTGGGGTGACTCACAAGTTCAAAACGTATGCACTGGATGGCATGGTGGAAGATGTGTGTTCCGAAGAAAAATGGTGGTATGGGTTTTCGTGACTTACATGCTTCAACCTAGCTATGCTGGCAAAACAGAGTTGGAGGCTTATTTCAAATCCGGATACTCTATGTGCGAGGGTTCTAAGAGCTAAGTACTACCCTCACGGTGACCTTTTGAAGGCAGGTCCAAAGAGCGGATCGTCTTTCACTTGGCAAAGTATCATTGTAGGTTTGAGTACGTTGAAGAGAGGCCTAATTTGGAGGGTCGGATCGGGTCGGAGGATAAATATTTGGGATGACTGCTGGATTCCGGACAGCCATTCAAGAAAGGTGATCACAAACAAGGGTAATATCCTCTTTAAGACGGTAGATGAACTAATTGATCAAGAAACGGGTGCTTGGGATTTGGAGCTGATGGAGGATATACTCAACCCTCACGATATTGCTAGAATTCGGAAAATTCCTCTCAGTCCGCATCTCCAAGAAGACTTTGTCGCAGGGCAATTCACAAAAAATCATGTCTTTTCGGTCCGGTCTGCATATTATGTGGAATGGAATCATCAAAATGGTCACAAACTCTCAAGACCAGATGATCTAGGCTCCTCTATAAACAATCCGGTGTGGGATATCTTGTGGAAACTTCAAATACCAGGGAAGGTGAAAATATTCATTTGGAGAGCTCTCCACGGTATTGTTCCTGGTAAGGCAATCCTTGCTGACAGACATATACCTGTTTCTGGCCAATGCCCTATATGTTTAATTGCTGCAGAAGACATCGGCCACCTGTTGTTTACCTGTCCACGAGCACTCGAATTATGGAGATCTCTGGGTGTTGATCATATAATCGAGAGTGGACTTGTTGTGGACAGATCAGGTTCTGTTGTTTTGGAAGAACTGCTTCAGAATAACCTACAAGGTCCAGATCATCTAAAACAGGGAATCAAAGAAGTCCTGGCAGTAGGGGCATGGTACATTTGGTGGCAGCGGAGGGAATCTGTTAATGGAGAGAAGATTGCCCTCCTAAACATACAAGCTTTTCTATTCAACCCTAACCTTGAACTACAAAGGGGCTGCGTCTGGTTCGGTTCCACATGAAATACCATGGACCAAGCCTTCTCCAGGTACGTATAAGATGAATGTTGACGCTTGTTTCTTTTCAAATGGGATAGGTGCTCTCGGCGCTGTTCTTCGGAATGCTTCAGGAGAAGTTGTAGCAGGCTGCGGTAAAAGTCTGGACAGCCTACTCAATGCGGCTGCTGCTGAAGCCCTAGCATTGATGAATGGATTGCAAGTCATTGAAAATCTGGGCTGTGTACCGGTGATTGTAGAGACTGACTCGCTGGAACTTGTCGACGCGTTCAACGGTAACAGCGAAATTTGGAGCCCTCATACAGCTGTTCTAATGGAGTGCTTCCAAATTGCAAGCAGAATTAACCAGCTAAAAGTTCAACACTGTCCACGGGAAGCAAATAAGGTAGCTCATAAAATTGCTAGGACGGTTTATGATTTTAAAATTGAAATGTATTGGGACGATGATCCCCCTAGCTTTATCTTACCCGATGTAATGAACGATGTATCTGTGTTTGGTTGAGGCGGCAAGTTTCAGACGCACTCTTTTCCCTGCCAGGGTACCTAAGGGGACGGGTAGGGTTTTTAATGAGGCGGCTTGCTGACCTAATATAGTGGTTTAAAATTTCAAAAAAAAACTAATATACCGATGCTTTCTAAAAAAAAATAAACTAACATACCGATTTCCATGCTAACTAACACAGATTATTCAAAAAAAATCACTAGCTCCATGCCTCTGCCGGAAAAGAGAAGCAGCCCAACCATCGTAGTCCTCTATGATCCAATTCATTCTTTTTCTCCCTCTAGAGTTCCGCAGTTCCATGGGTTGCAAATCATCACAAAAATTTACCTCAGTCAGGAGTTCCGCAGTTCCATGGGTTGCAAATCATCACAAAAATTTGCCTCAGTCAGGAAATTAGATGGGATGGTTTTGTAGCGGTCCAATCATCGACCTAAACTAGATCCCGCGGAGTGGGATTACGGCGACAAAGATAAGTTTGTGCTGATTGATGTGTTGGCGTGTGATGGGTTCTCCCAATCTTTTCCAGTCTGTAATTAGTCGTTGTTCTAAGAATGGAAAAAGTTTGTCGAGGGAAGCAACAGATATGGCCGTCCATATAGGACGGACTGACGGAGGTGAAGAAAATGGCCGCGCTTACAACAGGAACGCTGAAAAAGAAGCTGCTGATCGCAGGTGCGCACGGACGAAGACGAGCACCAGCGTCTTGCCGGCACAGTCGGATCGGCTGCCGCGGGCGCACGTACGGCTTGGCCCCGCCAGTCGAGGGCATGTTGGTCGTGGCCTTGTACGTCGGACGTGATGTCCTTGGCCGTGGCCACGTTACGATCAGATGTTGCCTTGCCGGCAATGGCGTTTCCCGTGGCGTAGGCTCCGGCCGCGATCAACCTGGAGGCTGCAACAAGCTGACGTGGAGCATGGCCATGAGATGTCTGCTGCGGCGATCACGGGAACGGCAAGCTGGACATGGCAACAGCATGGCCACTACAATCAGGGCGACGACGAGCATGCTCATGGCGACACGAAGGAGGTGGTGTAGGTATGAATAAGTCAATTCATGCCATGCGACGACATACAGTTTAGTTTCTTTGTTTCATCCAGGTTGTAGGAGCAAATGACTAAACGTGCTGATTAACTTAGGTTTTGGGGAAGGAGTATAGAAGTTCGAATCCATGCATAAGTCCATTTTTTCATTGTTGTACAACTCTGGTTCACAATGATACATGATTTTTATTTTTTATGATCACCAAGAAGTGTACTTTCTGTACTGTCGTCTTCAGGTATAGTACTGTCACAAGTGTATGCAAACCTACGGTACTCATGTTGACCTATAGCTAGTAAACGGATCACATACTAACAAATAATGTGTGTGCTTGTAGCCGCGACAGATGAACTTGTGATGTTACGATAAATACAATTAATTGGTGTGCATCTGATTTAAACTTAATCAATGTGACGACCTACTATTGTCATTCTGTTGGGCATATAAAAATTCAGAGTTAAGGACACGCATACGATGCTGGTGCAAGATGTTGAACGGAGGCATATATATAGGTCGTCCTTTTTGGCTAGGAGTAGCATTTGAAACAAGGTGTGTAAATGTGTTATTAGCGGTGGCTGTGGAGATAGGTGTTTCTTGAAGATGTGTACAGCAAATCTGTGAGTGTCTTTTTTTCTTTTTTTTGGTAGTGGAGCCAATCCTACGTTGCTGATAGGGGTGTACTACAGGTCCATGGTCCTATCAGGATCATTGTCAGTATAATTTTATTGAGTTACAATCTAGGCGCTACAATTACTTTCAATTTAGCGAGCCACCAGAGCTTGCTGAAGGCTAGGAATAGCCGTGAGTGGAGTGGAGCATCAATAGCCCAGCAGGGACTGTGCAGGCCTCTTTGGATCGCAGGATTGAAAAACATACGAATACGAAAAACAAAGAATTTTCACACGTTTGCAAATGAAAAACAGAGGATTGTAAAACACAGAAGAACTGCAGGAATAGTCGTTTGGATGAAACGCGGGAAAAACACAGGAAAAATGGCTCGATCCTATGCACTTGAGTCTAAAAAAGAGGTTGAAGTGATGTTCAAATTACTATGAAATTGAGGTATATGAATCCAATCCATAGGATTTTGGTAACACCATTCATTTGAACCAAAGGGAATCCATAGGAATAATTTCTAAGGATTGGAATTCTATGAAGATCCTTTGAAATTCCTACAATCCAAAAAAGCCCTGCATGTTGAGAAGGTTAGGGTTGGGGATTTAACGCTTCAGGGTAGTGGCGTCGGAGAAGTAAACTGTGCCCCCTTGTACGGTGACAGCGGCAGGACCAGATTGACAACTATTATAGCGGAAGTTGGCTCTTATTTTCGAACTAGATTTATGGTGTTAGCTATTTGTTTTCTTTTTCTTTCTTTTCAAAATGGGGGATTACCCCTGCCTCTGCATCAAAAAGATGCATACAATCTGGTTTTTTCATTTATTCAATATAGACTCGAGAAGCCTTACAACAACCATTCAAACCAAATCCACCAAACAAGGTGACAAAGCACTACCTACTAGCGCTTATGCCCTGTTCGCTGCTATCGTCGGCTCACCGATAAAATCCAAATATAACGCCTTGCGCACATGCTACGGAAGGCGACGATGTCATCTTCCACGAACCCAACTCCATAGTGTAGATCGAAGCCAGGACCCTTGCCAGATCTGCCATCGACGCCGCCATGGTGCCAGACAGCGCCCCCGCCCAGCGCGTGTCCATAATCAAGCGTATGTTCTTGAGACTCCGCCTCGCCACGCCGCGGAGACTCCTCGTCGTTGATGCGGAATATGCAATGCCGCTCCTCTGCTAAAACTGTCCACTAGACAACCAAACCAGAGCCAATGGGCCAGCCCGGACCTGATCTTTTTTTTTCGAAACCGAGGCAAAAGCTTTGCCTCACCATTTATTAAGCAGAAGGTGCCCGGTTTATTATGGAAGAAACCGGGCGAAAACCATACAACAACGCAACGCAACACAACCCACGGGGCGAAGCCCCACAACCTCGAAAACCCACGACGCCGCACGACGCGGCCACCCACAGCCCAAGCTGCACCAGGTAAGCCGCTCGCAGACCACGACCGCCGAACCAACATCCGGGGCCGCCGCCCCGGCCTAAAAGACAACCGCTGCTGCCGCTGCCCAAGCAGCCCCGACAGCCTCGCCGTCAGCACCCCCTTCCGGGACCGCCGTCCCGACATAGCACCGCTCGCAACCGAGCCACGACGCCGCACGAACCAGCCACCCGCAGCCCAAGCTGCCCAAGGAGAGCTGCTCGCAGACCACGGACGTCGCACCAACATCCGGGGCCGCCGCCCCGGCCTAAAAGACAGCCGCAGATGCTGCCGCCACACCAGCCTCGACTCCCTCGCCGCCACCTCCCGCAACCACATGTCCCTCCAGCCGGTCACCACTCCAAGAACGATGCCCCCAAGGGGGAGCATGACACAGAGCGCCATCATCGCTCGACCCGGAAGATCTAGGGTTTCCCCCGGAGTGGTCCGGGTAAAAGGCGAGCACCACGTCTCGACGGCATCTTCAAGAAGAGAAACGGCGCCCGAAGGCGTCGTTGCCGCCTGCCCGACGACAGCCGGAGCTGATCTGGAGGCAACCTTCATGATCGGGTTCACCAGAGTTGCGGTGGCAGGATACCACCGTAAACCAGGGCCCCACCACGCCGCTGCTCCGCGTCATCGAAGATCGCTGCCTACAACCCCCCCCCCCCCTCCCCCCCCCCCCTCTACCGTTAGCGCCGCCAGATCAGACCCGCGAGCAGCCGGGTAAATGGACACAGCCTGCACGCATTTCAGCGACCCCCAAGCCAGCTCGCCGAGCCCAGCCCCTCCACTCCACATTGACCTCCATGGCGAGGAATAAAGAGACTGCCTTAGACCCGGCGAAATCCTGACAGCGTGCTGCTCATAGCAGCAAAACGCCATGTCACCACCTTCCCTAGGGTGCACATGCACTTTGCCGGCGACCCCTCTTGCGGCAGCGGTTGGGGCGGGCGGAGAGAAGAGGAGGTTCCCTAGCGGAGGTGTCTACAATAACTTCATCACCATTGTTTTGTTTTTCTAAAGTGATGTTTTAGTATACTTGTTACTGTTAGGACGCCATGGTCAATGTTCAAGGAAAAAAAGGAGAACAAATTTACGTCTGTCATATGTCATTTCTTGACGACGGATATGTTTAACGCTAGGCCAGGGGACAAGCGGTGGACGTTGGTCTCCGTAGGTGCTTACACCGTTAGTGACATTCTCTACAATGACAACGATGATTTATTCCACATTCTTTATGACCGTGGTTCCATCTCTACTTTAGATCTCAGTGGGCCTTCACCCTCTGTGACTACAATCATGCCCAGCGTGATCAACATGCGCAGTTGTTGGGAGATGTACTTCGCGCTTGGGCCATCCGGTGAACTCCTACAGGTATGGAGGAACTGGGAAAACACATATACTCGCTACACTTACAAAGACATCGTGAATGGGGCATGCCAAGACTATGTAGAATTTGCGGGCCAAGATGATAACAACGACAAGCTAAGTGAGCTAGGAACAAACGAGGAAGAAGACGGGCTCTATGCAGCCATCCCCGCCCACGAAGAGAATTGTGTGTCGCAACTCATTGGTATAGGGATAAACTTGCGACATCGCCTCACCGACGAGGTCACAACGAAGGAGCTATTGGTGTTCAAGGTTGACCTTGAAAGGCAAAAGTTGGTGGAGCTAAGGGACATTGGAGACCACGCGCTCTTCCTCGGGTGCAACTCCTCCGTGTGCCTTCTGACTAAGGACTTCCCGGTGTTCAAACCAAACTGCGCCTACCTCACGGACAATTGTTACGACTACAGTCCAATGTTACGAAAAGATCTTGGTATCTGGAACATCAAGAAGAGGAGTATGCAGAAACTTGTTGACGCGTGGCCAAACATGCATCCTTGGCTACATTTACCTGCTCCAATTTGGATCATGCCAAGGTTGTAACTATTGATTTAGGATTTTTGCGTATGAAAATAAGAAATACCGAATACTTGATGCAAGATATTTTCAGTTTTCTTCAAAGTTAACTAAACCCTAAATATAGTCACATGTTTCTCGTTTTAATTTTACTTTTCATTTGTTTATCTGTGCACCTGGCCTGTATTTGGACAGTGATTGTTTGTGCATTTTACTTTTCAATGGATATCCGTTTTAGTATTCTTCCATATATTCATGGTGCCCATGTTTATCAATCAGTTATTTCATTGAAGTTGGACGGTAATCAGTATGCAAACCTCTTTACTCCTCTTAATTAATCGGAAAACTACTTCCATTGAGCATCAAAAGAAACCTGGATCTTGCAGAGAACGATGCCGATGGGCTCATTTGAACCTGACATGATGCATGACGATGGGAACTTATCCCCAAGATAAGAATGTTGAGAGAAGGTTAATTAGCCTACCTCACGAAATGGTGTTCTATCCAACTGTAGCTATGTGACGACTTGATCTCGAAGGGGATCTAGATCACCCAAGGGTTTGGTGAATTTGGAATTCAGGGTGAGGAAAAGCAAGCAAGAGAAGGCGAGATACGCACACAAGTGTCTATTTCATTCGATGCCTGACACGATTACAGGGTCTGGGCAACGATCTGCTTACATTGTATGCCAATCCCTTGATCAGCTTTGTAAATTGTAAAAAGATTGTTAGCTGTGTGGGGTAGCCCCTGTTTAACTTGGCTCAAGCAAGAGAAAATCTCAGCAAGCGTACATGGAAAAGCATAGTACGGCTTGTCTGAAACTTGGGTGAACATAACTGAACCCAAACAGCGGTCGGTATTAACAGGCGACACACTGACAGTACATACATAGTCTTCTGGGAGCACTGTACGCCTGACAGCCTAATTAATCGAGCAGGCTGACAGTGATATAGTACACGGCTTCAGTGGGCAGTAAATCTAGCTCGGTATCTGCAGTAAATCTTGAGGAAACAAGCTGGAGCAGTCTTCAGTGGGCATGCTTAACTGCAACTGGAACATCTTCCTGTTAAACATTTGGCTTTGCCTCCTTCTGTTCATAGGCTCAGAGCTGCAGATAGAAGCATGATATTTCAAATGAGTCTGTATCCAAGGCTGTAGCTAAGTTAGAGGAAACAGGGCTTGTTCGGATGAATGCAGTAATTCTTTTACTCGTTCTCTCCATGAGTTGGCAGCAAACTGACATATAATGGATGCGGAGTATCATTGGAGAAAATAAGACTGGTTACTATAGGAAAATGATCTCCCCAAATAGATCTTTATTCCCAAATAATCTTCCCAAATTTGGTGCATGGTTCGGTTTGAAATCTTCCATTGTCTGCTGCTGCTCATTGTCTGCTGCTGCTGATAGATTAAACAGGTGCATTGTGTCATAGTATAGAGACTTCCCTACATTATTTGATACCTTGATGATTCTCTTTAATTAATAGATCGTCAATGTATTCTCTTTGTGTCCTGTTCCAACTGTGTTGCATATGGTGGCAGTAAGTAATACATCAACCTGCAGATTCATGATTATATTCAGGACTATAAAAGGGGGAGTTGTGTGTCATACTGGTAGTCCTCTCCCAATTCTAATGCAAGTATATAAACCCTTTCAAGAATAAGGTAAAGAACTAATTTTCCGCACAAAATTTCTTTATTACCGGACTAGTAGAGACAGAGCTCATGGGTGTGAGCATGTAAGGTGTTTGTTACTGCAGCATTTTGTGCCTTGGTTTGACGATTCATTTATAGGCGCAGATGAGAATATATACACATGTGCTTTACTGCTTCAGTTAAAAGTGATACTGCTGAATCATCTCAGGTTGCAGATCAGGTGGACGAACTGTGAAGAAAAGCTCAGTAAAATACTAATAAGACTTAAAACTTTGTTTCAGCAACAACCATGTGCTTTATTATTGAGTTTGATTGAAAGTTCGCTGTTGATAGTAGCTTAGTCTTGAAAACTCTGTTTGCTCCAGTAGCTTTGATGATCAGAAAACTATTGGTTTATGTCTCCCAAGATATGATAGAAAATTGTGTGTGTTAATCAAACCCATAACGGTTTACAAGGAGGTTTTTACAAACTAGATCAGTTTGATAAAATGTGGGACAGGCTCCAGCTAGAAATCACTAGTCCTATTTAGTTGGGCAAGAGCAGCATTATGACACACCCTCTAGGCTCTAGCAGTTTTCTGGAACTTACAAGCAGGGCAATTGATTCTGCAAGTTGCCCAGCGAGCTTCATGGCACAAGCTTCAGTATTGAGACAGCCATCCTCGCCCATGAGAAGCCCAAGTAGTACTAGCCTGGTACTCCGTAAAGACATCTTTCTTTCTTTTACCTTGGGTGATCTCCAGAGTAGCATCAAGACAAGGCCGGAGTTGCAGCAGTAATGACGACATGGGATAGAGATTAAATGGGAGTTAGCGGACGCGCCACGCAGAGTTTCAGGTTCGGGCGACAGTTAAATGTCGAGTGTTTGTGCTTGATGGACGATTTGTTCTTGCACATCAGGAATCAGATTGCAGCCATGCACATCAGGATTCAGGTTGCAGCCCCACCTGTGAGTTATCGATCACGTCTTGAAGAGATTCAGGTTCAGGCAACAATCAGAGGTCGAGTGATTTATGCTCGATTGACGATTTCTTCTCGCACAGATTCTGCAACATCAGGATTCAGTTTGCAAGAAAGAGCCAACAAGTTCAGTTCACAGCTTCTCGTCGTCAGCCCAATCTCACTGTCTCGCTGGCCCCACCTGTCGGCCACTC
The DNA here is from genome assembly GCA_947311845.1 of Poa pratensis. Taxonomy (NCBI): domain Eukaryota; kingdom Viridiplantae; phylum Streptophyta; class Magnoliopsida; order Poales; family Poaceae; genus Poa; species Poa pratensis. Next base: position 3,476,028 of record CAMZMU010000049.1, on the reverse strand, counting down.
CACACGCAGAGCTGTTCCAGCCGAACCGTCAAGACACAGGCCACTATCCCACTCGGTTCCTCCCCGCCCAGCTCCTCCAAAATTTCCCCACCCCAAACCCTCGCCGCCGCCTCCACCTCCACCGACCATGCCGCCGCCGGGAACGGCACCGACCCTGCCGGAGGAGCTTCTCGAGGAGATCTTCATCCGCCTCCCTCCAGACGAGCCCGAGTGGCTCGTGCGTGCCTCCCTCGCCAGCAAGCTCTGGCTTGCCCTCCTCACCGGCCCTGCCTTCCGCAGCCGGTACGGCGAGCTCCACGGCGCTCCCCCCATGCTGGGCTTCCTCCTCTCGTACATGTACACGCAGAAACGACCTGCCCCACATTTCGTCTCCACCGGGAAATTCGGCCCACGCGTCCCCCACCCCGACCCCGACTGGGAGTATACGGAGTACGAGCCGGTGGACTGCCGCCATGGCCGGGTTCTCCTTGCGGATGCCTGTGCGGGATTCAGGAAGCTCACCGTTTGGGACCCGATGACGGGCTGTCGGAGAGTGCTGGACGCGCCCGACGAATTCATCGGCCTCGGGGCTGCGGTGCTCTGCGCCGTCACCAGCTGCGACCACCGCGCCTGTCACCAGGGCCCCTTCCGGGTGCTCTTGTTTGGGCTGAGCAGGACTGATGCATTCATCCAGCCACATTCTGCACACGCGTGGGTGTTCTCCTCGGAGACGGAAGCGTGGAGTGAGTCGTGCTCTGCTCTTCAGCTTGGGTCTGCGGATGCATTCATCCAGCCAAGTCCCTCCCTGCTCTTCAAAAACGCACTTTACCACAATATTATATATACTGATGGACCTGATCACACAGCAATTCTCAAGTACGACATGGGTTCTAATTGCATGTCACTGCTTGATGGGCCGCCGGGTGTCGTGACTGCTAGTTCGGCTATCCTCATGACAATGGATGATGATAGTCTAGGGTTCACATATTTGGATTGCTTAACCCTCTGCTCGTGGTCAAGGCAGATACGGTCTGATGGAGTCGCCACATGGACTCAGCACAGAATTGTGGATCTTAAGGAACTTATTCCCATTCAAAACCCAGAGAACGAATTGAGGCTGATTGGATTTAAGGAGGGCAGTGGTATTGTCTTCGTGACCATGGACCTGGGGATCTACGAGATTAATCTCAAGACACTTGAGTGGAAGAAGCTATGCAAGAGTGGGGAAATCCGTGCTTTGATTCCGTACATGTCTTTTTACAATCCGGCAGGTATATCTAATCTACTTTCCATTGTGATTTGAGTATAATTCTAATATATCCGAATGGAATGAACAGATATTTAATGTTTAATCAGAAAGTTACATAGAACGTTTAAATTTGTGATAATATATTTGCTAGAGCAGATTTTGAGTGCTATCTACACTCGAATGCTACACCTAACTATGAATCTGACTACTTAATTGCAATTTTATATAGTATCATACTATCTCTTTTTGGTATCACATCAGGAAAAAAATGTTTGCAGAGAGAGCGACCACCCCCTCAGCCCCTCTAAGACGGCGCATTGACAACACAAGGTTGAATATTATTTAGAGCAGGAGGCTACTCTCATCAACAAGAAAAGATGACCAACTTGGAGGCGGCAGTGATGTTATGATTAATTAAGTCACTATTTAGTATCTGGTTTTGGTGAAATGGTGTTTGTTTTCTTGTATTGTTGCTGGCGTCAGTAACCGGGTGAATGGATTATCTTTCTGAACCTCTAAATTCTAGCAGCAGCAACAACAACAACATCTACCTTTAATTTGCTTGAAAATTCTTTTTAGCAAGCAAGAAGAGTGTAATATGCAAACTGAAATCTTGAGCTATAAGATCAGGAAACTAACATTATGACATGGTATGATTTTCATGACTGCATCTAGAGCTTGTATGCTAGAATAGCTCCACAAAACTGTTTGGTATTACTAGTTAGTTATCTGTTGCATATTTTTGGCCTTCACAGAATAATTGACTGCAATATCCTTGTAGTGAGATGAATATGTATACTGGTTGCATACATTTTCCTACTTAGACAAGATCAGTTACTTAAATGCATCAACACACATTTCTCTGTTCTTTCTGTACATAGCTCTGTTCCAAGTTGCTGATAGCTAATCAAATTTGCTCACTGTTCAAGGGCAAAGCAATTTCCTTATGAGTTGGCCGATTCTTGTATTTTCTGAACTCCATGTGTGTCTTTCAGACTATCTCCATATCCCGGTGTTCATAATGTGGGATTTTTTTTCTTCTTTGCAGTATATAGTTGAATTTTATTAGTTCACATTGGTAGAGAATTGCTTGTTGAGTACGTTGAATGGTAGGATGTCACCCTATTCAACAGGAAAGATGTGATTAACCATGTCACTAGCTACTAGGTGTTTTGTAGATTAAAGCATTTCTGTTTATAGATACACAGTCTATGTTTGACATGTTCGCCTTAACAACGGATTGTTTGATGATTCTCCTTAATTAATAGATATGTATTCTATGTTTGGCATGTACCAACTGTGTTGCATATGTTGGCACTGAGTGAACATCAACCTACAGATTCAGGAATATATTCAGAGCTATAATTAAAGAGGGGAGGTGTGTGTCATACTATCAGTCCCCTCCCAATTCTTATGCAAGTATGTAAAGCCTTTGAAGAGAAAGGTAAACAACTGATTGTCCCTACATAATTTCGTTATTACCGGACTAGTTGAGACACAGCTCATGGTTGACAGGGCCTGGTTGCCTACTTGCATGGAAGGATATACACAGAAGTAAAAGATAATGCGAGGACTGGGTAATAGACGCTAGTTGCTAAAGCAGACGAACATGATACTGAATATCAAGACTCATTTCAATTAGCCATTACCTAACAAAGCAACGAGAAAATTCATGGTTCAATCCACCACGAAATTCCGCCAGCTCGTTGATTTTGCAAGTTGCACAGCGAGCTTCATTGCACAAGCTTCAGCATAGAGACACAGTGAAATAGTACATGGCTTGCCGCAAATACAACAACGCCATTTAAATTCCTAGCAACAAAAGCATTGATAGGGCTATCACCATTATCATGGGTGGCCATGATAAGTGCCATCAGACATGGCCGGAGTTGCAGCAGTAATGACGACATGGAGTTAGCGGCGGCGCGACATGGATCACGTTTTTTTTTTTGCAAAGTTTCAGGTTCAGACAACAGTAGAGGTCGTGTGTTTGTGCTTGATGGATGAATTGTTGCAGCCTGCGCCTGTCGGAAACTCCGCACGCAGAGCTGGCTGAACTGAAGCCGTCAGATATCTCCTTCCTCCCCGCTCAAACTATTCCCCTACCCGGAAACCGTCGACGCCTCCACCGACCATGCCGCCGCCGATGCTGCCGGAAGAGCTTATCGAGGAGATCTTCCTCCGCCTCCCTCCAGACGAGCCCGAGTGGCTCGTGCGCGCCTCCCTCGTAAGCAAGCTCTGGCTCGGCCTTCTCACCGGCCCTGCCTTCCACGGTCGCTACAGCAAGTTCCACGGAGCTCCCCCCATGCTCGGCTTCTTTCAATCCGGTACACACTTCGTCTCGGAGGAGGATCCACTCTTCGTCTCCACCACGAAATTTCGCGCGTGCATTCCCGAACCCGGAAACAGGGGGTACTCTGCATACGAGGCGTGGGACTGCCGCCATGGTCGCGCTCTTCTTGGGCATAGGGATGTGTCACCCGAGAAGCTCGTCGTTTTGGACGCGCCGGGATACTACAATTGCCACGGGGCTGCGGTGCTCTGCTCCGTGAATGCTTGTGACCACCACGCGTGTCATGATGGCCCCTCCCTTGTGGTCTTCATCGGTCTAGATATTGATGATAATGGTATTTTTGTATGTGCGTACGTGTATTTGCCAGAGATGGGTGAGTGGAGCATACCTGACCCTCATCTTCCTCAGCGGAGCAAGCCGGGCTCTAGTTTTCATCTTGAGTCTTATACATACATCCATCCAGTCCCCCCTGTTCTCATCCAAGACACACTCTACTTCATGCTTGGGTATGATTATCATCATGTGGGGATTCTCAGATATGACTTGTGTTCTAAATGCCTATCGCTGATTGATGCGCCGCTCGCACATGAAGACATTGCCCATACCACGATCCTCATGGGGATGGAGGATGGCAGTTTGGGGTTTGCACACATGGATGGGTTAACCCTCAATCTGTGGTCAAGGCAGATGGGTTCCATCGGAGTTGGGTCATGGTCTGAATGTAAGGTCATTGATCTCGAGGAACTTCTCCCTGTTCCCAATAAAAAAACTTAGACTGATTGGGTCTGTGGAGGGCGGTGATATCATTTTCGTGACCATGGAACTTGGCATCTATGAGATTAATCTCAAGTCATTAGAGTGGAAGAAGATATGGAATAAAGAAACTTTACGTACTTTAATGCCATACATGAGATTTTATTGTCCGCAAGGTATATCTATATGTCCTTTCTTTTAAACAACTCTTAAGTAATAATATATTGGTCACTAGAAGAAACCCTATATTGAATGTTTAACTATTCTTGTAAGTTATATCTAATGTTCTGATTTACGATAATATTTGTGTTTGAGCAAATTTTGAGTGCTTTCTACACTCGAATGTTAGATGTTACATGATTTTTCCTACTTTATTGGCAATTTATATGCTATCATCTCATCTCCTTTTGTGATCACACTGAAATATCTTACTTTGCAGAGAGGGCGAACCCAGGTGATGCAGCGCATTGACAACACTTGGTTGAATTTGCAGGGAGGGCACTCCCATCAACAAGAAACACGATCAACTTGGAGGAGATAGCGGTCTTATGATGTATTATGCCACTATTTAGTACCTGGTTTGATGAAATGGTGCTTGTTTCCTCGTACTGTTGCTGGCTTTTGTCAGTGAGCTTGATAAATTCCCATGTTGCCATGTATTAGTGGGCGAATATATTATCTTGGAATGAACCTCCGCTTTCTTGCAGCGGCAACACAACTATGCGCTCTGTTATTTTTTTTGACTTGTATGCGCTCTGTTGTTTAGTTTGCTTGAAAGTGCACTGTAGGTCTCAAAGAGGTTTTATCTGCTTTCATAACTCCACAAAAGTATTCTATTTTTGTTCGTTATTTTTTACACATTGTTGGTCTACAGTGGATATAATGGTCAATTTAGTTAGATAAAGATCTTCATATGTTTGGTCAGAGTGCAAGGCTATAGTGATCATTGCAATTCTTTTGTTCTATCATATTTTCAGACTGGTTTCCTTACTTGGAAAAGATCTTATACTCAGTAGCATCAGCACACATTGCTCTATGCTTTATGTACCTATACTTGAAGAGGTATGGCTCTGTTCCAAATGCTTGATAGCTACTTAACATGGGCACTGGGAAATGATGGTCACTAGGAGGCAACATGGGCGTTTTGGTGGTTCTTGATTTTTGATGCTAAGTTTTCTGGTGAAGACATATGTTTCTGAAGTAGACATTATGAGATGGCAGAGGTTATTAACAGAAACGCTAATGAATTTCTTATGTGCCATATGTCACTAGCTGATAGGTGTTTTGGTGGTGCTTTGTTGGCTCTTGATTTTCTGGTGTTGGCCGTGTGCGCAGAAGGTTGATTTTATATTGAACTGCAATTTCTCGTAGAGGCGTACGCACGTGAGGCATGGCTGGCATCACAGGATGAAGATTCTTCTTCTCCCTAGAACTTATTTTGCTCAAGTAATGAGACTGTAGATGTTGCTCTACCCCTGGGGCTGTAATAACTGTAGTTTATGTTCGGTTTCTTTTTTGGATGCTTGAAGTATACTATCTGGTGGTTTTGTTTAATGGCTAGTTGGCTACTCTAGGAGACAACATGGGTGTTCGAAACAAATGTTCAGAAGGGTGGTTGATTTCTCATCTTGTTGCTTTTGTCAGTATAAATTTGGTGATTTTCTCGGGTTGTCTGTGTGCACGCAAGGGTGATCGTGTAATACACTCCAGTTTTCTTGCCCTATTTAGTTTGCTTCAAAATGATCTGCATATTCCCACTTTTCAAAGAAGTCTACGGTTAGGTCTCCTGAGACAGAGAGGAGGTTCAAATGATCAGCAGATTTATGTAGACTGTCGACTCCTGATAACCTTCTGTCGCCCAGAAAGATGATCATGGCTTCTGTATGCTGGATGGCTGTGCGACGCTAGTGAATTTTTCATCTTGTTGCTTTTGTAAACTGAACTAGTACCACGTGTCAAAAGGGTTGTTGTTACTGCAGTATTTTGTTTCTTTGGTTTGAGCTAATGCAAAGGGAATTACTGAATGTAAGGTCCTTTGTTTAAAAATGTCAGAAACTTGGGATCACCGGTACTAACACTTCATTTGAGTCTAAGGTTTTGTACTAATTTCTTCCGCCGAAGAAGGGAGGAGCACTGCCGATTAGTCTTTCAGTTAAGGTGGTACTGCTGAAATCTAAAAGAAGGGTTGCAGATGGTCCAACCGTGAAGAAACAGCAAGCTCATGCAGTTATGTTGCCAAGTAGGTGTCTGAAAATAATAATACACACTGGTGAAGGAGAAAAACCACTAACAGGAAGGAAACTGTGACATCTCAAGTTACAGAAGCAAAAGTATTGTTACTCCTAAGGGGCAAGAGCAGCATTACTACGCCCTCTACCAGTTTTCTGAAACCTGCAAAGAGGGCAATTGATTCTGCAAGTTGTTAGAGATATGCAGGACGATACTGGTTAATGCAGCACGACCATACTGTATCACGTCTGCGAATTTCAGGTTGTGACAACCATTCTCCAAGGCTTCGTGTAATAGCACAGTCAGGATTCAGCTACTGATAGGAATTACACCACATGTTGATGTTGGGGCAATTTTTGCATAGAAGCACAACATGGCTTTTGATCTTGCAAAGAACACAAACCTTTCCTATAATTACACAGAACACATAAATCCTTGACAGCCAGTTCGTGCCGTGTAAACACGCAACCTGGCAACGGTGGTGGCCCGACGCACAGGCGACGAGGGATTCGTTCAAGACGTTCTGTTCAAATTTCAGCACATGTGTTCAGTGTTCATGAGCTTGGAAACAATCAAACCATTATTATTGCCTTAGATTTCAGCCTTGATGGAAGCAAACATCATGCAGTCAGATAGTTTGTCATTCGTGTACACGCAATCAGCTAGATGAGGAAATTAATCAAACATCAAACCTATCTTGCTCTGTCGCTGAGAAGATGCAAATTCATGGCACCACTCAGACCAGGAGTCAAATCCTTCAGATTGAGGATGGAGCTTACCGACTGAATGAGGTGTGGTCGACGGAGTCCATGGCCGGCGTCGTCACGGCCGGCGCGTCGCCGCCCATATCGCCGGCTGCCCGGCTCGGTTGAGGCCGCCTCAGCTCCAAAACCGTCAAGGTCAGGATCTCCGGCTACGAAAACGTCGCGGCACGCACCCTCACTGAAAAAAGAAATGAGTGAGCAAGAACAGAGTGTCATGAAGTTCAGTTTAGTGCTCATGTGCTTTCCACGCACCCCTCACTGTCTGGCAGGCCCCACACGTCGGTCACTCAACGCGTGGAGCTGGTCGAACCGAAGTCACACTACACTGGCCACAATCCCCACTTCCCTCCTCCCCGCCCGGCTCCTCCAAAATTTCCCCACCCCAAACCCTCGCCGCCGCCTCCACCGCCACCGACGACCATGCCGCCGCCGTCAGCGACGCTGCCGGAAGAGCTTCTCGAGGAGGTATTTATCCGCCTCCCGCCGGACGAGCCCGCGTCGCTCGTGCGCGCCTCCCTCGCCAGCAAGCTCTGGCTCGGCCTCCTCACCGGGCCTGCCTTCCAGGGTCGCTACCGCGAGTTCCATGGAGCTCCCCCCATGCTCGGCTTCTTTTATTGCCGGGACATGTACCCCGAATCGCTGATGGAGCCACTCTTCCTCTCCACCACGAAATTCCAGGCGCGCATTTCCTCGGAATTCCAAGGCTGGAGGTCCTATGGATGCAACGCGTTGGACTGCCGCCATGGCCGTGTTGTTCTCGGGGATAAGGAGGGTGTTCGTACCGGGAAGCTCGCCGTTTCAGACCCCATGACGGGCAGCTGGTGGGACATGCGCGCGCCCGCATCGGGAGAGAGCTATGGGGCCGCGGTGGTCTGCGCCGTGACAGGCTGCGACCACCGCGCGTGTCATGATGGCCCTTTCCGGGTCGTCTTTGTCGGCCTGAAATTGGGTTTTCTTGCTGATAGTGTTGCAAGCGTGTGGCTGTCCTCGCCGGAGACGGGTGAATGCAGCGAGCCATCTTCTGATTTTCAGCTCGGCGAGTGGATCGAAGCAGTCCCTGGATTTCATATAGAGGGCGATCCATACATCCAGCCAAAGTGCCCTGTCCTCGTCGAAGGCGCTCTTCACTTCATGCTTGTGTACATTGATGATGATGATGGCCATGTAGGAATTCTCAAATACGACTTGAGTTCTAATTGCTTATCACTGATTGACACACCTCTGGATGTGGTTGATTCTTCTGCCACTATACTCATGGCGATGGAGGATGGCACTTTGGGGTTTGCATATGTGGACGGGTTAACCCTCTGCCTGTGGTCAAGACAGCTGGGTGCCGATGGAGAAGTGTCCTGGACTGAATGTAAAGTAATCAATCTTGGGGAACTTCTACCCATTCTAAATCCAGAGTATAGTCTTACATTGATTGGATCTGTGGAGCGCTGCGATATCATTTTTCTGAACACGGAATTTGGCATCTGCGAGATTAACCTCAAGACGCTACAGTGGAAGAAGATCTGGAAGAGAAAAGAAATTCGTACTTTAGTTCCATACATGAGCTTTTACAATCCAAAAGGTATATATATAGCTCATTTCTTTTTTATTCGGGAACAACTCTTAAGTAATAATATACTAGTAAGTGCATCCAAAAAAGAAAGTAGTATATGATGGAAATCTTTGTTTGCAGAACTGTGAGTTGACACATTGACAGCATATGGTTGAAGATGCTTAGGGCAATAGCGAAGATGACCAACTGGGACTTCTGAACACCGATCACTTGTGTTAGTATTCACTATCCAGTAGCTGTTTGGGTGCAGTGGTGCTTGTTTTCTCACAGTAGTGTTGGATTTTCGCTGTTGACTGTAAGCTTGATAATATATCCATGTTGTCGTGCTTGGGTGACTGGATTACATGTAATGAACCTCGAATTTGCAGTAGCAGTGACCATGTGGTCCATTGCTTAATTTTCTTGAAAATACATCTGAAGATAGTAACTTAGTCTTCTTATCTTGAAACTATATAGTTTGCTCTCAATCTCTAAATTCATCTCCCAATAAGAGGTACCATTGATGAGCAGATGGTGCGGGCATGTCCTGTGGGACAATTTGGGACATGACAAGCATATAGTAGTCAATGCCTCAACAAATAATGAGCCTAATTTAGATTGTTTCTTACAAAAAAAAAACATCGAACAAGGGATGTATTCCTGTAAATTCGGTTCTCTCATCACAATCATGATGACCATTTACTCCGTCAGATACTTTTCCTCGAGTATGTACATACACTGCTGAAAACCTGTTATTTGAGATGTATATACAGTTTTTTGTTACAGTTAGCAGGCCTAGAGCTAATCTCTTATGTAGTATGTAGGTTCCATCTTTCCCACTCCCAGTTGATGAAGTCCTATGACTCGGTATCACCATAGAATGCACTGTAATTACTGAATTACAGCAGTGAATCCCATGTACGCATGTAAGCAACAAGCCCACAGTAAACCAAACTGCAACCAGTGTAAACATACATGAGGAAATAAGTGATATACCACAGAAATCAAACTTGAGTTGCAGTAGTATCACGTCTGGGAGGCTGTCACCTACACATCCAGGTGTGTCATAATTTTCGAGGGGAGGGTGCTTTTAGTGATGGATGCTCTTGCACAGATATTGCAAGGCTTGGTGTATTATCAGCAGGATTCTGATTTTTAAGCGGCTGAAGCTGGGAAGCTACTGAACAAAGGCAACCGTGTAAAACATTAGACCAGCTTCAGTGACCCAAGAACATTGCCTAACAAGTTAGGTTTTATTTCGTTATTTGTTGCATCTTTTTGGCCAACGGTGCACATACCAGTAGAGTGCAGTCAGATGAAGATGTCCAGATGTTTGGTCACAGAGTAGTGCAAGACTGCAAGGTTATAGTGATCATCGGAAGTATTTTGGTTATTATATTTTTCAGAATGGTTTCACAGATTCTCCTTACTTTGGAAATATCTATTACTCAAAGGCATCAACACACATTTCTCCATGCTTTCTGTACCTACATATATGGAAGAGGTATGGCTCTGTTCCAAATGCCTAATAGCTAATTAACCTTATTTATCCTTTATGGGCACGACCAATTGCCTTCTACCTTGCTGATTTTCTACTTGTCCTGCATGTAGAGTAAATACATAACCTGCCTGTCTCGCTTTCACAATTTTCTTCATATATATTATATTGGTCCACTGAGATAGCCTGGGAGGTTAAGAAGAGTGACCCGATTGAATTCCTTGCAGTTTGTAGATGTACCAACTTCAGCGTGAATTTGACAATCTGTTGAATGGAATTTTATCAAAAATATTATGCTAAAGCTTGGTTTTGCTCATAGATAGGTTGAATTGATGATGACATGTAAGATCTGTGCGGATAATTTGTTGCTTTACAGCAGGATATATATATTTGGGTCTTATCGGTGCACATTGCTGAAGAATTGTTTGTCATGCTGGTTGAGCATGTTGAAGAGCAGGATGCCGCTCTTCAGTACGTAAGAGGGGTGTTTTTGTGGTGCCTGGTCTTCTCATGTTGTTGTCCATCACTTAAGGGTGATCTTGAATTGAACTCCCAGTTTGCAGCATCAGCAGCTATGTCCTATGCTTTCTTTGTTAGCTTCAAAATATATCAGCGGACAATAACTTGGTTAACCTTTTTCCATCTTAAAAACTGCACTGTTTGCTCTGTAAGCATTGATTCAATCTCTAAAATCCTATCCGGGATGAGTTTCATTTAAAAGAAAATGAGGACATGATGATGGCTTGCTGACAAATCTTAGTAACCTTGTTCACTGAACTAGTACTACATGTCAAGGTGGTGTCGTTACTCCAACGATCTGCAGTAAAAGAAGCAGATATATTGGACTGCTTCAGTTAAGGTGGTACTGAAATTGTCATGCTTTGGCAGATCATTCTATAAGTTGATGAATCGTTGAAGAAACAACTAAGTGTTTGAAACATTGACATATCCGTAAGGAGATGAGGAGGCTTCTCTTGTCGCTCAAGTGCATTGACAGTACGTTGAAGCCATCCTTGATTCTAATGGCAACCCGGTGGTGGGAGTAGGTGTAGGCTCCGGCCGCGACGACGGAGGCCTCGGTCTAGCATTGTTCAGAGACGAAATGATTGCATGAACACACAGTTTGCAGGCGATCTACATTATGCATTCATAAACTCTATCTTACAACTAGCCAGATAACAGTGCCCTGTGCCTCTGTTTTAACATGATCTATTCCCATTCAAGGTAAGCGTTTTGGAGTGATATAAATCTTGATTGTTCTGTTGGTTGACGTACAAATGTGCCATGGCAAATTTGCTCTATTCAGCTACAGAAACCACAATAGCCAGCAATTATTTGCTTTGCTTCTATGGTAGTTCTTCCTGACACACGATCCGTTTCAACATTTGGTCTATTTTTGTAACTCTTTAAATGTATATTAGTTTGTTGATATTAATTAATGAGTCAATAACACTGTTGGTACACAAACTTTACCTACATGTGCACATTCATACAACATCTTTTAAATTGAGCTAAACCGGTACAACAACTCTGTTGCGGATGCGAGACTAGTCCAGACAAGTCCGATCTGTTTAGTTGGTATGCCACGGTGGAAACTACATGTTTGCAAAACGATCCCCGATACAATTCTATCTCACAAATAGGCCTACTGTGTGCACGATCATCTCCAGAAATCACGCTGCATCGGACCTGCAGCAGTTGTTTCCAGTTCCTCACGATGCCAAGGGCTGCGCCGACGCCGCCCGCCGCGCCGCCGCTGGGTTCGTCTCAATGGCGCCTGATCCTCACCTCCGGCCATGGTTTGATGATGATCCCGATTATGGTAGGCGATCCTGTGCCTTCGTTCTTCTTCTCCCTCCTCCGTTTTCTCTTGGCGGGCGTGGCTACAGCGGCTAGGTTGATAGACCAATTTAAGTTCCAAATTCTTGCTGAAATCGATTCATGTGAAAGCACTTTGCAAATGGAAGATGGACATGAAGATGGAGGCACATCGGATCACTGATGGTTGCAGCAAGCACCAACTTCAAGCCATTTTTTCTTTTTTTCAAAATTTATAGGATGATGTGATTACTGTCTAAACCATTCAGTACCTCTACCAGAATTATGTGATTGAATTTCACCACAAAATGTAGCACAATATTGAGACAAATATGTTTCTTCTTTTATTGCTTGCAACAATTTGATGCCCTTTTATGTTTCTGCACTTGTGACATTATTCTGATACAGGAAATACTTGGCCAGAACTACATGATTTTAGTACAAAGCTACATGATTTTGAGACACTAACTAATAGAGCACAAGCACACTAACTGATTTTGACAGTGCCGAGTTGCCATTGCTGCTGCTTGCACCTTCTCCTACCAAGCTCAGGGAGTTGCCAGGTGGGGGAACGCGGCCCACCTTTTCGATCTTCTCGAAGGAGTCGGCGCGGCGCGGGGTCCAGGCGTTGATGGCCTCGCCGGCGAGCTCGGGAAGGGCGCCCGACAGGGCCACCTTCAGAACACGGCCTGGAACGGATCCCCCGACCGAGCTCCACGCGGCGACGAGACTCGTCGGTGGCGTAGCTGCAGCCTCAGCCGCCCAGCGCGTCACGGCCTCGGCCGGGGGAGGCGGCCAAGGAGCGGCGTTCCCAGGGCCAGAAGCACCTCGACGCGCTCGAGCACCCTCGCCGCCGCCTTGAGGGCCTCCACCACGACCAGCCGCGGAAGCCGGACCATGCCGCGGCAGCTGGGTCGTGCCGCGACGACCGCGACGCGGGGTCCAGCCGTTGATGGCCTTGCCGGCGACGGCGGAGAGCCAGGCGGGCCACTCGGCGGCCACCTGCTCCCCGTGCGCCGCGGAAGCCGGACCGTGCCGCGGCAGCTGGGCCGTGCCGCGACGACCGCGACCGCCGCTCCCTCTTAACCGGCGCGTAAGGCCGCGACGGCGCGGAGACCGCCGCTCCGTCGACCTTCTCGTCAGCCTTCCCTGCAGAAGCAGCAGCAGCAGTGACGAACTGACGACCTATCCTATCCGGTGGGGAATTTCTGTCCTAATTCGTGGACCATGCCTATCCGCGTTTTCTACAGAATACGGGGGGGGGGGGGGGGGGGGGGGGGGGGGGGGGGGGGGGGGGGGGGGGGTTCTGCAAACGTGTGATGCTCAGGCCTGTGCCCCATCCGACCTGTCAGTTCCACGTGTCGCCTTTTTACTCGTCTGGACCAGTCTCGCATCCGCAACAGAGTTGTTGTACCGGTTTAGCTCAATTCAATTTAAAAGATGTTGTATGAATGTGCACATGTAGGTAAAGTTTGTGTACCAACAGTGTTATTGACTCTTAATTAATCATGAAGGTTGTAAATCTTGTTGTTTTCCTATCCATCCGTATGTAGAGTATGGCTAGTTTTAGAGTCCTTTGAAACAACTGGAGGCAGGCTAGTAGTATTTTTCTGACCATGTTTTCATCATCTTTGTGCAAGGATATTGTTTCCATGGAGCGAGCATGTGGTGGGTGTCTTGTGAGCAACCTGCGCGAGCTCGACATTTCGTCCGGCTCCAGAATGTGAGCCACGGAACAGAGCGGCATACGAGCAACAGACCTGAAGAACAAGTCGCGTTTGTCGGTAGCATCATGAAAATTCGGGTCAATTTACTACATCTGCCTTTTTGGAAGAGAGATAGGTTCATCCATAATGTCGGTCCCTGCTCTGAAATCTGAACTTCGGGGCCCCTTCACTGTCTGCCGTGATCAGGAACCGAGCTACCCCATCATGTAAAGGTGACCGAAAAAATAACTCAGTGCACTGAACTCCCTAGTAGGGCACGCGAGTGCGGCCACGCGACGGCGGCGCAGACGGCACGCTCTAGCTGAACTCCACCGGCACAGCAGCATCTGTTGTGTAGGACGGGTTTTTATCAAATGTTGGGCAGGTTTTCTCGGCGAAACTGAGCAGGAGGCTTTTTGTGCAGGAGCTGACATTCTTCAAAGAAATGCACTGTATGACATGGCGACAACCTCTCTTCTGTTGTGCCATGGCAAATTTGCTGTATTAGCTACAGAAACCACAATAGCCAGCAATTATTTGCTTTGCTTCTATGTACAACCTCCGATCCATATTAATGGACTCAACTTTATCTAGATACGGATGTATCTAGTTAAGTGTTTAGACTAGATGCATCCGTATTTAGACAATGTTGAGACCATTAATATGGATCGGAGGGAGTAGTTCTTCCTGACACACGATCCGTTTCAACATTTGGTCTATTTTTGTAACTCTTTAAATGTATATTTGTTTGTTGATATTAATTAATCATGAATGTTGTGAATCTTGTTGTTTTTGCTATCCATCCGTATGTATGAGTATGGCTACTTTCAGAGTCCTGGGAAACAACTCGAGGCAGGCTGATACTATTGTGGTGACCATGTCTTCATCATCATCATCTTGGTCCAAGGATAATGTGTTTCCATGGAGCGAGCCTGAGATGGGCGTCTTATGAGCAACCTGCGCGAGCTCGACATGTCGTCCGGCCCCAGAATGTGAACCGCGGAACATAGCGGCACACGACCAACAGACGTGGAGACAAGTCGTCTGCGTTGGTAGCATCATGAAAATTCAGGTCAATTTACACCATCTGCCTTGTTGGAAGAGAGAGAGAGAGAGAGGTTCATGCATAGTGTCTGTCGCTGCTCTGAAATCTGAACTTCACTGTCCGATATGCATTATCAGGAACCGAGCCACAACATCCAGGTTCGGAGAACAGGTTAGAGACAAAATAATTCAGTGCACCCAAGCTCACTAGCTAATAAGTAACATATACACACGCACTGACACGCGATGTAATACTACTAGTTTCTTCAGTTAATTCGCCTAGGCCTAGCCCAGCCGGGGAGCGAGCGCCACCGGCGAGGACGGTCGCCGTCAGCAGATTAGCGGCACTGATGAGTAGAGGGATCGCGAGCAGCGCGCTTACAGCGGTCCATCGATCCATGCCAATTGATTTTCCGTTCACCTGATGGTGTGGCTCGATTCCTGAATCCTGATCGTGTTCAAACATTGAAGTTCAGACTTCGGAGCAGCGACTTGTGTTGAGGAGCTTCAGGTCCTCTGTCACTCCGGCTCCACCTGTCGGCAACTAACCACGCACAGCCAAAATTTCCCCACGCAAGTCAACACCCTACCTGCCATGCCGCCGCCGCCGCTATCACCGGCGCCTGCACCGCCGCCGGCGACTCTGCCGGAGGAGCTTCTCGAGGAGGTCTTCCTCCGCCTGCCGCCGGACGAGCCCGCGTCGCTCGCGCGCGCATGCCTCGCCAGCGACCTCTGGCTCGGCATCCTCACCGGCCCGCCTTCAACGCCCGCTACCGCGACTTCCACGGCGCCCCCCCCCATGCTCGGCTTCTTCTACTACCGGCACTCGCACTCCGACGCCTCACCGGAGCAAGAAGAGACCGAGCCACTCTTCATCTCCACCACCAAATTCAACGTGCGCGTTTCCGCCCGAGACCAAGGCTGGGACAGCCGGTACGCATGCAACGCGCTGGACTGCCGCCATGGCCGCCTTGTCCTTGCGGATAGGGACAGCTTTCCAGACGCCAAGCTCACCGTCTCGGACCCCCATGACGGGCAGATGGTGGCCCCTGGGCGAGCTCAAGTACTTGGAGAGCTACGGGGCCGCGGTGCTCTGTGCCGTCGCTGGTTGCGACCACCGTGCGTGTCATGGCGGCCCTTTCCGTGTGGTCGTCGTCCGCGTCGACAATCATGGTGCTGCCAGCGTGTGGCTCTTGTCCTCGCCGGAGACGGCTTATTTTCCTCCTGGCCACTGGGTCAAGGCGTGCTCTGGATTTCATATTGAAGACGAACCATACATGGAACCAACGGCCCCTGTCCTTGTCCAAGATGGGCTTCACTTCATGCTTCTCTACATGGATGATCGTGCAGGAATTCTTAGATACAACCTGAGCTCTAATTGCTTATCGCTCATTGATGCGCCTCTGGATGTGGCTGTTACTTCGGGTGCCACTATCCTCATGGCGATGGTGGATGGAAGTTTGGGGTTTGCATATGTGGACGCGTTAACCCTCTACGTGTGGTCAAGAATGCTGGGTTCCGAGGACGGAGTTGCGTCGTCCTGGACTGAATGTAAAGTAGTCAATCTCGGGGAACTTCTTCCCGGTCTAAATCCAGAGAATGGACTTACATTGGTTGGATCTGTGGAGGGCCGCGATATCATTTTTGTGTCCACGACCTTGGCATATGCGAGATTAACCTCAAGACGCTACAGTGGAAGAAGATCTCGAAGAGACAAGAAATCTGTACTTTAGTTCCATACATGAGTTTTTACAGTACAGAGGGTATATCTTTATCTCATTTCTTTTTGACGATTCAAGAACAACTCTTAAGCAATAATATATTTTCAATGTACCAAACATATGATTGAATGCTTTAATCATATTGAAAGCTGTATTTATGTTTGCAGAACTATGATGCTACACATTGACAACATATGATTGAAGATGCTTAGGGAAAGAGCAAATATGACCAACTGGGTCTTGTGATCACCGATCACTTGTGTGCGTATTCACTATCCAGTAGCTGCTTTGGTGGAGTGGTGCTTGTTTTCTCACAGTAGTGTTGGATTTTGGCTTTTGGCATTAAGTTTGATAATATATCCATGTTGTCGTGCTTAAGTGGGTCAATGTGTTACATGTAATGAACCTCCAACTTTTTGCAGTAGCAGTAACAAGGGTTTTTCTTAGCCGCAGTGGCACACTGGCACGATGAGTTCCATCTTATTACCCCAATTTTCTTTAGTGAATTGACTGAATTCATAGTAGACTCTATCGAGATAGGATAAGCTACTTAGTTCCAACGTGTTGGTTCTTCAGTGGTATCAAGTTGTCGTTGTTGGTTTGCACGGAAGCCAGTATCTGTTTCTCCTCTACACCAAGATCTCATCTACGGATCTACCCATGCATTCAGGAGCCCCCGACTTCACCGGCAGTGTTCGTAGCCAGGGAACAGCACAGGTGATACCCCATCTGTCTGCCTTTATTTAATCTTATAACAGTTTAGATCTATGCTCATTTGCTGGTCAAAATTAATCAATTACCTTTTGCTCTGTTATTTTAGTTGGTGTTCATGGCTAATTGTAATTTAGATGTGGTATATAAACAGTAATGATTGATTATGTAATACTGAGTACTGACGCACCTTCTAAAAAATGCAGATTTGTTTTTTTCTGCTATTCTTTTTCCCAATGAGAAAAAGGAAACATGCAACACCATTTGATGTAGCTTATTTGCTGATGAAGAATTGGTACATTAGCTTGATAGGCTTTCTTTATCTTTTTAGTGGACAAGGATCACGTGCAGTTGCTTCTTCCACTGTAGCTTATGCAGTAACCAACTCTGACCACCGAACATGGAGCCAACGACTAGATTAGCTTACCACCTTTTGTTTCTTACTCTTTATTGTTCTCCTAAAAACATTAAGCATCTCTGGAAAAAGTAGTTGAATCCTGTACACCATAAACACACTACAAAGAAACATAAAGCGTATCTTAAAAATAGATTAGCTATATAATTTTTTTAATTGCCATTCTCTTACTTCAGTTTGAGTAGCAGTATCAAACGTTGGTCCTCATTTGATCCTTACCAGGGATAAAAAGTTGAACTATTTATTGATACCCCTTGTGTGTATCATCTGTTTTTACTATGATTCTAGACGTAAATTTTCTTTTTTTCCAACTGAAACAGTTTTCTTAAAGGATTAAATGCCACAAGGACTTCAATAGTTGCAGTTTTCTTTTTGGCAATTCAATACTTTCAGTTGTGCTATTGGTAGTCTTCAGCAATGTCCACGTATGACTGTATACCTGACATTTTGTTTTTTAGTAGGGCTATGGACCAGAGTCAGTTGAAGACAAATATAGGCTATATATGCTGCTAAGAAGCTTGAATTTCAACGGAGAGTCTTCGCCTGCATCAGTCTGAGCCCCACCAACTGCTTAAAATTTTGGCAGTTGGAATTCTTCAGATGGTGTGTACTCATCTGAACTTAGAGGTGAACTCGGAGCTGGTCGTGGTTCTCCATTCTACGGATTATACTAGGTAACCAACCAGCTCGAGTCAGTGTATACGTACATGAAACTGGAGATTCAGCAGCAATGACGACACATATTACTGATTAAACCGGAGATTGAGATGGTAGAAAACCTACTGCAAGTTTCAGGTTCAGACATTTGCCTCGAAAAGTTTCAGGTTCAGACAACAGTTGGAGGTCACGATCATTTGTGTTAGTATTCACTATCCAGTAGCTGTTTTGGCGCAGTGGTGCTTGTTTATTACAGTAGTGTTGAATTTTCGCTATTGACTGTAAGCTTTATAATATATCCATGTTGTCGTGCTTGGGTGACTGGATTACATGTAATGAACCTCCAATTTGCAGTAGCAGTAACCATGTGGTCCATTGCTTAATTTTGTTGAAAATACATCTGAAGATAGTAACTTAGTCTTCCAATCTTGAAACTATATAGTTTGCTCTCCCACTTTTGATCCAATCTCTAAGTTCATCTCCCGATATGAGGTGCCATTGATGAGCAGATGATGTGGGCATGTCCTGTTGGACAATTGGGACATGCCAAGCATATAGTAGTCAATGCCTCAACAAATAATACGCCTAGTTTAGATTGTTTCTTACAAAAAAAATTAACAAGGGATGTATTCCTGAAAATTGGGTTCTCTATCACAATCATGGCAACCAATTACTCCGTCAGATACTGGTCCTGGAGTATATACATACACAGCTGAAAACGGTTTCTTGAGTACAGTTAGAAGGCTTTTGTCCGGAAGCTTCATAATTTACCCATGTTGTTTCCATGTGTAAGGGGGTGAATGGATTATCTTGTGATGAACCTCCAGTTTCTTTGAGCAGCAACAACCATCTTCAACGATATTTAGTTTGCTTGAAAGTGCATTGCAGTTGCAGATATCATCTTAATTCTCTTTGCTCGTCTCCTAGCTTTGATTCTATATCTAGATTCATATCCCAAAATAGGTATGATTCATGAGTAGATGATAATGTCAAGTCTAGAACTAGTGGTTTATGCATGCTGGCTTCGTAATGTCTTCTTTAGTCTTGTGGATTTATTTAGTGCTACATGTCAAGTGCTAATGTTGCTACCGGTCTGTTTAGCAAGCAGTGTTAATGAATAGTTTAAACTTAAATCTTGAGCTACAAGTTCATGTCGCTGACAGTCTGATAGCTATGTTTGCTCACAGTGCAACGCTATAGTGATCCTACAAATGCTTTGTTCATCATAATTCCTTGGCTGGTTTCACATATTTTCCTTATCTAGACAATATCCTATACTCAATAGGTTCAACATATTTATCTATGCTTTTTGTACCTGTATACGAAGAGGTTCAACAAACTATCCTGTTGTAAAGCTTCCCAGTATTTTTGCAGCAGGATCCACTGCCAAGCTACAAAAATTGTTCTTAAGGATTTACGCTATGTTGAAGCTCAGTCTGTGAGAGCAGCAAACATGCATCCCAACCACCCTTGCGCTACTCTTTGACAGAACTGATGAAGGAGGTGGTTCTTGGTTACCGTGTGATTGGCTCTCCAGGGGCAGTAGCAGAGTCTAAAGTCAGCTTGCCATGGCAATTCAGGCAGCTCTGAAGCTCTTGTCTTTCTACTGTTGCTTCATAACTTTTTTAGATTTATGTAGCATCATATCCAGTTAACATGCCACTGTGATACCAAAATAACCTATGATTTCTCCTTCGTGATGTATGTCTTTCTTGGTCAACTATTAATTGCACATCATCATTTGTTTTTAGCTGCTCTGTAGCAATGTTTATGTGGCATGTAGTAAGTTTCCTTTCAGTCTATGTAATAGTATGCCTTTTTTTTAAGAAATATCAGTTTATGTAATAATGCTTTTCCTGGCAAACTGAAGTTTTGCTCTTGGTTTTGTGAAAAGGTGTTCAGTTCATGTTCTGTATGTCAGTTTGCTGAGAAGCTTCTCCGTGGAACTGAATTTTTGTCAGACTTTTTTCTCCCCCCCCCCCTTTTAATCCTGATTGAGTCATGCATTCTTGGTTAATTGTTTTCTTCACCAATTTCTGGAAGCTAGAAATCAAGCAAGCTCCGTACCACATTTATGCTAGTGTCTTGGACTAAACACACTTTGTAAGTCCTTCTCGTTTTCTTGACGATTTGGATGCTTTCATATATGCTTACGTGTGGTCTCCTGGATAGTTTGCCAGAGCACTATGATGTGCATGTCTTATTGGTCTCATGAGAATGAATGCTGCCTGTCACTACTATATCCTTCTATCCTCCTTGTGTTGTGCATTATTGGTTATTCTCTTCCATTGCCAATTTCTATGGCAAGCTAGACATCCATCAAGGAAGCTTATGTGCCACTGTTTTGCTAGTTTCATGGACTAAACACACTGATAAGCCCTTGCTTACAGTTTAATGTATCCACTTGTATATATCAGCGTCAAAGTCTGATGTCGCAGGTCCATTTGCAGTGCTACTCTCCATGAAGCTTCACTAATTAGCGGATCATTGTTTTGATGACCTGACTCTGAGACGCTCTCTGTCCAAGACCATCCTGGACCGAGTGATGAGTAAATAGTGTTGTTGGCCGGCCAGTTCTCTCTCGGTGTAGTCAAGCCATTTGTATACATGTGATTTGATCTGCCACAAACAGTATGGGTGATCTTGTTAAACATGCAGTGTAATTTGCTTAATCCGTAGCAGTACAATAAGTAGCACTATGTCTGAACAAGTTGTACCTCAAACAAAAGTACACGTTGTCTGATGGAGAAGGACTATGGATTTTACTCCTGAATTACTGGCTCATTTGTGCAGTGAAATTTTATGTATTTTCTAATAATGATCAAGTTGCTATTGTACTACAAACTAGGTGTTTTTACTCCTGAATTACTGCCTCGTTTGTGCAGTGAAATGCTATGCATTTTTCAGTAAAGATCAAGTTGCCGTTGATCTGCACTTGACCTGGTGCAACTTGCGGGGGGTGGATGGACTATTTATCAGCTAGGAAATGCACACAAGGTGTCGGATGTTGCTCATGATAAATCTTCTGTCGCTCAAAAAGATGATGACGGCTTATGCATGCAGGATGTGCGATAAACCTGAGTGAACCATGTAAGCTGGAACTACTAGAGCATCTCTAAGAGAGTCACGAGGGGCTTATCACTAGTAGAAAATGGGCCTATGGTCCCGGTTCGGTTGGGCCTTCAGTCCCGGTTGCCCAACCGGGACTGGCCAATCGGGACCAATGCTGGTCCCGGTTGGGCCACGAACCGGGACCAATGGTTGTCCACGTGGCCTGGTCTGGCTGCTCGTGGGGGGAGACTCATTGGTCCCGGTTCTTAATACGAACCGGGACCAATGAGTGCTTTTTTTTTTTGGTATTTAGGGTTTAGGATTCGATCTCGCCGGTGCCCCCTCTCGCCGGTGCCCCCTCTCCCTCTCGCCGGTGCCCCCTCTCCCTCTCGCCGGTGCCCCCTCTCGCCGGTGCCCCCTCTCCTTCTCGCCGGTGCCCCTCTCCTATCGCCGGTGCCCCCTCTCCCTCTCGCCGGTGCCTCCGTCGTCTCCCCCTTCTTCGCATCGCCGACGTGCTCTCCATCGTTTCCGTACGCATATTATACGCTCTACTATATACACAGTACATGTTGATGCATATATAATTAATATTCGATCTCTTGCGAGAATACAACTATTTAATTACATGGAGATAGATCAAGCCATCAAGGCATATTAGTTCATCGTCCGAAGCATAATGTTCTCCCTTTCATCGATGACCTCCCTAAGCAGAAATCCCGCCAATTCCTCTTGAATTGCTCCTACGCGCAGTTTGGGTCGATCTTCTCCCGCATTTTGCTGAAAGCAGTTGTTCTCCGCTCAGTGGTCAACTCGCGAATGAACTCGCAAACGTAGAATCCACATAAATTACTCCCCGGTGGCTGCTGCGGACTTTCACCGTTTTATAAGTTAGCTCATCTTTGAATGGACCTTCTACCTTCTGTTTGAAAATTGTCCAACACCTGCTTTGGCAAAGAAAATGAACAAAGGAGTTATTAATTACTTGACATCAGGGAACGAACGAAAGAGGGCGATATAATGCGATAATGATTGAAATTACTTGTTGAGCATTTCTTTCATGTCGGACCACAACGCTTGGTCCCAACTTAATGAGTCGTGGACTTCAACTGTGGACTTGTCAGGTTGAATGCTTAGCAGAATCCAGTGGAACCTGCGGACGTTTACATAAAGCAGACATGCATAGCTCATCAATTACACTTAACATCGAGAAAGCCAAATAAAAATATGTACAAGACAGAAACACTCACTGAAGTTGTAAGGAAATAGTATTTCCGTACAGAAATGTTGCATGGTTAAAAAGGTGGTCAGGTCATGCTCCACGTCTTTGGGGTGATTGACTAACGTATGTGAATTCACGATATATGGGTCAACGAACCCAACCTCAAAAACTTTAGATCTTTTGCATTCCATCATCTTCATTCTGCATAATAGCGTACAAAAGGATATATATATAGTCAGGATAATATAATACAGGCAATGAACGAGCTGAGCTAGAGACTTAATTACGAAAATAAATCACTTACAGACAATAGCAAGAGAGGATAGATTTGTCGAGGGCGCGCTTTTGGAATAACTGGAACAGTTCAGTCAGTTGAACCTGTATAACGTAACGTTTGAAGAAATGCTCCACTCTAACGTCCAGCGGAAACCATCTTTCGCGTCCTTCTTTGATGTGTGCACCAGGTACCAGTATGCAGATTTCGCATATGTGTTGATAGACCCGTCAGCTCCTCATTACTGACCATAGGCTCCCCTTGGACATATTTCCGTGCCATCTCTAACATTGGCGCAGATTCATAGCCTAAAAGTTGACCAAGGCTCATACCCAAGGCGGTAGCCTGTTCCTTGGCCTGCGATACAGTGACACCAAGTTCTTTAGCAGCAGCTATGGCTCTGGGGTCCAATAATTCCAGGTCCTTATCCATAGCGACTCTGAAGTCCTTGTCGACATCGGAACACACTATGAGCGGGGGGACCGATTGATTTTTCTGCTGTCCGAGCTGGGCAATTTGTTTCCCGCTTTTTGCACTTCTTCCCTTGTTCTGCTCAGACTGGGCACGTGCTAGCTTAGTAAGTTCACGACCATAGTCAGATGGCAGATTCATCGATATCTGGGATGGCTGCTCAAGGAAGGACTTTCTCCACTTTTTGGTTTTTCATCGTATACCGGCTTCTGCTCGGGCTTTTTTGGTGCAAAAAAAGCCTTATTGTAGGCAGCCACCTCCGCGGCGTTTTCCGCTACAGTCCTGTCATAAGGTCTAATGGGAAGATTCTTATGAGGTACTGTTGGGAGGGGCGACCTTTTACGTTTCGGTGATCGCTTACCCCTCATAGTACGAGCGGTGGGCGGAAACGGCTGACGCGGCGGCGGAGACGGCTGACGCGGCGGCGGAGACGGCTGCGCTGGAGACTGGTGAGGCGGTGAAGAGGACTGTTGCGCTGGAGAATGCTGAGGCGGTGAAGAGGACTGTTGCGCTGGAGACTGGTGAGGAGTCGATGGCCTTGGCTGCCAGTTCGGAAGCACGATGAATTCCTTTGGCCATAGAATGGTCGCTTTCTTGGCTTCTCCAAGTTCAAGCACCTCCCCATCTTCACCTGCAGGGTGTTGCAGCTTCAGCTCCTCATAATCTTTCATCACTTCATCCACCGCGACAACAGCGTAGCCATTTGGAACCGGAGAGAAATGGTAAGTTGGATTAGGTCCAATTGGTACGACATAGCCGACCGCCACCTTCACGGTTAAGTTAAAAACTTTCACATGCATCTCACAAGGTGTGCTCTCCGTGATATCATCCACTGGGTAGCGACGAAGTGGAGCCACTGCATCATCATTACCATCCTGGAGCTCCGTGGAAGCCACGCTGCTTTTCCGATTCGATGGGCCACCGGTACCATCGCATGCAGCTTCTACCATGTGCCGTTGAGATTGGCCGCTAGTACCTTGCTGGCTAAGCACGGCAATTTGTTCCTTCTGCAGCTTTAATTCTTCTTCTATATTACGCAGCCGGTCTGCAGCAGCGCGTGCTTCCATTGCCTCCTTTCCTTTCTCCTCTGATGGCTTCTATCAGGAAATTTCTTCCTGTGCTCGGGAATCGCAATTGTCTTGGGCTTGGAGCCAGGTACGCCTCGTAACCGTCCGTCGTGTTCCTTATTCCCAAGGGCGCGTGTGAGCTCGTCATCCTCTCTATCGGGAATGAACCGTCCCTCTTCAACATCCTTTACTGCATTTCTAATTTCTTGGATGGGTAGTAGGGGATTATCTTTGTGTCTTCTGTTATATATGCACTTCCCTTCTGCGTCCAACGTGCCCCCATGCCCGTAAAACCAATTTCTTGCCCGTTCGATCCACTTGAGTGGCTCTGGAGTGATCCCATTAGCCAGCAGGTCCGCCTCAAGTTTCTCCCACTTAGGCATGCTACCAGCGTAGCCACCAGGCCCCATAGTATGGTGGTACATCTTTAGAGCAGCATTTGCCGCATTTTTTGCAGACTTTTCCAGAGCTTCCTCTGATTTCTTGTACGCCACAAATTCTTCCCAGTAGTCCTTTATCTTCTCATACCCTTTATCGAAGTCTGGAGTCTTATTTTTCTTGACAAACAGTTTGTTCAATCTTTTCTTCCAGTTCTTGAATAGCTCGGCCATCTTCTTAAGTGCCCAGTCCTTGACTTTTTGCTCCATGATTTTCCGGGCAATCTTTTCTGCCTCATCTGGATCCTCCTCATCTGAATCCACCTCTGGCGCCGGCAGGGTGAAATTAACCATGAGCTTTCTCCAAAGTCTTTCTTTGCCCTCATCGCTGACATATAGCTGTCCTTTCTCGTTTGGCCGATGCCATTCTCGAACGGTGATCGGGATGAAGTCCCTAACAAGAACTCCGCATTGCTTTACCATTTTATTTTTAACACCAGGGGGAGCAGTCGGTGTGCCGTCTTCAGCGACTCTTTCGATCGTGTACCTTTCTTGGTCGCCCAACTTTTTGGCTGGGCCTCGTTTTGTCCTTACAGAAGATTTGCTCGATCCGGAGGGCTAAAAGAAGAAAGAGCGTTAATATATGTATATAGACATCAGAGACTTAATTAATACAATCTTCGGCTTCATTAATATATGTATATGCACCTCGCCGGAGTTTGCAACATTTAATGTTCCACCGGAGCCTTCGGCTTCTCCCTCGTCGGCTTCTCCCTCGCTGACTTCTCCCTCACCCCGGCCGTCGGGTTCTACCTCACCGGAGCCGTCTCTTCGGTTGAGAGACTCATCTCCCTCACCGGAGTTGTTCAAAAACTCCGTGGTGACATCGACAATATCTTCCGGCCCGCGGATTATATCCTGGAGGATATTTTCCTGATCTTCGTCTCGTTCCATAGTTTCTGCAAATTAAGAACAATGCACAAAACTTTAGTTGGGTAACTTGTTCCATATGTCAAGATACATCTACAATATCATCTCATTTGCAAGAACAAATTAGAAACTTCATATGCTGCCGTATCGTAAACCCGTAAACTCGTAAACTCGTATCGTAAACCCGTAAACTCGTATCGTAAACCCGTAAACTCGTATCGTAAACCCGTAAACTCGTAAACTCATATCGTAAACCCGTAAACTCGTATCGTAAACCCGTAAACTCGTATCGTAAACCCGTAAACTCGTAAACTCGTATCGTAAACCCGTAAACTCGTATCGTAAACCCGTAAACTCGTATCGTAAACCCGTAAACTCGTAAACTCGTATCGTAAACCCGTAAACTCGTATCGTAAACCCGTAAACTCGTATCGTAAACCCGTAAACTCGTATCGTAAACCCGTAAACCCGTAAACTCGTATCGTAAACCCGTAAACTCGTATCGTAAACCCGTAAACTCGTAAACTCGTATCGTAAACCCGTAAACTCGTATCGTAAACCCGTAAACTCGTATCGTAAACCCGTAAACTCGTATCGTAAACCCGTAAACTCGTAAACTCATATCGTAAACCCGTAAACTCGTATCGTAAACCCGTAAACTCGTATCGTAAACCCGTAAACTCGTAAACTCGTATCGTAAACCCGTAAACTCGTAAACTCGTATCGTAAACCCGTAAACTTGTATCGTAAACCCGTAAACTCGTATCGTAAACCCGTAAACTCGTAAACTCGTATCGTAAACCCGTAAACTCGTATCGTAAACCCGTAAACTCGTATCGTAAATCCGTAAACTCGTAAACTCATATCGTAAACCCGTAAACTCGTATCGTAAACCCGTAAACTCGTATCGTAAACCCGTAAACTCGTATCGTAAACCCGTAAACTCGTAAACTCGTATCGTAAACCCGTAAACTCGTAAACTCGTATCGTAAACCCGTAAACTCGTATCGTAAACCCGTAAACTCGTATCGTAAACCCGTAAACTCGTATCGTAAACCCGCAAACAAGCTCTATTTCTTAATTGGAGATACTCTAAAATATATAATGCAAACATATTTGAACATTCAAATTTGGATTATAATCTAAATTTGGATTCAAACATATTTGTAATTTCCTATACAAAAAAAATCCTAACACTAACCTAAAATGCTATTTCCTATACATAAAATTCTAACACTAACCTAAAATGCTATTTCTACCAAAAAAATCCTAACACTAACCTAAAATGCTATTTCCTATACAAAACAAAATTTTCCTATACAAAAAAATCCTATACAAAATTTTCCTATACACTAACAAAATTTTCCTATACACTAACAAAAAATCCTAACACTAACAAAATTTTCCTATACACTAACAAAAATCCTAACACTAACAAAATTTTCCTATACAAAAAATCATACATTTAATTTCATACACAAATTCATACACAATGCTAATTCTAATTCATACATTTAATTTCATAACACAAATTCATACATTTAATTTCTAATTCATACATTTAATTTCATACACAAATTCATACACAAATAAAAGAGAGGCTGACATCATGCTGACGTCAGCAATGGCTGCTGCTCTCTCTGGTTGAGCACGGGCTCGACGGACGGGAGCGAGCGGGGTTGCGCGGGCTGGCGCGTTCGACTTGTGCGGACGCGCGCTACCATTTGGTGGCGGCGCAGCCATCTATTCACTGCCGGAAGGGCTCCGGCGAGCACCTCCCGCGGCGGCGGACGATGGAGCACGGCGATAGCGAGCTACGGGGCACGAGGAAGAGAAAGGGAAGGTCGGGAAGGACCAGGAGCTCACCCTGAGAGTGATTAGATGGACGGTTAGGTCGGGGAAGACCGAACGGCGACGCGAGATTGCTCGACACGCGGCGGCCAGAGTTGGGGATCGGAGGGCCTCTTCCTCTCTGCAGCACGGGCGGCGCGGCGTGCGGGCGCGGCGGCGCGGGCGTCGAGGGCACCGGCGTCGAGGGCGAGGTTGGGCAGCCTGACGGCGTGCGGGCGCGGCGGCACGGGCTCCTTCTTCTTCTCCGGGGACTTAGGCGTTTCTGCAATGAATTGGGGAAGGAGAAGGCAGGCAGTTAAGTAGCAGGGGGTCTTTGGTCCCGGTTGCTGGCAAGAACCGGGACCAATGACCCTTTGGTCCCGGTTCTTGCCACCAACCGGGACCAAAGAGTGGGCAGTTAATGCCAGATCAAGCGCGGGATCCACGGACTCATTGGTCCCGGTTCTTGCTAGAAACCGGGATCAAAGAGTCCTTTTTCAAAATTATTTCGAACTTTTCAGTTCTGAAATTTTGTTCCCGCCTTTTTTTTCTTTGTTAGGTGTTTGGATATGAATTTCAAATGGTTTTGAATCTGAAAAGACTTTCAACATGAAAAGTTTTTAAATTTGAATAAATAATCCAAAACCGTTTTCTGTTTTCTAAAATAATTATTCTAACTATACAAACTATTAACCATTTTGCCATTTTCAATTAAAAATGCATTACATAAAAGGTTTAATACATTATTACACATGATACAACGTCTCACAAGCGCTTGAAAGAAACACACCCCTGATCCAACATCACCAACATTATTCTACATAAACGGACTTGCTGGCTCGAAGGCCGTAGGATTAGGGGGAACGGCGGGAGGAGCCAGCCCCGTGGGCGGCCGCCCGGTTCTCGCGCGCACGTTTGCGGCGGAGGGCAAGATCCATGGAGGATGAGTCTTTCAGCGCCCAATCCAGATCGGAAGCCTCCTTCGCCTTGAGCTGGTAGGAAGTCTTGGCTCGCTGGACAGGGTAGTCGCGGACAGACTGGAAGGAGGCTTCCATGGCCTCCTGTATCTGCAACCCACAACCTTCTTCCCGTCGTCGCTCCAGTCGAAGTCGTCGTCCTCCTCCTCCTCCGCGGGAGGAGCGGCGGCGCCTGGTGGAGGTGCAGCGGCGCCAGGTGGAGGTGCGGCGGCACCTGGTGGAGCAGGAGGCCGGTAGCTGGGCATTCTTCTCCACGCCGGGCTCGTGGGCATACGGCGGGATAGACTCCCGTGGTTGCGCCCAAGCGCGCTCTGCCGAGCACGCTCGACCTCGTCCAGAAGGCGCTGCGGCGGGCGTGGCGGATCCATCTCGTGGAGACGATGTGTTCGTGGCTAGGAATGGTGGATTAGGGTTTACCCCGTCGGCGACAATATATAAAGACCTCCAGGGCAGCGCTGGGGGAGGACACGTGCCCAGGGAAGCGCTGGGGGAGGACACGTGTCGTGACCGCAAAGCCCGTCTTTAGTCCCGGTTGGTGTTACCAACCGGGACTAAAGAAGCACACGGATCGTGTGTTTCTTTCAATCGCTTGTGAGCCATTGGATCAGGGGTGTGTTCCTTTTGAGGGATTGTGAGCTGTTGGATCAGCAGTATCACGACCACTTTGTGAGCCACATGACCCGGTTGGTGTTACCAACCGGGACTAAGATGCACACGGATCGTGTGTTTCTTTCAAGCGCTTGTGAGACGTTGGATCAGGGGTGTGTTTCTTTTGAGGGATTGTGATGAGCTGTTGGATCAGCAGTATCACGACCACTTCGTGAGCCACATGACCCGGTTGGTGTTACCAACCGGGACTAAAGAAGCACACGTACCCTATATATAGCCGCCCTCCTCAGACAAGTTACTCACTCACACAAAACATTCCAGCGTCACTCGGAGAGGCATCTTTGGGCAACCAGCGGCAAGACGTCTCTGATGACCTGCGACCGTTCCAAACGGTTGCAGATCATCAGAGATGTGTTGCCGGACGGTTGTAGATCATCAGAGACGTCTTGCCGCTGCTTCGATCGAAGTGGTGCTCAAACACAAAACATTCCAGCGTCACTCGGAGAGGCATCTTTGGGCAACCAGTGGCAAGACGTCTCTGATGACCTGCGACCGTTCCAAACGGTTGCAGATCATCAGAGACGTCTTGCCGGACGGTTGTAGATCATCAGAGACGTCTTACCGCTGCTTGGATCGAAGTGGCGCTCAAACTCACGAGCCACCGTCGGGCTGTATGCAGGGGGAACTGTGTTTGGACGGTCGAAGCTGAGGTTTGAGAGGTTCCCACGGGAGCTGAGGTTTGCAATCTCGTCGACTAGGTGAACCAGGAAAGAAAGCACTGATATGTAGGGACGGGCAATCTTACCAAGAACCGGAATGGCAATCTTACCAAGAACCGGACCAATACCTCCCCTGCCTATGTATAACCCCCACCCCCCCTGTCTTCTCTCCTCTGTTTTCTTAGCAGCGGCGGTCCTTTTACTTGATGACGTCTGAATAGAATAATTTTTTTGTAAAATTTGAAAAAGATTGAAAAAAGGAAAGAAGTTGGAGAGAGAATACTTATTTATCGATGTACGGATAGAAATTGTCATCTCGTTTGACATCTTTTTTGAAGGATAGTTGTTTCATCAGTGTGTCCATATAATTTTTCGATATCCCGTAGCAACGCACGGGCATTCAGCTAGTATATATATAGATAGTCTCTACTCATCAACGACATTAAGATGAATCCAAATATTTCGGTCATTACATAGATATAGTTTTTGGAATCCGAATTTGACCGAATACATGAGAAGGACACGCACATCACTACATATAGTCTACTCATCAAGGACACGCACATTAAGATGATCGTAGTTGGTATTGTAGCCACGTAGACTGTCCCACTTCCGTGCAATCTCGAAGCCGAGGCGAGCGTCCAAAGCAGCATACGTGACTTGATCGTAGCTCAATGGAACTTTGCCCCATCCGAAAATTAGGTCTTCTTCCAACGGCGTCAACTCCTTGTCGTTCTTCTTGTATTTCTTCTTCATCTCAAGATTTGTCCCAATGATAGCATTGGAGAGAGCATAGAGACTCGGAGTAAGATTGCCGGTTGGGTTTCGGCGATCCCTCTGCAGGTCGACCGCGGACCGAATAATAATTCCGTAGTAGCCCAGCATCCGTATGTCATTGTGGATAGCCACGCCGTAGAACTTGATTGTCTCGTCACCTAAGAAATCCACGAGGAGCTGCGGCACCCGATCAGCCTCGCAGATTTGGAAGACAAGAGTCTCGGTCGCCACCGAGAGTTGAAGGACGCGGCGCGCTGCTGAGTATCCTTCCGCCGAGGGTCGGTGAACTCGCAGTCGAGTCCAACGGCTTTTAACGGTGCGGCGTCGAGGAAGTACTTCTTCACGTCGCGGATCCACCTCTCCACACGCCATGCACGGAGGGTGACCCATACCTTGAACTTCATGCCTTCCTTCTCGTAGTAGTACAACCGAGACCGAGGC
Organism: Poa pratensis; assembly: GCA_947311845.1. Classification (NCBI taxonomy): domain Eukaryota; kingdom Viridiplantae; phylum Streptophyta; class Magnoliopsida; order Poales; family Poaceae; genus Poa; species Poa pratensis. The sequence continues at coordinate 3,444,906 of CAMZMU010000049.1, read as the reverse complement.
GGGCGCGCGAGTGGCTCCATTGGAAGAGAGGAGAGAAGGAGAGGAGATGGAGGAGAGGAGATGAAGGAGATGGAGAATAGTGTTCCATTTTTTATAGGGGCGGAGAGGGAGGCCGGCGGTCAGGGGAGGCCGGCGGCCGTGCATTACTCCGGCGTGCTGATCGCTCGTCTTCCGTGGCCGCGGTGATCGAAACGGCGGCCGCGCGTGTAATCAAAACGCGCGCTGGAATCGAACGGTTCACAGGTATTGGTCCCGGTTCTTGGTAAGAACCGGGACCAAAGCTCCGCGCCACGCCACGTGGCCGGCTCTGGAGCTTTGGTCCCGGTTCTTGCCAAGAACCGGGACCAATGCCCCGAACCGAACCGGGACCAATGCCCCACGGGGCCCTGGCAGCTCGAACCGGGACCAGTGCCAGGCACTGGTCCCGGTTTTTGCCTGAACCGGGGCTAATGGGCAAACAGGACTCCGGACGAAAGGTCCTTTTTCTACTAGTGTATTGGCTAGCACCACTGATGGTGGGGCTTACTGGCTAGCACCACTGATGGTGTGCTAGGCAGCCTGGGTTTGAATCTCAGCTTCTGCTATATTAAAAATAGTGTCCAGTTCCTCCTGGACACTAATTCATTTTTATACTAGAGCATCTCTATTCTCCAGCAGCGTCCGTAAACTGCCAAACCTTAAAACAGGTTTAAGATTCACGTTTTTTGTGTTTCTGCAGCACAAAACTCAGCCACACAGAACAGGTCTCTCAAACCAAACTGTAAATTAATAAATTGTATTTCGTGGGCGCTATAGATGAATGCTCGTCGGCATTTTACACAAAATGCTAATCTAGACACTAATCATCAACTAAAGATTGCCACCGATCTAGACACTAATCATCAAATTTGCTGTATTCAGCTACAGAAACCACAATAGCCAGCAATTATTTGCTTTCCTTCTGTGGTAGTTCTTCCTGACACACGATCTGTTTCAACATTTGGTCTATTTTTGTAACTCTTCAAATGTATATTTGTTTATCGATATTTATCATGAAGGTTGTGAATCTTGTTGTTTTTCCTGTCCATCCGTATGTAGGTGTGTGGCTAAATAGTTTTAGAATCCTTGGAGAGCCGAGGCGGGCTGATACTATTGTACGCTGAACATGTCTTGATCATCATTATCTTGGTCCAAGGATAATTAATGTGTTTCCATGGAGCGAGCCTGAGGTGAGGTGGGCGTCTTGTGGAGCAACCTGCGCGAGCTCGACATGTCGTCCGGCTACAGAGTGTAAGAGAGAGGTCCATGCTTAATGTCGGTGCTCCGAAGTCTGAACTTCGGGGACCCTTTCACTGTCTGTCTGCCATGATCAGGAACCCAGCCACATCATCAGGCACTGAACTCGGTAGTAGGACACGGCGTGCAAGAGGGCCACAGTGCCAACGGCGACGGAGGACGTGGACGCATGACGCGAAGGTGTACTCATCGCTATGTATAGAACTACTACTCCTACTAGTTTCTTCAGTTAATTGGCCTAGGCAGAGCGAGTGCGACCACGCGATGGCGAACGCCACCGGCACAGCAGCGTCTGTGGTGTAGGACGGTCGCCGCCGGCAGATCAGCGGCACTGATGAGAAGAGGGATCGCGCTGACAGCGATCCATCAACAATCGACCCATCCCGATCTCGCCGCTCTTTGCTCCACCAAGCTCTCTGTCGCCGTTCGCGTTCCTGATGATTTGTTAGCCTCGATCTTTGCTTACCTCAATTCGTGCAGGGCAGTGGACTCAATCGACGGATGCGTCTCGCGACTTGTGGTGTACGTCCATTTCTTCGAATGCGAGGACTCGACTGGAGTTTTGATGCGGCCTCTGCACTGAAACGGCGCTCTACTGACAGAGAACAGTTGGTTAAGAAAAGGAGTATAAATTAAGACGACTTGTCCTTGTGAATATAAAGAAGCTATCGGCAATGTTAACCGTTGATTTCTAATAGTAGTGCTTAATGAAGCCATAGTACTCCACAGGTGACATCAAAGGAACAAAAAAAAAAGAATAAGCCGCTTACTCGACCCAACCCAGGCAGAACTGGTTGAACCCAAACCGTGAGATAGCACCAGCTCCAACTTTTCCCCATCCAAAACCCTACCGACCATGCCGCCGCCGGGACTGACGCTGCCGGAAGAGATTCTCGAGGAGATCTTCCTCCGCCTCCCGCCCGACGAGCCGGCGCGCCTCGTGCGCGCCTCCCTCGCCAGCAAGCCCTGGCTCGGCCTCCTCTCCGGCCCTCGCTTCCGCAGCCGGTACCGCGAGCTCCACGGAGATCCCCCCATGTTGGGGTTCCTTTGTCGTTGGTCCTTGTACTGTGTCCCAAAGAAAAAACCCGTCCTACCCTTCGTCTCCACCGCGAAATTCAGCGCACGTTTTCCCCAAGACAAGGACTACAAATACGATGAATACGATGTGTGTGACTGCCGCCATGGCCGCGTTCTCCTTGGGGATAGGAGGCTGAGAAAAGGCCAGGCGCTCGTCGTCTGGGACCCCATGACGGGCCGCTGGAGGGAGATGGACAAGCCCCAGGAGTTCGACACCTGTGGGGCCGCGGTGCTCTGCAACGTGGCCGGCTGCGACCACGGTGCGTGCCATGATGGCCCTTTCGGGTGGTCTTTGTCGCCATGGACTGCTCAGTTGATGGTGGTTCTGTTGCAAACGTGTGGGTGTCCTCGTCTGAGGCGGATTCTGATTTTCATCTTGATGAGTGGGGCAAGGCTTGCTCTGAATTTCATATTCAGGCCGATGCATTCATCAAGTCAATGCACCACCATGTCCTCGTTGAAGACGCGCTTCACTTCATGCTTGTGTACGACTATGATGATGATCATGTAGGAATTCTCAAATACGACTTGACCTCTAATTGCTTATCACTCATTGATCCGCCTCTGGACAAAGTTCATACTTGGGGGAACACTATCCTCATGGCGATGGAGGGTGGCCATTTGGGGTTTGCACATGTCGACGGGGTTAGTCTCAACTTGTGGTCAAGAAAGCTGAGTTCCGACGGAGTTGTGTCCTGGACTGAATATAAGTACTAGTTTAATGCCCGTGCGTTGCTACGGTTCTCATATATTTGTTTGCACAGTAAAAAAAACTTTGTAGTCATCCCACTCAAACGAAGCGACCATTGTACTATGTAGTCCCCTATACCAACAATATCTCTTGCTGCTGGTGGATGGTGTTTCCTCTAACTCTATCAAAATCACTATTGCATAGCCCATGACTTTCGAGTTGATAGGAGACAACTGAAAAGAAATATAAAAACAACATTCGTCAGAAGTTTCATTTGAATGTGCTTTCTCTACCATTATCCTTCTTCCAGTTCTTCCCACCGACCATTTGGCTAGACTGCCACTAATACATAGTCACTTTGTTCAAGCATTCTTGCCATGAATTTTCTCAGCTCGTACAAACCAGGATTTTTATTGTATTTCTCTCACTATATAGATGGAGACATGTAAAATGACAACATTCGTCCCTCTATATATTCCATGGTGGCTCAACTGCTCGTGGAAGTCATACATATGTTTCCATAGGCCGCAAGAAAAATGTTAAATTCAAAATTCTTAAATATTTATGAATTATACACGTCAGAAACATGAGATGTCAATTTTTATCCTTGTCAAAACTCAGTTGCCAGCAAGTCCTTCATCTCAGTGTGTTGGGATGACATAAACCTTACGATGATGCAAATAAAATTGGAAATTATAATGTTATTAAAGGTAGTTAAATGATGAGTTGTGGTGTTCATCTGTAGTTTTTCGTTTCTCGTTTAACAGTGTATATTACATTCGACAGTTTCATACGAAAGACATCATCGTGCACAGAACCATGAGAGGCGTTAAACCAAAGGGCCAACAAGTATACATTAGAGTTATAGGTTTCATGTTGTCTACAAAATTGTCATAGGTTTCATGCTATCTAGAAATTGTCATAGGACACCAAAACAATGTGAGGTGTGCACCATGTGACGAGGATCTTGTCTGTGATATATCAATGGTACAAAAGTAAAGGATGCCATGATTTTTTTTTTTCGAGCGGTCACCCGGGGAGCACAAAGGCTCCCACCTGAATCATTCTCATTTCGCATTTTCAAGGAACAGAAAGTTGGGTTACATCAGTTGAGGGAGGTGCGGCACCAACAGGCTGGTGTACACGGCCAGGGTTCCTGGCGAGCTCTACTAGAGCAAGGAGAAAAACTATGGTCGTTCAGGGAGGAAGTAAGTAAGCCACAGGTCGACATCCGAGCGCTGATCTAATGGCAAGCGGGCGCGCCAGAGGATCGCCTCATCTCGGCAGTTCTTGCAGAGGAGGGCAAGAGAGGGGGTGAGGCCGTTGAAGACAACTCCATTCCTGTGCTTCCAGAGGTGCCAGAGGCAGAGGTGACGCAGCGTGGAGGCGGATCGAGCGGGAGCGGAAGCAGGCAGGCAACAGGTGGAGGCATCGGAGACGGAGGTGGGCGGCACGCCGGCGCCAATCGATGTCCAGAAGAGCTGGGCAAAGGGGCAGCCGAACACAATGTGGGAGGCGGTCTCGGGCTTGGCGCCGCAGATGGGGCACCCGCTCTCAGCTTCAGTGAGGATTGTCTTCTTCAGGAGGTTGGCGCGGCATTGGATGCGTCCCTGCACGAGGAGCCAAGTGAAGAACTTGACTTTGGTTGGCGATCGGCTGCGCCAGACGAACTCGTGGTGAGGGAACAGGACGCCACCGAACGTGCGGAGCTTGTAGACAGCAGAGGAGGCAATCTTGCCTTCAGCCTTGCCACAGAGCGGCAGGGAGCGCGTGTCAGGCGTGGCGGTCAGGGAGACGTGGTCGAGCACGGCAACGAGAGCAGTCTTCTGGCGAAGCGCAGTGGCTGACAGACGGGGGGCGAGGTAGGTGTCGAGCCCCACGTCCAGAACTTGCTGCACCGTGGCGCATCCGCTGGTGCAGTGGGAGAAAAGCTCGGGCATGGCGATGGAGAGGGCGCCAAGCGGGCACCACGAGTCCAACCAGAAGGCCGTGCGGCGCCCGTCGCCGAGCTGCACCACGGAGAGGGCGCGGTAGAGGGAGGAGCCGCAGGAGCGAGGTCCAGTGCGAGCCGCAGAGGGCAGCAGAGCCGCCGGCCGTGTCAAGGGGGGCGCCGCCCAGGGCCGTCCAAACCCAGCGAGGCCATGACTCATCGACGGCGGTGTGGAGGCGGTGGACGAGCTTGACCTGAAGGCTAGCGTTCTGATCGGCGAGGGATCGAACGCCGAGCCCACCTTCTTCTTTGGAGCGGCAGACGTAGTCCCAGGCGACGAGGCACTGAGCCCCCGTGACACGGTCGACGGCAGCCCAGAGGAAGGCACGCCGCAGCCTGTCCAGCGCCGCAATGACGCCTGGCGGGAGAGCGAGGGCGCCCATGGCGAAGGTGGGAAGCGCATCGAGGACAGCGTTGAGGAGGACGAGCCGCCCGCCGGGCGAGAGCAGGAGAGCCCGCCAGCCCGAGAGGTACTTGTCAACCTTGGCGATGAGTGGGGAGAACGCCGCAAGCCGCAGTTTTTCCGCCGACAGAGGGAGCCCGAGGTAAGTTTGGGGAAACCCCTCGACACGGCATTGCAGGGCGTCTTGGATCTCGGCGAGGACGGCGGGGTCGACGTGCATGGTACGAGGGTGCTCTTGTGGTAGTTGATGCAGAGGCCAGTCGAGCGCTCGAACCGCTGGAGGAGAAGCCGCAGACGCCTGGCCGCGGCAGCGTCGGCACGCAGGATGATGAGCGTGTCATCGGCGTATTGCAGCACGGGGCACGGGGCACACAGATGCCATGATTGAACTTGCTAATTAATGTAGAATTCGAAACATTGGGCCAAATAGCTACGAATGATGTTTGTCAATCATCTTTATATTTCTATTACAAGTCCATAAGTCTATTTTCCTATTTAAGCCAATTAACACATGGGAACATCTCCATGGCGAGGAGTTCATCCATCCAAGTAGAGCATCTTCATCTTCGAATGGTCAAACTATACTTGGTTTTATTGTACTAAGCTCGAAATAGGGTCTACGGTGCACAAATTGTGTACATGACTCCCAATTCATAATGTAGAGTATTTTTTCTCCAATTCTAGCATTATCAAACAATCAGGAGCACACTAAAAGTACAAGTGCACTCACACAGGAAGGGAGGGGTGACTTACATGGGAGATTAGGAGCATCTCAGCTTCTAGCTGATATTGTCCTACGCGGTGTTCAGTGGTTGCGGTAGTTTGGCATAATCACTCTGTACCTATCATAGCAAAGTCTGATTCAACAACAGTATTGGTGTTCAAGTGCTCACTGTCCCAGCCGCGCCCTCACAAACTGCATATCACCCCATATCACAGCACGAGCTTCAGACTCCTCTACATCGCCACAACGCTTGCAGCTAAAAGCAACATCACATGATTGCAGAACCCAGCTCACTACAACTAAGGAATGCATCCAGAACAAACTACTTCTCCAGATTAGCACGCCTATGGTGCTTACTCCAGAACCACGACACGTAGAAGATCCCAGTTCATACGCTTGCCAGCTTGTGGATTCTGCCGGTGAATTGTCGAGCATGCATCTACATAACAGAAGATATCCTAATTAGGATCAGAGAAGTAGACAAGTGCTTTAGCATCATAGTAGAATATAAGAAAACTTGGACTCTATGTTTCACAATGCACACTTGAGATCTTGGCAAATGTATGAATTATGCAAGTAGGGCACAATACATAATTGACAAGGTATGGACACAACATCACGCGAGCTTGTTAAATATAACAAGCTGCTTGATTACACAGAACACAAAGAAACAGAGCACACAAGGAGCAAAGTGTTATAGTTCAGCAACATGCACCATAGCTAACTAAGAAAGATGAATTGTAAATGTCGAGGTTTGGTGTTTAAGAGACAATTGGCTAATGACGTTTAGCAGACATGCGCTGGAGAGATAAACAACAACTGAAATGTATGCTTAAAGTAATTAACCTAGCTCACATACCTACACCTAACGTTTGAAATCTCATACTGGAACAACTTTGCAAAGAAATAATACAGTGATAATTATTAATGTTGTTTGAGCAATCAGGATTGCAGAATGCAACCTGCAAGAAATAAATATGCAGCTAGCTGGTCACATTGTAGAATAGCACTACTAAATTATTTCACATATATATTTAAAGTAATCACTACTCAAACTAACCGTCTGAAACAGTGCACCATATGTAGATACAATAAATCAACACTAAATTACCTCAGACTGCCGTGGATTTTCAGTCCTTTGTAACTGCTTGTGTTTATGTAAAAACAGAAAGGTTGGAGCTAAAACGTTGTACAGAACGAATTAGTTGAGTATTCCATGAAATTTGCCTCTCTACTTGTACGCTGAAGATTGAGAATTCATAATAGGCCATTGCTGTCAGACTGTCAGCACATTGGGTGAAGACGGAGGAAGCCGGGTCCTCGCGGCGCAGCGCCGCGCGCGCCTCAGCCTGGAGCGCGACGAGCACCGTGCGCCGTCGTCGTCTAGGCGGAGGAAGCCGTCGGTGTCGTCGACCTGGAACCCGGCCTTCCGGTACAACGCCACGGCGGCCATCCTCGTTGGGTCGGCGTGGAGGGACGCCCGCTGGACCCGCTTCCTCCGGCATCTATCCACGGCGGCCTGCAGCAGCGTCTCGCCGATGCCCTGCCTCCGCTAGCTCTGCTTTACAGCACGCGCCACGCACCAAGAGTTCAGAGTTCATACAAACAAAAGATTGCGGGAAGTCTCACCGGCGCGCCTCGGCCTGGAGCGCGACGAGCACCGCGCGCTGCCGTCGCGTCAACCTGGAAGCCGTCGAGCAGCAGCTCCGCGAATGGAACCAGGACCTGCCCTCCCCGATCGAGCGGGCCGATGGGGCCGCCGCCAGTACCGCCGCCAGATCGCGCCTGCGGCCACGCCGACACGGCCACGGACCGCGACGCGCCAGGTAGTAGGTCGGACAACGAGGGGTTCCCGAAGGCAGAGGAGGAGGTCGTCGAGGTGAAGTTTCCCAGCTCCGTGTATCGACAACAATGGAGATCTGGCAGAGGAGGAGTTCGTCCCGGTGACGCGACTCGCTTGTCCTTCCTTGTCCCTATCCGAGTGGATGTTGCGAGACCAACTTCCGCCGGCGTCTCTTTTTCTGGCCGCCGCCGCAAATGGGAGAGACGGTGGGAACGGATGAAGATATTAGGAACTGCGCAAGGAGGTCCAGGCTGCGGTTTCCCTCGTCGTCGTCCTCTCTCCACCTCGTATCCATCTTCCTCGCTGCCTTCCCAGCAGGAAGCGGATCCAGATAGTTTTCGGACCGAGGGACGGGCGCCCGGAACGACGACGGCGTTGGGTTGCCCGGCAGCGTGGAGGAGACGAATCGGAGGCAACGGGCAAAGCGAGGCAGGGTCAGCTCACGGGGCGCGGGCGAGAAGGGGTGCTCGGCGCCGTCGCCGTCGAGACATAGGGAAGTTTCTTGGCTGCGGCGAGGACGGCCGGGCCGAGCTGGGAGGTATGATGGCGGCGCCGTAGCAGGGGACGAAGGCGTCGAGGGAGGACGATGAAGAGACGACTCGGAGCGGCCGGCCGTGTAACGAAACGTTATTCTCCACTTGTCGGTGGCATAACTCCATAATTATCCTACCACTGCAAGGGTAAACTCGGAAATTTAAAAAACGTACCAACCATCACCTGTAGCCATATTATATAGTAGAGATTTAGTCTCATGGAACTTCTCCCCATTCGAAATCCAGAGAAAAAAATTAGATTGATTGGATCTGTGGAGGGTAGTGATATCATTTTTGTCAGCACAAACCTTGGCATCTACGGCATTAACCTCAATACACTGCAGTGGAAAAAGCATGGAAGAGAGAAACATTCGGTACTTTAATTCCGTACATGAGTTTTTACAATCCACAAGGTATATCTATATCTCCTTTCTTATTTATTTAGAAACAACTCTTAAGTAATAATATACCAGTAGATGTATCGAAATAATTATTAAATGTTTAATCATATCGAAAGTTGTAATTGATGGAACTCTATGTTTGCAGGAAGGGTGAAGCCCTATGAGGTGACACGTTGACAACATGCGGTTGAAAATGCTTAGGGAAAGAGCAAAGATGAACAACTGGGTCTCATGATCACCGATTGCTACTATTACTACTATCCAGTAGAGAAATGTTCCTTCTTTTCTCATAGTAGCGTTGGCTTTTGTCTTTTGTCAGTAAGCTTGACAATACCTCGATGTTGTCGTGCTTAAGTGCCTTCATGGGTTACATGTAATGAACCTCAATTTCTTGCAGTAACCATGTGGTTGAAAATACATATGAAGATAGTGAGTTAGTCTCCGATGTTGAAGAACTAATGCTTGCTCTGCCAGCTTTGATTTAATCTCTATATTCATCTCCCAAAGGAGGTACCATTGATGAGCAGATGATGTGGGCATGTCCACATATACTAGCCTGAGCAAATAAAACGCCTAAATTAATAGTATTGTTTCTAACAAAATGGAAAAGGGACAAAATAAGAGATAAGCTTTAGCTTGCTAATTGTAAAATAGAAAATACATCTCAAGTTTCAGGTTTGCAGCATAGGATGTACATACTTCAGGACTAGTATCTGACTGAGTAAATGGTCACCACAATTGTGATGAGAGAACCGAATTTGCAGCAATACAAAATGTTGGTTCCGGTTTTTTCCACAAACAATTGATGAAGTCCTATGACACAGTATCACCATAGATTGCATTGAAATGACAACAATTGATGAATATATGTCGGGTGTACCACTTGGCAAACTTGTCAATGACAAAGGCTTGCGAAATAAAGTAGCGCGAACAGAGAAAAATATTCAGGACATTCATATAAATCACCAATCCGTACATCAATTTTGATTGCATAAATAAATACAGACTATTTGAAACCAACATCAAATCCTAAACTAGTAAATCTGCCAGTATCACGACAAGATCATCAACTCAAGCAATCAGTTAGTCCTGCCAATATCACTTCGACCGTGGTAGGCCATGAGATTTTTCTTTTGTTTCTGTCCAGCCGGTGTCTTTTATCCTCATCATCAACCAATTTTTTCCTGCAAAAAAATTCCCAATCATTTTGGCACGAAAAACTTCCCGCCAAAAATTTTCCGCGGGAAATAGAGTAAGCCCAGGAGAAACACCAGGGAAAAGATAAATAAATAAAAATTTAATAGGAGAAAACACAACTCCGTTTTTCTTGCGGAGTGCTACCTGGCGTGCAGTCGCCATAGCTCTCCGCCCCGATAGTTTCCCGTGTTGTGCAGCAGTAGGTGTCACGTGGCGCGCGCATTTGCCGAGTGGTACACTCATCATACTACCTTCTTTTCCGAGTGTCGTTGTTTTACAGAGTGTCGGGAGCAGAAAACACTGGGCATATAGCCATTTTTTGCCGAGAATTTTTTGGCCACATTCAGCATATAGCGTTTTCCGAGTGCCCGATGAGTTGCATTGTACGCGTTTCCGATAGTTTTCATGTCAGGGAGGCTGTCACCTACACATCCGGGTCGCTCATAATTTTCCAGGGGAGAGTGCTTTTACTGATAGATACCCTTAGACAGATACTGCAAAACTTGGTGTAGTATATCTTCAGGATTCAGATTTTTTTAGTGGCTGAAGGTGGGAAGCTACTGAATAAATACAGCCGTGTAACACAATAGAAAAGCTTCTCTGACCAAGAATAAAGTGATAACAAGTTAGGTCGTTGTTCGTTGCATCTTTTTGGCCAACGGTGCACATATTAGTATAATGTACTGTCAATGCAGTTTTGTCACAGAGTAGTGCAAGGTTATAGTGATCATCATAAGTGCTTTGGTTATTATGTTTTTCAGAATGGTTTGACTGATCCTCCTTACTTTGACAAGATCTTTTACTCAAAGGCACACATTTATCCGTGGCTTCTGTACCGATATATATGGAAGAGGTATGGCTCTGGTCCAAATGCAAGATAGCTGATTAACCTTATTTATCCTTCATGGGCGCAACGAATTGCCTTCTGCCTTGGCTGATTAACCTTGGTTTAGAGTCCCTGGAAACAACTCGAGGCTGATAGTATTTTGCTGACCATGTTTTCGCCATCATCTAGGACGTCCAAGGATAATAATGGTTCCAGGGAGCCTGAGGTGGGGTGTCTTGTGGAGCAATCTACGCGAGCTCGACATGTCCGGCCGGCTCCTCTGCCAGGAGTGTGAACCGCAGTACACAGCAGCATACTACAGACCTGAACACAAGTCGCATGCCTAGATAGTATGATGAAAATGCAGGTCGAATTCCCTGCGTGGAGAGTCGTTGATCCAGGCTAGGAGACGGAGACTTTATCTGTCTTGTTTTAAGCAATGTTGCTCCTATATATGAAGGCTGAACTTCGGGGCCCCTTTCACTGTCTGTCAGCCATGATCAGGAACCCAGCCACATCATCAGGTACCGGTGACCGACAAAATAATCAGTGCAGTAGTGCACTGAACTCGCACCAAGCGATCATGAAAGTGCAGGTCGAGTCCCTGCGTGGCGAGTCGCTGATCTGCCTTGCTGTAAGGGTGATGTTTATGCAAAATGCCGATGCTCTGAAGTCTGAACTTTGGGGCCCCTTCACTGTCTGCCATGATCTGGAACCGAGCTACACGATCAGGTACAGGTGACAGACAAAATAATTCAGTCCACTGAACACGCCGAGTAGCTAGGGCACACCGGACACGGCGTGCATACACGCAGCGCACGCACGGACACGGCGATCGACCGATAGATAGCACGTGGCGTGGAGGGATGACGCACCCATCGCCATGTAGTACAGTACTAGCACTACGGGAAAATCCCCAGTTTCCGACGGCCATTTCGTTGCCGACGGTTTTTTTTGGCCGTCGGCATACAGTGCATATCCCGACGGCTTTTACAATGGCCGTCGGCAAAGCCATACCGTCGGCATACATAATATGTGCCGACGGTTTTATTCGTGCGGCCGTCGGCATATACAAGACCGTCGGCATGTCGGCGGCCACGTGGCAGTCCCGTTTGTTCACCGACGGAAGTCTAACAGCGGCAGCTATATGCCTACGGCCGGCCGTCGGCATATCTTTTTTCTGCTTCGAAAAACATATGTGCAGAAGCAAGATTCGAACCCAGCACCTTCTAGCACCAATCAGCTTACAGTGATGAGATAACCATCTGACCGGTTGGTCGTTGTTGTACAGACATGAGTTACTCTTCTATATGTATAGTATTTTCACGGTAGTACTAAACATCAAAAAAAAATTGTTTGAAGACAAGTTTGAAATATTTGTGTATACATAATTATTTATTTATTTATAACACTTATAAGAAAAAATATATTTTCCTCAAATATATTTCCATACATAATTATTTATTGTGTTCAAATACATTTACACGTATATCTGCACCATTTATAAGTACAATTATATTATGCTCAAATATATTTGCATACATAATTTTCCCCTCGACACTAGGTCACATATAATGACACATTGCGAAGGATTTCCATTTTTTTGATTTCATTTGAATTATTTATGTCGATTTCAAAATGCGATCAAATGACGACACGACCGTTCTAAGCTAGGGGTTGAATCCTGCCGAACTTTTGGTGTATCTCTGATAAAATAACTAGTTGTGTATCTAAAAATGATTTTTGCCAAAGGATTTTTTTTTTTTAGTATTTTTCACTTTCTTTGATTTTTTCGAAAGAAATGTCAAAATGGCCGCCATGGCCATTCATTGAAAGGGGAAGAATTTTCAAGAACTATCGATGATTCTGTGATATAATCACTACTTGTGTACCTTAAATTGATTTTTGTAAAAAAATCAGAGCAAACTATCACACAGTTGTAGTTCAAATTTGAATTACTTTCGAAAAATCGACATAAAGTCATTTAAATGGGCGAAATTAGGTAGAAAGCGAGAAAAATCCTAATACTTGGAGATTATACATCACCTATGGACTAATGTGTGTGATAATTGTAAGGGTTACAATTTGCACCATATTTTTTGTAGTTGCTTCACAAAAAAAAGTCATTTTTGGCACTTAGAAAATGGAAAATGATATTTGTAAAAATAATTTGACAACTCAATTTGGCAACATTGTTTCCCATACCAAGATACACCTATGTGTCAAATATGGGCACTTTATCACAAACTATGGCATGAGAATGGCCATAGCTTGGTCATTTGGCTTGAAACCTATACATGTTTATAGACGATAGACCTTTTTGTGAATGATTTTTTTGGAAAGTTTGTAAAACTCATGTTTATTATTTTCCCTAGAAACTAGTACACATAAAGGGACTCCATACCAAAGGATTTCTTTTTTTGAATATTTTTTCACTTTCTTTGATTTTTTCGAAAAATTAGTCAAAATGGCCGCCATGGCCATTCATTAAAAAGGGGTGAATTTTTCAAAACTATCGACGGTTCTGTGATATAAGTATTACTTGTGTATCTTAAAATGATTTTTGTGAAAATATCAGAGCAAACTATCACACAGTTGTAGTTCAAATTTGAATTACTTTCGAAAAATCGGCATAAAGTCATTTAAATGGGCGAAATTAGGTAGAAAGCAAGAAAATTCCTAATACTTGGGGATTATCCATCACATATGGACTACTTTGTGTGATAATTGTAAGGGTTACAATTTGCACCATATTTTTTGTAGTTGCTTCACAAAAAAACCCATTTTTGACACTTAGAAAATGAAAAATGATATTTGTAAAAATAATTTGACAACTCAATTTGGCAACATTGTTTCCCATACCAAGATACACCTATGTGTCAAATATGGGCACTTTATCACAAACTATGGCATGGGAATGGCCATAGCTTGGTCATTTGGCTTGAAACCTATACATGTTTATAGACGATATACCTTTTTGTGAATGATTTTTTTGGAAAGTTTGTAAAAAATCATGTTTATTATTTTCCCTAGAAACTAGTACACATAAAGGGACTCCATGCCAAAGGATTTCTTTTTTTGATTATTTTTTCACTTTCTTTGATTTTTTCGAAAAATTTGTCAAAATGGCCGCCATGGCCATTCATTGAAAGGGGGTGAATTTTTCAAAACTATCGACGGTTCTGTGATATAAGTACTACTTGTGTATCTTAAAATGATTTTTGTGAAAATATCAGATCAAACTATCACACAGTTGTAGTTCAAATTTGAATTACTTTCTAAAAATCGGCATAAAGTCATTTAAATGGGCGAAATTAGGTAGAAAGCGAGAAAATTCCTAATACTTGGGGACTATCCATCACATATGGAGTACTTTGTGTGATAATTGTAAGGGTTACAATTTGCACCATATTTTTTGTAGTTGCTTCACAATAAAACCCTCCTCTCTTCCTCCTTCGATCCAGCCTGCCGCCGCACCTCTTGCGTCCGTCCTCGCCTGCTCCGGCTGGCCTCTGGCTGTGCAGCCGCTCCTGGCCGTCCCCGACCTCGCCATGGAGGAGGGCTTCTACTGTTATGAGGGAGCCGCTGAACGCGACGGCGGAGAGCGGCGCAGTACATAGGTCGTCTGCACCCCCGTCCCTTCCACTCCTGCGAGCAGATCGACCGGCGCCACCAGGAGAGCGGCGCAGTACATTGTTTGCCATTCCAAGATGCATCCTTGTGCACAATATTATAGGTTTTTAATAAACTATTACATGAATATACCCATAACATAGCTCATTTGCCCTGAAAGCTATTCATCTTTGTACACCGAAGCTCATTTTGTGAACACTTTTGTAAGATACTTGTCTTTTTCCAAGTTTATTATTTATAGTGCAAACTAGGTAACATAAGATGACACAAAGTGAAGAGTTTCCATTGTTTTGATTTTGAAACAAATATTTGGTAGGTTCTTAACAGAAAACCCAATTTTTGACACACAAAAATTAAACAAATGATTGTTTTTGCATAAAAAATCAAAACTCTCTTCTACAATATTGTTTTGCATTACAAGATGCACACTCCTGCACAATATGAAATATTTTTGTCAAACTATGTTATAAATATGGCCATAATATAGATGGGGAGAAAACACACAATGTTTGCTTGATTCTTATTGGTGGAGATATTGGAGTCATGGATTGGTGAGGTGGCAAACATCCATCCGTCCACACACATAAAATATCTAAACCAGCACGGCAGCACCGCACGTCTCCGCACCACACATTGCATCGTACAGGATAACCATCTCTCTCTCCTCTCACTTCCTTATCCCTTCCCACGTCTTCCACCTCACACGGCAGCACCACACACGCATCCATCTCTCTCTCTCCTCTCTCTCTGGCGTCGGGTGGAGATGCGACCAGGCGCCGCCCCATGCGATGCTCCGGACGAGGCTCCTCCTGCTGGCCGCCGTGAGCCTCGTGTTCGCCAGCCTGAGAGCCCACGGGCGGGAGCTGCTCCTGAGCTGCGGCTCCAACACCACGCCGACGCCGACGGCCGGAGGTGGGTCGGCGACATGGCGCCCGGCCTCAACTTCACCCTCAGCAGCCCGGGGATCGCCGCGGCCCTGTTGTCGCCCGGTACCAGCACCAGCGGCACCGAAACCTTCAGGCCCGTGTACCGCTCCGCGCGCCTTTTCACCACCACGTCCTGGTACGACTTCGCCGTGCTGCCGGGGAGCTACTGCGTCAGGCTGCTAGGAGTCGCAGCACCATGACCTCGACGGAGGGCGGGTGCCAGCGGCGGCACCGCCGCTCGGTAGGGTGGAGCGCGTGGTAGTGACCACGACGGCGTGACGACCTACGACGACGCAGCCCCGACTGCCCGACCACGACGGCGCGACCACGACCCCCAACGACGTCGACTCGACGGCGCCCTCGCAGCACTGGATCTCGGCGGAGCGGAGGGACTAGGCGGCCGAGCCGCCGCTCGGCAAGGCTGAGCACGACCACGACGGTGCGACCACAACCCACGACGGCGTGACCACGACGGCGTGCGCGCAGCACCGAATCTCGGCGGCCCAAGACGACGCGACCACGGCCCACGACGATGCAGCCACGACGGGCCAGCGCGTGCCCGACACAGGACGTCCAGCTGGGCTACTTGCTGACAGAGCTCGCCGGCTCGTCGGCGGTGGAGCTTCTCACGGTGGTCCGGGATGCAGAGCTGCTGCGTGTTGTACGCACCTTTTTTTTTTGTCCTTGTTCACCTAAGTTGCCGACGGCATGACTGTCGGCAACCAATCAGACAGAGACGCACCAGGACGTACCACGTGGCAGTCTATGCCGACGGTTTGCGGCCGTCGGCAACTATATCAGCACCGTGAAACCTAACCGTCCGTTACCTTCGTTGCCGACGGCTTTCGTTGCCGACGGCACAAATAAAGCCGACGACACACTCGTATAAGCCGACGGCTTTCATATCCCGACGGTATTTTGGATGTATGCCGACGGAGAAGATGCCGACGGCCAGATGCCGACGGCTGCCGTCGGCAAAAGGCTATGCCGACGGTTATTGCATGTTTGCCGACGGTTTCTGGCCGTCGGGAATGTTTGGTTTTCCCGTAGTGTAGTTTCTTCAGTTAATTCGCCTTGGCTCGTCGCCATGAAGTCCCAGCCGGCAAGCGAGCGCAGACGGCACGCTCTAGCTGAACGCCACCGGCACAGCGGCAGCGTTTGTGGTGTAGAATGGGCGCCGTCGGCAGATCGAGTGGCATCGATGAGAAGAGGGATCGCGAGCGGCACGCAGGCGCTGAGAGCGACCCTCCATCCATCCATCCCGATCTCGCTGCTGTTTGCTCATAACTCAGGTCAATAAACTCCACCCAGCTCTCTGTCGCCGTTTATGACATGTCCACGACCGCTTACCTTGTTCGTGCGTAAGTAGCGGTTTAGGGTACTCAATCGACGGATGCGTCTCGCGACTTGTAATGGCTCTACTGACGTTGATTCTTCGAGTACTCTAACGGTGCTCTGCTGACAGGGTACAGTTTCTTGTCTGACAGCGCCGTCAGCTAAGAAGAAGAGATCCATCTCCATTCTCTGACTACAAAGGCGACCTGTCCTTGTATGAATATAAAGAAGAGGGCTGTCGTCGATGGTAACCGTGCATTTCCAGTGCTTAATGAAGTAGTAGTCCCAGCACTCCACTGTGCTGTTGCCACAACCTTACGTATGGTTTACCTATAGTACGTGCAACCACTCACATGTTCCATGAAAGGAACATGCCGTTTAAACGATCGTTGTACGTACTACACTCGATAGAAACGGCCGGGCGAATTGGTTGACTTGATAAGTTAGCAGTAGCACTGTACCAGCAGCCAACCTGTACACTTAAGTTACGGCGCGAGAATCAACTTAATTCTCGGTTATTTACGATCAACTTGCAATTAGAAAAATTCACTTGCAATACATAGAATTTCACTAACATTTTTATAATCGACCGGGTTCTAAGTTAATTTCCGGTTGACAGAGAAATAGCAATTTTCTGTAAATTAATAGTTATGCTATAACTTAGAGGTACTCTCGAGAAATACTTGCAATCTTCTCTACACTATCAGAACTAAAACAAATATTTTGTGGTATTGACAAATTCAGATCATGTGGAACCCAAATATTATATTCTTCTGCCTGGTCCTACATGGCAAGACCCTTAAGGCTGGCAGGCTGGTGGTGCACGGTTGAACTCATAGCCCACTCTATCTAATCTTCAACTTGGGAACATCTAGAAGACCGCCATTGCCATATACAACCAGTAAAGATCAGACCAAGAGTTTTAACCCTACAACTCAAGACTTGGTACTTGAAAAGCACCAAGAAAAATGAAGTTGCACTATGATGTGGGCACCACTTTCGAAGGACATAGCTGTAGTTCATCGGTCTCCATTCTCACGTTCGCCACACACACGGTTTTGACGTGGACATTGCGTCCAAAAAAAAAACATTTGGCACAAGAACCAGTGGCTTCGACTTCAACCCACCCAGTCCTTGCCTCTACAATCACATGTTAAACTCGAACTTGACAAGAGCAACCAAGATCCTCGGGTCATCGGGCACAAATAACTTGAGAATCTCCACCTTTGGCAGCACCATTGTAGTAATGTCGTGATCAACGTGCCAGATGTGGCGACAAAAGTGAGTCTTCATGATGCGCCACCTCGAAGCCACATCCCGATCTAAGCCGATCCAGTGCTCCAGGAGCATGTTCGGGCGTGCACCAAACAGAGAAGGTGTTTGGTATCACAGTGGCATACCGAACCGTAGCTGTCAGGGACTCAGGGTCACCACCGGAATAGCACACGTACGATAGAGGTCGCGCCTAATGCTGGGGTTGGAGCCCATGGAGTTGTTAGCATGGCCGAGCACTTTGAGTCTGGGAAGGGTCCGACCAGTTTGGCTCTTTTGTACGCAATTTGGCCCAAAGTGGTCAGACCATGTGCAAGCGGGAGCTACGTGCACCAGGTTGCCCTTTTTATATATATTTGATATTATACATATCAATATTTTTCGTCTATTTTTTTAATATCAACTATATAAAATATGAAAATATTTTTAATGATGGTTCCAACAATATGAATTTTATGTTATAGATATTCATAATTTTTTCAATATATTTGATCAAATTTTACAAAATTTAATTTAGTGAAACTTAGAATACAATTTAATTGTAACAGAGGAAGTACTAGTAAAGAAAATCTTTGCAGATCGGGGGCTATCTAACGACATGGGCTTTGAAGAGAAACGGGCGTGCGTCCACTTCAGTGCCATAAATACAGTCGGCGATCTGCAGTGTTCGTACCCGATTCACGCACGCGACGAAACACCTCACACTCTTTGCGACAAGACAGCTCAACTGCTACAGCTAGCTGCTAGCCCCGTCTCTCACTCAGTTCCATCCACAGCTGAGCTCAGTCAGTCTCAGCCCCACTGCATCTTCTCCTGCTATAAAATCAGGCCAACTCCCGGCCGCTCACCACTCCAGCCAACCATTGCCGACTAAACTAAATAGATCGATCGAGAAAAGGCATGGATTGCGGTGATGAGCAGGCGAAGCACACCGGCCGAGGCCGCGAGGGGGATGCGGCGGAGTGGAAGAAGGTGGCGGAGCTGAGGGCCGTCGCCGAGGCACAGGACCCCGCAGCCAAGGTACCCAGTCATCGATCCCTCTGCATCTGCTGCTTGTCCTCACCATGCGGCCAATTCAGACCTAGCTTATTGGCTCTGTCAGTTAATTTGCTCCCGTTCGTAGCAGCGTAGCCAACACCAGCTGATTTCACATTCACATGAGCTCGATGAACAGACTACAGAGTTTAGCACGCCAACTAACCAAATACTACCTTTAATTTGTACTAGTCGGTACCATTGCGTACGATCAAGTCTGTACTACTAGAAAACTAGAAAGTATTCAGATTAGGAGACACATAAACGTCTGAAGACCAGGTAGGACGACCAAATCAAATTAATTTGTATGATGCCCACGGGTCGTACTGGGGGTGAAATAGGTGTGCTTAGCTATCTTCCTGGCTAGTACAAATGAGTGGTTCGATCATGGTCGCTTTTGCTGTCCATGGCCTCTCTAGGTAGTTAGCGGTTGGCCCAGCAGAAAGAGAGCGGCCACCAGCTGCCTGCAGTGTGCAGCTTAGCTACTTCTTCGCTCGCACTGGCCTACTCTGCTTAGTCTCGAACCGAACACAACCGAATGGGCTGCAGATCGGAATCAATGACCAAGCTTCCATCAGGGCCATGCATAGCTCGTGGTGTAAAAGGCATAATCACTTTCTGTCCACGTGGATGTTGAACCAACCGCTTCTAACAAATGCTATTTTTTTTATCATGATTACTTGTTTGTAATAAATATCGGCTCTATCGATCGATGCAGAGCCCAGGGTATGAAACCATCCATTTTCTAAAAACTACTTTGTACATACAAGCAGGAGGAGGACGACTTTGCGCTGCGGCGGTTCCTGCGTGCCCGAGACCACAACATAGGTAAGGCGTCGGCGATGCTCCTCAAGTACCTCGCGTGGAAGCGCGTCGCCAAGCCTTGTGGGACCATCACCGATGAAGAGGTGCGCGACGAGATTGCGCAAGGGAGGGTCAACATGCAGGGCTTCGACCGCCTCGGCCGCCCCATGGCGTATCTCTATGGCGCACGCCACTTCCCTGCCCGGCGCGACCTCGACGACTTCAAGCGCTATGTCGCCTACGTCCTTGACAAGATTTGCACCAGGTATCCCTATAGATCTGCCAATTCCATGCATGCATGATAGTTCTACTAACTAGATAAGGTTGAATGGTTGATACATCGAGTAATAATTTTAATTCACCAGTTTGTGTGGATCGTTGTAGATTGCCGGTGGGCCAGGAGAAGTTTGCGGCGGTGATAGATCTGAAGGGGTGGGGGTATGCGAACTGTGACATCCGAGGGTACGTGGCAGCTTTGGAAATCATGCAGAGCTATTATCCTGAGCGACTTGGGAGGGTGTTCATGATCCATGTGCCCTATATGTTCATGGCGGCGTGGAAGATTGTGTACCCATTCATCGACGACAATACCAAGAAGAAGTTTGTGTTCATCGCAAACAAGGACCTCGATGCCACGCTCCATGACGCCATCGATGAATCACAGCTCCTCGAGGAGTATGGTGGAAAGCTCAAACTGTAGGGCTACAACATCTTATCATCGTCCAAGTCCAACTGATAATATCGATAGTGATTACCACCTGACGACATATGTAACTAAGAGTGTGCATCGGAACACGGCATAAGAGGAGCTTTCTTGTGAGAAGTGACAATGTGCAAGGGTGGGAGTCTGGTTCCACTCTTGCCTAGACATAAGTGAAATGTGGGTCTATGTGTCAACCCCATCTCACTATCTTGTTGTAACTTTTTTCAAGAAAAATGAAAAACTACGGTCACTAATTTGCTCCCCTTATATATAATTCTAATGCTATACGTAATCCAAAAAAAATAGATGGATTGCATATGAAATCTCACGGTCCCGTAACTTCTGCATGAATATGAGAGAGGTTGTGGATTGTAATGATTCACTAAAAATGTACTTCCTTTGTTTCAAAATCTTAGCATGTATATGTGGTGTCAAGTTAAAGTCTGAAAACGTATATGGGAAAAAAATCAACATCAATAAACCATATAAATACAATGTGAATCTACAAGTTTCAGTATGGTTCAAGTATTCCCACACATGCGAGTCAGGCGAGAAAAGAATCAAACTCGGACTTTTTTTTTTTGAAAATGTGCACACCTGACACACCCTCTGTCCGTCCCGTGCTGAGTATCATGAGCTGACTTAGATTGGTGGCACGCGGGTCAATGAAATTGGCAATAAAAAGTTCACTTCGTTTGCGGTGTAACATTTAGCATTCTTAAACATTGTAAACAGAAAAATAGTTATTCGACACATGTGTCTTAAAAAATTACATGGCTAAACCCGAACCAAGGTGCACAATTTCATTAACATACAAAAGTCGAAAATCGGACGCAAAGCAACCCCTTCCAAGAAGCAAATCGTAAGACATCATCCAAAAACCACAACAACATTCAACTAAAATTCAGGCTTCCTTCGCATGTTTACATCTCTCAAGTTCGTCTATG
Organism: Poa pratensis; assembly: GCA_947311845.1. Lineage (NCBI taxonomy): Eukaryota > Viridiplantae > Streptophyta > Magnoliopsida > Poales > Poaceae > Poa > Poa pratensis. The sequence goes on along the minus strand of CAMZMU010000049.1, from coordinate 3,423,291 downwards.
AGCTGTAACATACTTAGATTATTATTTACATCAATAAAATAGATTCCAGCAAAATATATTAAGACGAAAAGTCAGTTCTCACGAGGGTAAACCAAGACACACCGGAAGACTAGCCACCGAAGCCAGAACTGACAACCAAGCTTCGATACTAATCACTGTCTGTGCTATCGCCATCTGAACCAGGATAGTCAATACAAGTACTACTGCCACCGCCGTATGCTTGGCTGCTTGGGTGTACAACCGGCAGGTACTTTGCGCAGCCATAGCAATGGCCTAGAAAATAGAATAAAAAGTTAGCATATTATTAACATGAGAAAACAATATAACATCATGGAAAAAGGATATGGGATTTGACAATACTGAAACTGATGTAAACCTCATGAGCTATAAGAACACATGTGAATATAAAGGAAGAAGCAATAGGATCTGTCAACGAAACAGTAAAATGGATTAACCTGAAGTAACCAAGTGCATACCTGCATCATTTTCCCCAACTATGCAACAGAACCAAACATCATTCTCATTCCGAAACCAGTAGTTAACTTCAGAGAAGAATAGCTTGGTGCAGCCCGCACCTGCAGAGTGATTAAGATCTTCAGGCTGCTTAGCTGTGAAGTTATAATGGATGCAGCCCCCTCCAAACTCAAAAAATATCGAGATAACTCGTATCTCCACCAGCTCAAACTGAAAAAATAAAACAAAAAATTGCAGTTAGAATGGATTATCAGTTTGAAAACCTTAAAATGCTCGCTTAATTGGATGAAAGCTCCACATTATCGCCAAGCTAGGTCTAGAGCATCATCTGACCATACAAATACTGAATTGTCACATCTTAATTGTCACACCTCAATAGAGAAAGAGAGAAAGACCTTCGTGTTGTTCGTTCTGTTGTATTTGCTCAGGGCTACCTCGGCATGATTACGTGCAACCTTTTGTCTGGCAGCCACTCTTCTTTCGCGGAGCGCGTCCCTCGCCTCCTTAGGCTTCTTCTTTTTCATTAGAACTGGAGGTCCAGAGAAAATTTCCAATTCCAGGGAAAGGTCCATCGGGGGTTCGGGGAAAGAGAATCCAAACCTACGAGCATGTTCCGCATCCTGCAAGTTGATACCTTCAGGAGTGCTCCTCTCCTTGGACATCCATCCAGCTCGGCTTCTGATTCCATAAGGTTAATAGATTGTTATGTCAAATACAGTGGCATAATGCATGAAATTTAAGAGTACCATTTACCCAGTTGTTTCTCTTTTATGATGAATGTGCATGCAGACTTTATGAAACATGTTTAAAAATTGTCAAGTTTGTTTGGGATTGAAATTTGACATGATGAGGTTAATAGCTACCAGGTGTGGATAGATACCAGCTGCATGGGAGAAACAGGCTAAGGATATATAACTTAACGCAATGAGAACAAAACATGAGCAGTTGTGGTATTATTTCATCGAACAGATTGCTTAGTTTTCAGTAGAATTCTTAGCCCCTCAACCGTCATCGATGCAGCTTCCAGTGCAGAAATGGTTTTCAAAAGGGAAAATTCAGCTAACCATTTGGGAACGTCAGAAATTGTGTAACCCATTTTCTAGGAAAAAAGTTAGAAATATAAACAAAAACTAAAGAGGTTAGGAATCTTACCTCGCGTATCTCCCGTTCAAAGCAGCACGTGAGACTGCAACTTGGTGTTGCTTTGGCTCCTCTGGCAGCACATTTAAACTTTCCTGATTCCTGGAACACAAGCTCAGAACATACGGCTTAGTCAGATTCGGAGTGAAAGCATGCCCCCAACATAATCTATCTACGATTAGTCCGAATCAGTGCGACTGCAACTTGATTTATTCAGTCAGGAGCACAGGAGCAAGTACGCGAGACAGCACGCCGACGACATCAGGACGAGCTCTTAAGCATGGTCTCTCATGGCGCAATGTACATCGTCGGCAGCGCTTCGCTATCGACATCTCCTCCAAGATGGTTTGGTCCCGCCGCTCACTCGCCGACTCTTAGGCGCTTAAGGGTGGGTAGTGCGTTGGTTCTGCCTTTCTAGCGGCAGAGTTGGTCCGAGAAGTCCTCCTTCGAACGTGACACGGTCCGAGAGTTCAGTGTATCGCCTCTCCACCTTCGCGGCGGGGGACGTTACAAGGAGAGCTCTCGTTGTATGGTTGTGGGTTGCGTACTTGCGTTGTAAGTCGTTTGGCGTCGTGTTTGTATCATGTTTGCCTTTTTTTTTAGATATAAAGGCCCCGCCCCGGTTCCATTTCATAGAAAAGAAACCCAACATGTCTTACAACAGCACCCGAGAACGATTAAGCATCGCCCAGAAACTAGAAAGGAAAAAAAAACATCGAGATGATTCTCCGAAGCTAGTGCTCAGAGAACATCAGGCCATCGAGGGAGGACTCAGAGAGCTTGCAGCAAAGATGAGGAGGGATCGTCGGCCTCGTACGGAGGAGCTCCGCACCCACACCCACGGCCGCACCGCGTCCCTAGAGGGAGCCTTGCCACCAGCTCCGGCAGCCCACGCGCGCCCCAGATGGACGACACCGAGAAGAGCAGCACTGCTACCGGGGTACGCCCCAGCACCGTCGTCGAACACCAAGTCTTGTCTCCAAAGCGATGCTTCCAACAAAGAAGCGACGTCGAAGACGCCGCCATCGCCCATCCGGCATGCCGAATTAGGTTTTCACCCGGGGACAACACCGTGGCAGCTGAGGAGATGTCGGAGCTTCACGGTGACGCCTCCATGGAGGAAAACGACGCCCAAGGCGTCGTCGTCGCCGGCACCGACATAGGTCGGGCAGGACTTTCGTCCGAATTCCGCACACCAAAAACCCAACCGCGGGGCAGCACACAGCCCGAGCCATGGTCAACCGCGCCGCAGCAGCACCTTGTCGACGTCGGAGAAGCGGTGTGCTCCACTCCACCACCACCATAGCAGCAACCAGCAGTAAAGCCGGCCCAGCAGCAGCGCGGCCTCGCCGGAGACAGCAACGCAGCCGAACGAGCGCGGCCCGCGCGGCCCAGATCGGGCCCGCACGCGCGCCAGCAGCTCGCCGCAGATCGGCACCAGGCCGGGCAGCCGCCTCACGGCGCCACCAGCAGCTGGTGAAGGACAGCGCCGAGCGCTGCCGACCGACGCACAGCGCCGCCGCTTCTGCCAAGGTGGTGAAGATGCGCCTGAGCGCCGAGCGCTTACACGGCGAGCTCCCCCCAGCACCTTGGTGGTGGCGAGGGCGCCCGCCGCCGCCGCGTCGACGGCCTGCGGCGGCGGCGGCGAGGGGTGGCGGAGGTGGGAGGGGCCGGCGGCGGCGGTTTTTTTGGGTTCCCCGAGCCGCCCCGTCATCATGTTTGCCTTCTTGGCGTTGTTCTTCTATGAAATATAATGCACCTGCTAGGTCTTGAAAAAAAACTCTAGCTTAGTTCAGAGTTCAGACTCCTGCTTACCGTCGTAGCTAGGTTATGGTGGGACGGCGCATACACACCGGCAACGGCTGCCGGCGAAGAGAAAAAAAATACTGGTAGGATAGAAGAACCACTTACGGATGCTCCACACTGCGGCGGCCGCCGGCGTGGTCGGCCCCCGCCATAATTGCCAGACCGGCCGGGTTGTACTGCTGCCGCCAATTAATCAACACATAAAAGGCGGATCTGAATATATCGTACGTCTTCTAGGCTCTAGCGCGTCCTGCCAAGAATCAAACAGAAAAGGCCGATCTGAATACTTGGGCCCCGATCCTGCAAGAATTTAGTTATCCTCGATTCGGACTCAGTTTTGTCTTCAAAACGTATGAATTCGACTCGGCCTCTGCCTGTCCTGGTCTTTGCACTAGCACTACCTCCCTTACCAAAAACAAGACGCATAATATTTTTCTGAAGTCAGTTTGGACACACCAATCAATATTTATGATATTCTATAAATATAATACTCCTTAGAAAAACATATTTAATAATTTAACCAATAAGACTGATTTGACATTGTAGAGCTCGATAGTTTTTACTAAAATATGTCAAACTTTACATGATTTGACTTTTACAGACGCGTAATAGGGGTAAAAATGCAGCGGAGACGGGTCGAATAGTAGTGGAACCATTTACATGATTTGACTCTTACATACGCCTTCTTTTAGTCCGGAATGAAAAAATCAGAACATATATAGGACCTTAGAGCATCTCCACCTCCCAATATAGCATCCGGCAAGTGTGTTGGGCACATTCTATTGGAAACGCCGCTGCACGTTGCCGCTCTATTGGGGTCGGATTGCCCCACCGGCGTCCCAATAGACACGCGACCAAGAAAAAAACTCAATTATATTAGTAATGAGAACCGAAGAATTCCATTCAAATGAGATATATTACAATTTTTAACGGAAATTGACCTAAATTTACACCTAGTACAAATTATTATGATAAAAGAAAGAGAAGTCGAGTCTGCTGTCGTCGACGCCGCGTGCGTCGCCGTCTAGAAGGACCCCGATCCCGCAGTCCTTCACTGACTCAGCCCAACCTTTCTCGACGGGTTGGATGGTGTGAAAGGAGATGCGATGCGCCTCGGTGATCTGCCACTGGAACTCTACATCGACGTCCTCTCTGTCATCTCCGGCTTCGGCGGGGGCGCCTCCTTCTTAAGATTTTTGTGGTTAAGGTAAAGAAGGCCCCAAGGAGTGCGACGACTTCTCTTCCTTCACCTTGACGAGAGGGGACTCATGTCGTGGAAAGCGAGGCGCAATCCGTCCGCGCTCCAGGAGAACCGACGCGCTATAAAAAGGTGAACACTGGCCGCCTTAGCCCCCAATAATCGGATTTGGACAATGACAAACCGGCCCCGTCTGTGAGGATCCGATGTGGCGTCTGCTGTCGCGGCTACCGGCCTGCTTGTCTCTATATGGATCGGGCCGTAAAGGGGTTGCGGACGTGGTATTGGATCCGTGTGGCAACATTGCCATTATTGATGCCGCCACTAGGCGACAAAATCAACAGCTCCCAATTGGAGCCCTATTGAAAGCTCCGACTAAGATACCCCATGAACACAAGGCATATCGTGAAAATGCAGTGCCTGCTCAAACGTGTGAATTAATCGTTGCCATGCTGCTGATCATGTGCTTCCTCGCTATTATGGGCTGGGAGCTCTCACATGATTGGGTGTCGATGTACTGTATTAACAACTGCCTGCTGAAACAAGAAAGAAAATACTAGCTCCTTTCACTATTATAAGTCATTCTAGATAGTTCAATATGGAATAGATACGGATCAAATGAGTGAATCTACATATTTTGAAAGAAAAAAATAGAATGCTTTATAAAAGTGAACCAAGGAGTATCACAGTAACAACATTTGACCTGTAGTACTGGTTCAGTTCACAAGGACCCGGAAAAATCTGGGAGCCACCAAGCAAAAGCTCTCTTAAACAAGAGATGATTTATCAGGAGACAACACTTGACCTCAGGTTACTCTTTTATAAAATGAGTTTATTATCTGAGCTGGGAGAATAATCTGTAGAGTTTATAAAATGGGAAGACTAAGCTATTGTCCTGGGATACACTTTCAAATTAAGTAGCCAAAAGAGTACATAGTGCTGCTGCTGGTGTAAGAAACTAGAGGTTCACTACAAGAACTCACTTGATTACGCATGCCAACAGCACACGGGAAAAAAAATCTGTAGAAGGCCAACAACACTACGAGAAAACAAGCACCACTTCACCCAAACCAGCTACTAAATAGTGAGTAATTCATCCCAAGTTGCCAACACCCTTGTTGACTGCAAGTTGGTCTCTTTTCCCATTGATGATCGTGGACTCAACCATATTCATCCATGTGTTGTCAATGCGGGGCTCGGCCTCTCTGCAAATAAAAATTTGTCAGTGCGACCATAAAGGGATGACATGATAGCATATAAATTATCAGTTGAGTAGGTAAAAGCATAACTAGGTGTAACATTCGAGTGTATGTAACACTCTAGCACACATATTATCACAAATTGAAACGTCACAATTTACTTTCATCTGATTAAACATTCAATATTTTGTGTGTTGCTCCAAACAATCGCTATAAAAAAGTAGATATTGATATACCTCGTGGCTTATAGAAACTCAAGTATGGAATCAAAGTAACCATTTTTCTGCTCTTCCATATCTTCTTCCACCTTAGTGTCTTGAGACTAATCTCATAGATGACAAGGTCTGTGGTCACGAAAATGATATCACTTCACTCTATATATCCAATAAGTCAAACTTTTTTCTTGGGATTTTGAATGGGGAGAACTTCTTTGAGATCAATGACTCTACATGCAGTCCATGACGCAATTCCATCAGATCCCAGCTTCCTTGACCACAAGTAGAGGGTCAACTTGTTCACGCGTGCAAACCCCAAATTGTCGTCCTCCATCAGCATGAGGAAAACACCACCATTAATGTAAGTATTAGCGAGCGGTCCATCACTCAGTGATAAGCAATCAGAGACCAAGTCGTACTTGAGAATTGCGGTACGATGATCATCATCGTCATAATCATAATCATAACCATAATCGTCAGCGGCCTCGTTGTAGTCCCCATAGTTGTAGTTGTAATCATATGAAAGAATGAAGTAAAGTGCATCTTCCATGAACACGGGGGCCATTACGTCAATGTATGCATCTTCCGGAAGATGGTGACCAGAGCACGGCTCGCTCCACTCATCAAGATGAGAGCACGACTCGCTCCCCACATCCTTATGTGGGATACATGTGCGAATGCAACACAATCGCCATCCGCCGTGCCGTGCAGACCGACCAAGACCACCCGGAAAGGGCCATCGTGACATGCGCGGTGGTCAGAACCGGTCACGTCGCAGAGCACCACGGCCCCATAAGTCCGGTAAATTGTGCCAGTTGGAGATTGGGGTGGGTACAGTTCTTTCCGGCCGCCCGTCATGGGGTTCCAAACGACGAGCTTTGTGGGTGAAAACCAGGTATCCCCAAGCAGGAGAACGCGACCATGGCGGCAGTCCCTTGCACCATAGTCCCAGTCCCTCACGTCGCCATGGGTAATGTGCGCACCGAATTTCGTGGTGGAGACGAAGCCCTGGACGGGGTCTTCATCCGCCGTCTTTGGGCGGGACTGCTTCGGGCACAAGTAAACGAAGCCGAGCATTGGGGCAGCTCCATGGACCTCGTGGTACCGGCCGTGGAAGTTAGGGCCGGAGAGGAGGGCGAGCCAGAGTTTGCTGGTGAGGGAGGCACGCACGAGGCAGGCGGGCTCGTCCGGCGGGAGGTGGAGAAAGATCTCCTCGATGATCTCATCTGGCAGAGCTGGTGCCGGCGTCCTCGGCGATGGCGGCATGGTCGGTAGGGTTTCGTTTGGCCTAGACTGCGGCTGTGCTACCTCATCGGGTGGTGTCTATTTACAAACACATAACGCGTACGCAAATTATATACACCGATAGAGCCAGCACTCTCGACGACACCGCTGGACGCTGGTGACGAATCATCATCAAAATTCAGATCGGTCACGTCATAGATAAGACGACTAGACGAGTACACAGTGGACCCACTCGCCGGCTTGGCGCTGGCCTTGTACCTCCCTGTCTTCATCATCACCCAAAAGGGTTTTTTCATAACGGTTTTGCTAATTCTCAGCTAGCTGAGAATTAACTTAGGGGATTTGATGACGTATGCGAGTTGCAAGTGGACTTGCAACTGCTCTGGACCATTTGATTTACTTCATGATTCGTGCTAATCATGAGTTGCAACTTGACTTGCAACTGTGATTGCTGACGTCACTCGACTGAGAATTAAGCTAATTCTCAGTCGACTGAGACCTAGAGAGACCCTTTTCATAATAATATTTTACCCGAGAGTGCCGGAGTATCCAGGTACTGATAAAATCAGGATTTTTCTGTATTTTACCGTCCGAGTTCATTTAAGCAAATTTTGTATTCAAAACTTTTGCGCAGAGAACAAATAAAATAGCTACAAGGTGCGTGATGTAACGCATGGTGTGATGGATTATCAGTAGATCATCTATTATTTCCTTCACTTTGACGTGCAGAATATTTAATTCATATAATAACGTTCTTGTAACCGTGCTAACGTCTTGTTGATGAAACTTCCAGAAGCAAATAAAAAAAATGCTTGATGTTTTGGTTTCTCTCTGGATGAACGGTTTAGTAAGGTGGGCGAGCGATCTGTACGAACGTGGCAAGTTCCTTGTGTCTCTTCAGCCCCGGAATGAAAACTGCAGAAGATAGGATCATATTACCACATGAACACAAGGCGTATCATGGAAATGCAGTGCTGGTTCAGCCCCGGAGTCCAGCTGGCCGGCGCCACCAACGACACCCCCGACTGCCACCTCATCTGAGTTCTCAGTGCGATCCAGAGAACACGACTACGCGAGCGTCATCACCATTTTAGTGTCGTCGTTCTGTTTGCGGCAAACCAGGTACTGTACCGAGTCTATCAATGCTGAAGGTCGCTGTGCAACTTGAGGTGGACGCAAGGTATGATCCCTATTAGCTTCGAGTCCAATAACGCTATGGTGATCCGTAAAATCAATACCGCCCATCTGCTGGCGTATGTCAGCTGTGCTATATGTTTACAGAGATCACTACAGGAATGGTGAACTGTGCCGACGGCCAGAACATGTGCCGACGGCTATTTATCGGGCCGTCGGCACAGAGGCGTACCAGGACCAGCCGTCGACAAGGCCGTCGGCACATAAACGGCCGTCGGCACAGACATTCTATCCCGACGGCCACCGCCTGGAATATCAGGTGACGTCGACGGCACTCTGTGCCGACGCCAAAGCCGTCGGCACAGGCCTCTACCATTTTTATTCATTTTTATGTATATTGATACATCGAATAGTTATATGTATATATACAGATTCGCCTAAAATAGTCATAATGTTTTTTACCCTAATCTTTTTTTTATGTATCTATTTATTACTCTCAATTAAGTTTAATATGTTTTATTCATATTCTATGTACATAGCTACGCCGAATAGCGGTTTCCACCCACATAAAATAACGTCGCGAATAATTGTCTATACCGGAGCGTCGGAAACCCACCAAAAACTAAGTTGATGCATACCATATGTGTACAAGTGTTTTGGGTGATTCAAATGTCAAAGAATCAACCCCGGTGTGTGACCGGCTTCACCGGTTTCACTTTCTCTCTACCAAGTGTGTGGACTTAGAGGTGAAAACTCCCACTTCGGACGAAACGTGGGCAATCTTGTAAAAACTTGTGATAAAAGTTGGTTTCCCATGTGCCTATGTCCCAACCAAGCACAATCAAGCAAAAAGTCCATTGGCCTACCCCTTTCGACGCCGTTCACGGGGGTAGACGTAAACATTAGGATTTTTCCAGCGGATCTACGGTTTCGCCGAAGCGGGGCCCCGGAGCGTCGGAACCAATCCCAAACCTAGATTGTTCCATACCATATGTATACAAGTGTGTTTTGTGTTTTAAATATCCAACAAGGCCGTGTGTTGCCTTTCGATAACAGGGTCGACACCTCGGTGCCGCATGCATGGGCTAGCATGTATCATAACATACCTTTTGGCTAACCTTACCCAAGCAACCAAAAAATTCAACTTTGCTACCCCCTTTCGACTACTTTTCACATTGATATTAAACAAACCCTGCAAATTACATTGACAACATAAATTACGCAGAGAAGAAAATATCGGTAGTAGCGAGAACACAACATAAATTGAAGATACATGATACTCTGCAAATTAGAAAAAGAAAATTCATCTACCATCGACGCAGCCTCCCGCATCACTCCTGCCTTTCGACGACGCAACACCCTTGCCCTTCGACGACGCAACACCCTTGCCCTTCGACGACGACGCCGCCGTCGCTGCTGCAGCTTTCTTGCTCTCTTCACTCGGCATGAAGATATCATCTTCATCCTCGCTCTCCTCGAGCCATAAAATAGAAAATCTTATAGCGCTGGCCAAATCTGTAAAGCAAAGGTTGGGACCTAGATATGGCATCTACCAACCTTCTATTTGCTATTCTAACTAAGTTATCCTATCTAGCACATCCTATTCTAACTATTCTAACTATATTATCCAGTGATGGTAACCATGCGCAAGCATTACCTAAATTAACCATGCCCCTTTCAGAACCACGTCGGATCGAAGTTGCCTACCTTCTCCAGTGGCCACTCTGACCGGCAAATCGGCAAATCATCGCGTGGTCGTGAGACGGCAAATCGGCCTTCGATACAAACAGCGGCAAGACGTCTCTGATGATCTGCAACCGTCGGAACAAGTGTTGGGAATGTTGCTAATCATCAGAGATCCTTGCCGCTGCTTGGATCCGACCGAGGGTAGGGTTCACCTTCAGGCTCCGCTCTAGGAACTCCTGCCTCTCAGAAATCTTGCTCTCTGCTACCCGTGTACTGCCAATGATGGATGTGAAGTGTACTCCTGCCTCTCTTATAGACCCGCCTCTCCGAGTGACTCCCTCCAGCTAGCCAATCAGGAACAAGTACGCGGATCGTGTGTTTCCTTCGAGAGCTTGGGAGCCGTTGGATCAAACAGTTGCAGTTTGTGTGTTTCCTTGGCCTAACCTAACACATCCAAGCAAAAAAGTCCACTGGCCTACCCCTTTCGACGCAGTCTATGGGGGTAGACGAAAACGTTAGGGTTTTTCCAGCGGATTCAGGGTTTCGCCGAAGCGGGTGAAAGGATACGTATGGCCACCTAGAGGGGGGGGGGGTGAATAGGTGCTACTCAATTTTTAGTTCTTTTTCGAGTTTAGGCTTGATACAAAGGTAAATTCTCTAGATATGCAACTAAGGTGAATTTACCTATATGTCAAGTTAACACTATACTAGGCACGATACAAGTAAGAACTAGCGAGAAAGGAGTAACCGAACGGGAAGCACGCGGAGACAAAGAGTTAATCCCGAGTTCCTCCTTTTTAGGGGAGTACGTCTCGTTGGAGGGGTGTGAGTATCAAACTCAAGACGCCACAAATGGCCTCACCCTATTCTCCGATGAACCTTGCCCAAAAGCTCGGTTCACCTTCCTTATCGGAATCCTTCAAGGCGGAATCCGGAGCCCTTACAACAACTTGAGGCACAACCCACAAAAGGATTGGGGGCTCCCAAGCACAACAACACCTGCTACACAAAAGTAACAAGCAAGTGAGAACAACAAGATGCCTAGGTTTTCCTAGAGGAAACCCTAGGCTCAAATCCCTCAAGTGAATGAGGGGGAAATGAAGAACGCTTCGGTGGAGTTGTAGATCCGGGCCTTCTCCTTCAATCCTCCAAGTATGAGTGAGTTTGGGTGGAGGGATTGGGAGATCTAATGATTCTTGAGCTTGCAACAATGGTGTTCTTCTCTTTTTGGGCGAGCTAAGCTTCTTGGAGAAGAAGCAGTCTTTAAATAGGGAGCCCAGAAAATCGAACCGTTATGTGCAGAAAATAGCACAGCGGTACTACCGCTGGGAGAGCGGTACTACCGTTGCCTGGACGCGCAACGGTACCAAGTGCACTGCACGGTCCAGCTGCAGCGGTACCGCTGAGAGGTACCGAAGCTGCCAGGACTGGCGGTACTACCGCGGCACCACCGGTAGTACCGCTGGGCTCCTTCGAATAAATTTGAAGGAACCCAACGGTAGTACGAGGCGGGTACCGCTGGGTACCGTAGCGAGTCCAGAGAGCAAATTCGGCCTAGCGGTACTCCTGGCGGTACCACCAGCGGTACTACCGCTGGCTGACACCAGCGGTACCGCGCGGTACCACCGCCAGGAGAAGTACCAGCTGAGCTGCAGGAGTCCCGCTCCAGGTGGAGCGGTACTACCGCTGCGCCAGCGGTACTACCGCCAGACACAAATAAGCTCTACTGCATGGTTTTTCCGGGCCTCTCGTTTCCCGACTCGACGTTTCATGAACATGTGAATTCCCTGCATATGTCAAGCACATATTAGACACGTTGATGTGTTGTCATTAGACTCTAAAAGAGAGCTAGAGCAAATATGCTCTTTCAATCTCCCCCTTTTTGGAGTATGATGACAACACATCAAAAAAATGGTTCACAAAATATAGACGGGCTCCCCCTAACAATATGCATTAGTATAAATTTGCTTTTGAATGCAAAATGCATATAAGTTAGGATCAACACTCCCCCTAGATTTTGGAAACCGAGCAAGATCAAAGAAAAACACAAAGGTAAGACAAGAGATAAAAACATACATAGTCTTGCACACATATGACAAAGTCTTACAAGAATTTAAAGTTCTCACATGTCTTACCCCATGAGTTCAACGAAGCAAAATAAAAACGAGGAGCACAAGCGATAGACAAACACCAAATATAAGAAACGAGCTTGTGCCCTCAACCATGCAAAACCCCGGAGAACCTAATAGAACACTCTCCCCCTTTGGCATCATGACACCAAAAAGGGAGAGGCGATGCTAACGTCCCTAGTGGAAGTCACTCCTCGCCGGAGTCTTCATCGGAGGTAGAGGCCGGGGCGACCTCAGCACTTTTCTCGGCAGAATCTGTACCATCACCATCATGTGCATCACCATCATCATCATCATCATCATCAGACACTTCTGTATCAGCATGAGCAGTGGAGGAACCAATCTGAGTGCGAGACCAAGGGATATCGGGCTGAGATGAGGAAGCATCATCCTGAAGATCGTAATCCACCCAAGGGCGACGGTGCTTGAGCCAATCAGCTTCTGCAGTAATTCTGTCCTCAGACCCGGGCTGAACTGGAACGCCTAGGTGCTCAAAACGCTGACGAGTGAGTTGACGCTCTGTCTTGTTCCTAACATGTTCCTTATAGGCCCTCTTGTCAGCATCGTCTTGGCGGCAAAAGATGGTCTTCATAGCACCAGCCACCCACTTTTGAAACCTTTATCTTGAGCATTCGCCTTGGGAGGAAGCTCAAACAAGGGATCATCTTCATCATTGGAGGAGCTTTCGTCTTCATCGGGGATAAGCGGAGCAAGATGTTTCTTTATGCTCAGCTCCTTGACCTTGTGCTCAGTGGGATTCTCCTCATTGTCCAAGAGAGCCAAAGGAAGTTTCTTCCTCGTCCACGTGTGAATGATCAACTGCATAACGTGAGCACCAAAAATGGAAGGTCTCCTTTTCATCACCACAGCATACATCTCATGCCATATGATGTCCATCACATCAAGTTTCTTGCCTTGCCCAACCATGATAGAAGATTCAAACAAGAGATCAATAAGTTTTCCATGGATTTGGTCAAAGTTGCCCACACGGGGTGCAACGGTGTTGCGGAAGATCCTGTGCATGATGTCCCAAACCTTTAGCAAGTTCTTTTGGAACCCCACCAAGGCACGTCCTTGGATGTACAGATCATAGAGGACCTCGGGCTTCATCGGTTGTGAGTTATAGTTGATGCGGAAGAATTGTTGCTGAGCATCTTCATTCAACACAAAGCCATTGTCAACTAAGCCAAGAAGAGAGGCAAACTCACTCCACTTGGCCTCAAGAATTACATCTTTTGACATCCATTTGATCCGCCTTGGCTCGTCGGAGAAGAAGTGAACAGTGGCAAAGAACTGCATGACAAGGTGATCATTGAAACTCTGTTGCAGCCCAATATAGTCATAAATCCCAAACTCCTTGCAAATGCCAATAGCTTCTCCAAAGTACCCAAGGTGCCTCTCCATGTGGTCGGTGTCAATGCAAAACTGTTCAACAACCTTGGTCTTGTGCTTGGGAAGGACTTCATAGAATATTTTCTCTTGAAATAGATTGTGAAACCCCGGAGTGGTGAAAGTGCTGAGCTTAGGAGTGGCATAGGGATTCATCCGCCTCTCTCGAACAAAATCCTTGGATGACATAAGGTTGAGTGACTTGCTTTGAGCAGCTTTGGCCTTTGCAGCATTAGACTTCTGCCGACGAGTGGTCTTCTCAGGCATAACTTCAGGTTCATCATCTTCTTCACGAATGCCTTTGCCTGAACGAGCACGCTTAGCAGCCCGCTTGGTGTGACTCCCACTAGCCTGCTTGCCAGCACCTGTGACAGCAAAGGAGGATAGCAGGGAGGATAAGTATTGCAAAAACATCTGAGACCAAACGAGAAGAATCCAAACTGCACAGTTCTGGAAACAGCCAGTTCCAGCGGTAGTACCGCTGGTCCACCGGTAGTACCGTTAGAGCGGTAGTACCGCCACGGAGGGCGGTAGTACCGCTACCTTCAGATCTAGCGGTTGACTTCCCGGTACTCGCTCGATCTATGGAAACTTCCAACAAAACTTTGCAATGAGGATCCTAGACTAAGTACCATCTATTTCCTACAACTTCTACCACAAGAACTACGGAAAAACCTAACTCCATTGCATCTCAACGAATCGACTAGGTTGAGAGGTAGGAGTGAGAGATTACCGGAGCTCATCGCGGAGGAGAGGAGGAAGAAGAGGGTGCTTGAGCTTCCTTCTGGCCGGAGAGGGGCTATCCAGGCCGGAGGTGGGCTCCCCGGCGACGAATCGTGGCGGCGGCGGCAGCGGTGGGGTGTGTTTCGAAAAGGGGGTCGGGGGGAGAGGGTAGAATAGAAACTACCGCTCCACACCCAACTTAACCCCTGGTGAAAACGCACCCAGCGGTAGTACCGCTGACCCAGCGGTAGTACCGCCCGCGCTGGTACTGACGGTAGCCTGCGGTTGTACCGCTCCTGGGATGGAACGGTAGTACCGCTGGACCACCGGTAGTACCGCTACCTGGTACTATTGACTTCCAGCAAAAATTGCTGAATCAACGGTAGTACTAGGCACCTGGTGACTACGGTACCGCTCGAGGGACTGCTGTGCCTGGAAACTCCAGGCAGCGGTAGTACCGCGAGGGCACCGGTAGTACCGGGCACTTTTGCCACGAAACGTCGACGGGTTGGTCACAAAGTTTTACAAATAGAGAGAGGTGTTTATGGGATAGGATATTGGCTTAGGATAGAGAAAGTAACTGGGGGAAGAGAGGCAAACCAAGTTTGCAAGAATCAAACAAGAAAAGCCAAACTTGGTGCTCTCCACAAAAAACAAGAGGTCCAAATAAAATCCAAATAAACCAAATAAGATCCAACTCCTCACAAGAGGAGGGCGGTGGCCTAGGCCACCATGTATGAGATTATGGCGTGACACCGCGAAGATGTATCTTGGGTTCACAACCAACACTCGTCATTTAAGCTCACATTTTCATGAATTGAAAATAGAAAAGCAAATGAAATCTTACTATCGGCATAATGGGGGGAGGGATGGTCCAATGTATTAGGACCGCACTCCCCCTATGTCCATGCCTACACCTAAACACAATAGATAGTTAAGACATAGGTGTGTATGCAAAATAGTCAAGCCACACTCCTTGAATCCACGATATTTAGCTCATTCCTCAAATAAGTGAATCTTGCTTCATCAAGAGGCTTCGTGAATATATCGGCAAGTTGGTCTTGTGTAGAAACATGGCTTAACTCAATATCACCACGGGTAACATGATCTCGAATAAAATGATGACGAATCTCAATATGCTTGGTTCTTGAATGTTGTACCGGGTTGTGGGCAATATTGATAGCACTTGTATTGTCACATAAAAGAGGCACTTTGTCACAAATGACACCGTATTCCTTTAAAGTTTGCCTCATCCATAACAATTGGGTGCAAGCACTTGCGGCGGCCACATACTCGGCTTCGGCGGTGGAGAGAGATATACAATTTTGCTTCTTGGAAGACCAACTCACCAAGGAACCACCAAGAAATTGGCAAGCCCCGGAAGTGGACTTCCTATCATCATGATCACCGGCCCAATCCGAGTCCGTGTACCCACAAAGAGAGAAAACCTTGTCCTTAGGGTACCACAAACCAAACTTTGGGGTATGAGCCAAATATCGGAGGATTCTTTTGACCGCCATCTCATGGCTTTCTTTAGGAGCGGCTTGGTACCTTGCACACACCCCTACACTCAACACAATATCGGGTCTAGATGCACAAAGATAGAGCAAAGAACCAATCATGGAACGGTATACCTTTTGGTCGACATCAAGACCATCGGGTTGAGTTTAAGATGAACCTTTGTGTCCATTGGAGTGCGCTTCTCCTTAACACCAACCATATCAAATTTCTTGAGCATGTCTTGGATATATTTAGCTTGAGAGATGAAAGTCCCTCCCCTCAATTGCTTGATCTCAAAACCAAGGAAGAACTTCAACTCTCCCATCATAGACATCTCAAACCTATCGGTCATAAGCTTTGAAAATTCATCATTGAAAGCTTTGTTAGATGAGCCAAAGATAATATCATCCACATAGACTTGGCATATGAAAAGCTCCCCTTTTACTCTCTTGGTAAAGAGAGTGGGATCGATTTGCCCAACCTCAAATCCACGGTCTACTAGAAGCTCTCTAAGGTGCTCATACCACGCACGTGGGGCTTGTTTAAGGCCATAGAGTGCCTTATCGAGCTTGTAGACATGGTTAGGGAGTTTGGGATCCTCAAACCCCGGTGGTTGCTTAACATATACTAATTCTTTGAGTGGACCATTAAGAAAAGCACTTTTCACATCCATTTGTTGCAAGATAAAATTATGATGAGAAGCATATGCAAGGAGGATACGGATGGACTCAAGGCGAGCCACGGGAGCATAGGTCTCTCCAAAATCAATGCCTTCAACTTGAGAGAACCCTTGAGCCACCAATCTTGCCTTGTTCCTCACCACCATGCCATGTTCATCTTGCTTGTTCTTGAAAATCCATTTAGTGCCTATAACATTGCGGCACTCTTTTGGCTTCTCACTAGCTTCCACACCTTGTTGCGCTTGAAGTTATTGAGCTCTTCATGCATAGCATCCAACCAATCCGGATCTTCAATAGCTTCAAAGACTTTCTTTGGTTCCACCAAGGATATGTGAGCTTGATGGGCACTAAAGTTTGCGCATTGCCTTCTAGTCACAACCTTGCCCTTCAAATCACCAATAATATTGTCCAAAAGTGTTGCCTTCTCAACAAGGTCTTGACATTTCTTGCACGACGACGGGTGTTGATGTCCTCACGAGAGCTTGGAGGAATTTCTTGATCATCTTGTTCATCTTGATCATCTTGATCATTTGTGTCCCCGTCTTGACCGGAATGATGACCTTGGTCTTCAATATGCACACCTTCATCACTTGAAGGGGAAGATGGACCTTGGTCTTGATCATGGCTAGCATCAATGATTGGAGAACTTGGTTCTTGCGTAGCAACTTGATCAACTTGAGGAGGGTCTTGAACTTGTTGTTGGCTTGGTGCTTCATTTGCTCCATCGGATGGTGCGGTGTCCACTTGTGATGATGATTGCTCCACATGGGTGGAGCTTGGTCCTTCTTGAGGCGCCTCATGAGAAATCTCGATTGGGCGAAAGAATCCCACGCCCATTCGCCTTATTGCATCTTGAGGTTCCTCATCATCTACATCACGAACATGAAATTGCGCCACTTGGGAGCCGTCATTCTCATCGAACTCCACACTACAAGATTCTACAATAGTCCCGAAGGTCTTGTCGTAGATTCTATAAGTGTGGGATTCGGCACCGTAACCAACAAAAGTACCCTCAAAAGCTTTAGACTCAAATTTAGTTAAGCGATAACCTTTAATCTTATAGAAACACTTACAACCGAACACCCGGTAGTAGGAAATATTGGGCTTGTTGCCGGTAAGCATTTCATATGGAGTGAACTTCTTGCCCGTGCGGAAGTAGAGGCGGTTAGATGAATGACATGCCGTGGAGATGGCCTCGGCCCACAAGAAGAGTGGGGTCTTGAACTCCGCCAACATAGATCTTGCCATATCCATAAGGGTCCGGTTCTTCCTCTCGGCTACACCATTTTGTTGAGGGGTATACGCAGCGGAATATTGATGACGAATTCCCTCTTCACTAAGAAACTCATTTAGGGTGTAGTTCTTGAACTCGGAGCCATTGTCACTTCTAATGGCCAATATAGGAACATTGTGTTGACGTTGCACTTCATTGGAGAAGTCAATGACGGCTTGTTGGGTCTCACTCTTCAACTTGAAGAAATAAACCCATGTAAATCTTGAATAGTCATCGACAATCACCAAACAATACTTCTTCCCACCAAGACTTGGTTGAGGCACGGCACCAAAGAGATCAACATGAAGAAGTTCCAATATCCTCGTTGATGAAATGATGGTCTTGTGTGGGTGGGGAGAATCATGCATCTTTCCTTCAACACAAGCCCTACAAAGACGATCTCTAGAAAAAGAAACATTCTCTTTTAGTCCAAGGATGTGGCCACCCTTGTGAAGACTTTGCAAAGTTCTCATATTGACATGGGATAAGCGGCGATGCCACAACCACCCCACGTCGGCCTTTCCGAATAGGCACATCGTTTGAGAGTTGGTTGACTCCGAAAAGTCTACCACAAACAACTCATTTTCGACATACCCAACGTAAGCGACCTTTAGAGTCTTGCTCCACATGAGTACCACAATATCAAGATCAAAATGGACGGCAAAACCCATCTTATTAACGGCACGAACGGACATTAAATTATAACCAAGGGACTCAACAAGCATGACATTTACAAGGGTGATATCCCTTGCAACTACCACCTTGCCGAGGCCCGATACCTTTCCTTTTGAGTTATCTCCATAAGTGACGGTTGCTTGATTTAAGCTTGTTCTCAACTCCGTCACGATCTCCTTGCTTCCGGTCATATGACTAGTGCATCCACTATCAATCACCCATTTCGATCCACCGGAAGCATAGTCCTACAAGAGATCATTGCTTGGTTTTAGGTACCCATTTTGCAATGGGTCCTCTTTTGTTAGCAACAAGGGTTTTAGGGACCCAAATAGAGTAAGCAATGTAACCATCATAAGGACCAACATATTTAGCACAAACATCCCCATAATAATCAACATAAAGAATATAGTTGGGGTTAGCATGTCCCGCAAAGTCACTACGAGGAGTGTCGCCCCTTGTGGCTTCACTACTCGCAATGGTAGTCTTCTTTGCTTGTGCGGGCTTGGCCTTCTTCTTGTTCTTCTTCTTCTTCTTGGCAACATAGCCAAGGCCCTCCTTCCCAATGTGTGGCTTTTGCGCAAGCAAAAGATCAACAATAGGCTTACTTTGGGGACTAGAGGCCTTGGCAAGTTCATTCTTTAACCTAGCATTTTCCTCAATGACATTTGCATGATCACAAGAAGTAGTAGAGGAACTAGCAACATTTGATTTAGATGATTGAATTTGAAGTTGTTCAAAAGACTTGGTGAGAGTAGAGTGTTCACCCTCCAAGGCCTTGTGAGCCTTGGTGAGCTTCTCTAGCTCCTCGGTTAGTCTATCATGACCAACACCAAATTCAACCTTCTCTTTCTTGGAAAGCTTATATTTTGCAATTGCAAGGTCACGTTCTTTAATGATTTGAGAAAAGATTGCATTTTGTGACTCATCAAGATTTTTAAGTTTCTCCTCAAGAGAAGCACTAAGCTCATGCTCTTCCTCAAGAGCCAAGGTGAGAGAAGCAATATCATTAGCATACTCTTTTTCAAGTCTTTCCTTTTCATCAAGCTCTTCTTGAATCCGCCCATAATCACTCAAGAGAGATTCGAAACGAATCTTGGCTTCACCTTGCAAGTTAGTCAAGAAACGATCCAAAGCAACATTTTCTTCCTTAACTTTAAGACTCATAAGATCATCCATTTCATTTATAGTCTTGGAGGGGAAGGAGATGATACCTCGGAGGCCTTGGCCATGAGACACTTGGCGGATTGGATTGGAACATTCTCATTGGGAGATTCGAAAAGGGATGAAGGTGTTGAAGAAGCAATAGCAATAGCGGCCACTTCACTTGTGGGTTCTTCTTCATCACTCTCACCCCCGGACATGTACTCCTCCCTTGTCACCAATACCATTCTTGGAGGAGGCCTCTTCTTCTTGAAGAAGGGTTTCTTGCTAGAGGATGATGACGATAAAGTCTTCTTGAGAACAAGCCTTCCTCCATGATCTTCACGGTTCTCATAGGGGCACATGGCAACATAGTGAAATCTATCTTGGCAATTGAAGCAAGTCTTCAACTTTGGGTTGCCATCCTTGAAGCCACTAGATTTGGCCTTTTCTTCCATTTGGGCTTTGGCTTTGGATGGATTCTTCCAAAAGGTCCTTGCCGCAAGAGCCACATAGTCCCTATGAGAGCTCTTGAGTTCTTGGGGGTCCATGGAGGACACATCTTCACAATCTTGATCTTCATTGTGTTCAACCACCTTGGCCTTCAACGCAAGAGAGGCTCCTTGTTGCATTCCAATAGCTCGGGCACGAGAGTCTTGAGCAATCTTGGCTTGAACCTTGAAAGATTGTATCTCTTGCATGACTTCGTTGGAGGTCATTTGAGGATAGTTGAGCCTTCCTTGAAGACTCTTCAAGTCGGCCCCTTCAAAGGCAAGAGAGCATTCACATACTTCCTTTTGACCCAAGCATCATCACATGAGTCCCACCAAGGGCTTTGTAGGCATTGGCAAGAGACTTGAGTCTTCGGAACATTTGCTCATGGTCTTCTCCATCTTCCATGAAGAAACCTTCGGCCTTGTTGCTCATTTCCTCAAACCGGTTTCTCTTCATGCTTTCATTTCCAACATACACCTCAACAAGGCACGCCCATGCTTCTTTGGCGGTGGTGCAATGCTCGATGTGAGACATATCATCTTCTCCCACGGCATCACGGATCAAGTCAAGAGCGGTGGCATTTAGTTGACAATCAACTACTTCTCTTCTTGTCTTGTTGGATTCATCCACGGCTTGATACCCTTGCTCAATGATCCTCCAAAGCACTGTTCACATAAGATCTCATAGAAGATTGCCATTTAGTAAACAAAGATGCATTTAGCTTAGGTGGGTTTCCCCTTAGATGAATAGGAGGATGAGGGATAATAGGGTCGGGAGAATATGGGAACGGAACGGAACCATATAATCCCGAACCATTAGGTGGTTTAGATGGGTGTCAATTTTATCTTGTTCATCCCCCTTTTTCTTCCCATCACCCACATCCTTCTCGGGTTTGTCAACCTCCGACGAACGGGGGGTGGGTGGAGGTGAGATACCCTTCGCTTCCATGAGTTGCATGATCATCTCTTGCAACTTGTCCATTTTGGTTTCCATATTGGACTTCAAGGAATTGAAGTCCTCCACGGAAACCGAAGTGGGCACGGAAGGAAGCTCGGGTATCTCATTTCCATGCTCATCAAGGGCCATACTACTCTTAGGCGGTTAAGCCCGAACAAGAGAACCTTGCTCTGATACCAATTGAAAGGATACGTATGGCCACCTAGAGGGGGGGGGGTGAATAGGTGCTACTCAATTTTTAGTTCTTTTTCGAGTTTAGGCTTGATACAAAGGTAAATTCTCTAGATATGCAACTAAGGTGAATTTACCTATATGTCAAGTTAACACTATACTAGGCACGATACAAGTAAGAACTAGCGAGAAAGGAGTAACCGAACGGGAAGCACGCGGAGACAAAGAGTTAATCCCGAGTTCCTCCTTTTTAGGGGAGTACGTCTCGTTGGAGGGGTGTGAGTATCAAACTCAAGACGCCACAAATGGCCTCACCCTATTCTCCGATGAACCTTGCCCAAAAGCTCGGTTCACCTTCCTTATCGGAATCCTTCAAGGCGGAATCCGGAGCCCTTACAACAACTTGAGGCACAACCCACAAAAGGATTGGGGGCTCCCAAGCACAACAACACCTGCTACACAAAAGTAACAAGCAAGTGAGAACAACAAGATGCCTAGGTTTTCCTAGAGGAAACCCTAGGCTCAAATCCCTCAAGTGAATGAGGGGGAAATGAAGAACGCTTCGGTGGAGTTGTAGATCCGGGCCTTCTCCTTCAATCCTCCAAGTATGAGTGAGTTTGGGTGGAGGGATTGGGAGATCTAATGATTCTTGAGCTTGCAACAATGGTGTTCTTCTCTTTTTGGGCGAGCTAGCTTCTTGGAGAAGAAGCAGTCTTTAAATAGGGAGCCCAGAAAATCGAACCGTTATGTGCAGAAAATAGCACAGCGGTACTACCACGGGAGAGCGGTACTACCGTTGCCTGGACGCGCAACGGTACCAAGTGCACTGCACGGTCCAGCTGCAGCGGTACCGCTGAGAGGTACCGAAGCTGCCAGGACTGGCGGTACTACCGCGGCACCACCGGTAGTACCGCTGGGCTCCTTCGAATAAATTTGAAGGAACCCAACGGTAGTACGAGGCGGGTACCGCTGGGTACCGTAGCGAGTCCAGAGAGCAAATTCGGCCTAGCGGTACTCCTGGCGGTACCACCAGCGTTACCGCGCGGTACCACCGCCAGGAGAAGTACCAGCTGAGCTGCAGGAGTCCCGCTCCAGGTGGAGCGGTACTACCGCTGCGCCAGCGGTACTACCGCCAGACACAAATAAGCTCTACTGCATGGTTTTTCCGGGCCTCTCGTTTCCCGACTCGACGTTTCATGAACATGTGAATTCCCTGCATAAGTCAAGCACATATTAGACACGTTGATGTGTTGTCATTAGACTCTAAAAGAGAGCTAGAGCAAATATGCTCTTTCAATCTCCCCCTTTTTGGATTATGATGACAACACATCAAAAAAATGGTTCACAAAATATAGACGGGCTCCCCCTAACAATATGCATTAGTATAAATTTGCTTTTGAATGCAAAATGCATATAAGTTAGGATCAACACTCCCCTAGATTTTGGAAACCGAGCAAGATCAAAGAAAAACACAAAGGTAAGACAAGAGATAAAAAACATACATAGTCTTGCACACATATGACAAAGTCTTACAAGAATTTAAAGTTCTCACATGTCTTACCCCATGAGTTCAACGAAGGCAAAATAAAAACGAGGAGCACAAGCGATAGACAAACACCAAATATAAGAAACGAGCTTGTGCCCTCAACCATGCAAAACCCCGGAGAACCTAATAGAACACTCTCCCCGTTTGGCATCATGGCCTAGCGGTACTCCTGGCGGTACCACCGGCGGTACTACCGCCAGACACAAATAAGCTCTACTGCATGGTTTTTCCGGGCCTCTCGTTTCCCGACTCGACGTTTCATGAACATGTGAATTCCCTGCATAAGTCAAGCACATATTAGACACGTTGATGTGTTGTCATTAGACTCTAAAAGAGAGCTAGAGCAAATATGCTCTTTCAGCGGGGCCCCGGAGCGTCGGAACCCCACCCAAACCAAGGTTGTGCCATACCATATGTATACAAGTGTGTTGTGTGTTGTAAATGTGCAATATCCTACTCCGGGGTGTGACCGGCTTCACTTTCTCTCTAGTGAGTTCCTGCACTTAGAGGTGAAAACTCCCCTTTCGGGGGAACCAGATGGAATCTTGTGACACCTTGTGATAAAAGCTGGTTTCCCAAGTCCCTATGACCTAGGCTAAAACAACCAAGTAAAAAAGTCCACTGGCCTACCCCTTTCGACGCACGTCTATGGGGGTAGACGAAAACGTTAGGGTTTTTCCAGCAGATTCAGGGTTTCGCCGAAGCGGGGCCCCGGAGCGTCGGAACCCTACCCAAACCTAGGTTGTGCCATACCATATGTATACAAGTGTGTTGTGTGTTGTAAATGTGCAATATCCTACTCCGGGGTGTGACCGGCTTCACTTTCTCTCTAGTGAGTTCCTGCACTTAGAGGTGAAAACTCCCCTTTCGGGGGAACCGGAAGGAATTTTGTGTTGATTTGGGGTAGACTTTGGTTTCTCACCTTCCCATGGCCTAACCTAACACATCCAAGCAAAAAAGTCCACTGGCCTACCCCCTTTCGACGCACGTCTATGGGGGTAGACGAAAACGTTAGGGTTTTTCCAGCGGATTCTGGGTTTCGCCGAAGCGGGCCCCGGAGCGTCGGAACCCCACCCAAACCTAGGTTGTGCCATACCATATGTATATAAGTGTGTTGTGTGTTGTAAATGAGCAATATCCTACTCCGGGGTGTGACCGGCTTCACCGACTTCACTTTCTCTCTAGTGAGTTTCTGCACTTAGATGTGAAAACTCCCCTTTCGGGCGAACCGGAAGGAATCTTGTGTTAATTTGGGGTAGACTTTGCTTTCTCACCTTCCCATGGCCTAACCTAACACATCCAAGCAAAAAAATCCACTGGCCTACCCCCTTTCGACGCACGTCTATGGGGGTAGACGAAAACGTTAGGGTTTTTCCAGCGGATTCAGGGTTTCGCCGAAGCGGGGCCCCGGAGCGTCGGAACCCCACCCAAACCTAGGTTGTGCCATACCATATGTATACAAGTGTGTTGTGTGTTGTAAATGTGCAATATCCTACTCCGGGTGTGACCGGCTTCACCGTCTTCACTTTCTCTCTAGTGAGTTCCTGCACTTAGAGTGAAAACTCCCCTTTCGGGGGAACCGGAAGGAAATCTTGTGTTGATTTGGGGTAGACTTTGGTTTCTCACCTTCCCATGGCCTAACCTAACACATCCAAGCAAAAAAGTCCACTGGCCTACCCCATTTCGACGCACGTCTATGGGGGTAGACGAAAACGTTAGGATTTTTCCAGCGGATTCAGGGTTTCGCCGAAGCGGGGCACCGGAGTGTCGGAACCCCACCCAAACCTAGGTTGTGCCATACCATATGTATACAAGTGTGTTGTGTGTTGTAAATGTGCAATATCCTACTCCGGGGTGTGACCGGCTTCACTTTCTCTCTAGTGAGTTCCTGCACTTAGAGGTGAAAACTCCCCTTTCGGGGGAACCGGATGGAATCTTGTGACACCTTGTGATAAAGTTGGTTTCCCAAGTCCCTATGACCTAGGCTAACACAACCAAGTAAAAAAGTCCACTGGCCTACCCCCTTTCGACGCACGTCTATGGGGGTAGACGAAAACGTTAGGGTTTTCCAGCGGATTCAGTGTTTCGCCGAAGCGGGGCACCGGAGCGTCGGAACCCCACCCAAACCTAGGTTGTGCCATACCATATGTATACAAGTGTGTTGTGTGTTGTAAACGTGCAATATCCTACTCCGGGGTGTGACCGGTTTCACCTTCTCTCTAGTGAGTTCCTGCACTTAGAGGTGAAAACTCCCCTTTCGGGCGAACCGGAAGGAATCTTGTGTTGATTTGGGGTAGACTTTGGTTTCTCACCTTCCCATGGCCTAACCTAACACATCCAAGCAAAAAAGTCCACTGGCCTACCCCCTTTCGACGCACGTCTATGGGGGTAGACGAAAACGTTAGGGTTTTTCCAGCGGGTTCAGGGTTTTGCCGAAGCGGGGCCCCGGAGCGTCGGAACCCCACCTAAACCTAGGTTGTGCCATACCATATGTATACAAGTGTGTTGTGTGTTGTAAATGTGCAATATCCTACTCCGGGGTGTGACCGGCTTCACCGGGTTCACTTTCTCTCTAGTGAGTTCCTGCACTTAGAGGTGAAAACTCCCCTTTCGGGGGAACCGGAAGGAATCTTGTGTTGATTTTGGGGTAGACTTTGGTTTCTCACCTTCCCATGGCCTAACCTAACACATCCAAGCAAAAAAGTCCACTGGCCTACCCCCTTTCGACGCACGTCTATGGGGGTAGACGAAAACGTTAGGGTTTTTCCAGCGGATTCAGGGTTTCGCCGAAGCGGGGCCCCGGGGCGTCGGAACCCCACCCAAACCTAGGTTGTGCCATACCATATGTATACAAGTGTGTTGTGTGTTGTAAATGTGCAATATCCTACTCCGGGGTGTGACCGGCTTCACCGGCTTCACTTTCTCTCTAGTGAGTTCCTGCACTTAGAGGTGAAAACTCCCCTTTCGGGGGAACCGGATGGAATCTTGTGACACCTTGTGATAAAAGTTGGTTTCCCAAGTCCCTATGACCTAGGCTAACACAACCAAGAAAAAAAAGTCCACTGGCCTACCCCCTTTCGACGCACGTCTATGGGGGTAGACGAAAACGTTAGGGTTTTTCCAGCGGATTCAGGGTTTCGCCGCAGCGGGGCCCCGGAGAGTCGGAACCCCACCCAAACCTAGGTTGTGCCATACCATATGTATACAAGTGTGTTGTGTGTTGTAAATGTGCAATATCCTACTCCGAGGTGTGACCGGCTTCACTTTCTCTCTAGTGAGTTCCTGCACTTAGAGTGAAAACTCCCCTTTCGGGGGAACCGGAAGGAATCTTGTGTTGATTTGGGGTAGACTTTGGTTTCTCACCTTCCCATGGCCTAACCTAACACATCCAAGCAAAAAAGTCCACTGGCCTACCCCCTTTCGACGCACGTCTATGGGGGTAGACGAAAACGTTAGGATTTTTCCAGCGGATTCAGGGTATCGCCGAAGCGGGGCCCCGGAGCGTCGGAACCCCACCCAAACCTAGGTTGTGCCATACCATATGTATACAAGTGTGTTGTGTGTTGTAAATGTGCAATATCCTACTCCGGGGTGTGACCGGCTTCACCGGCTTCACTTTCTCTCTAGTGAGTTCCTGCACTTAGAGGTGAAAACTCCCCTTTCGGGGGAACCGGATGGAATCTTGTGACACCTTGTGATAAAAGTTGGTTTCCCAAGTCCCTATGACCTAGGCTAACACAACCAAGAAAAAAAGTCCACTGGCCTACCCCCTTTCGACGCACGTCTATGGGGGTAGACGAAAACGTTAGGGTTTTTCCAGCGGATTCAGGGTTTCGCCGCAGCGGGGCCCCGGAGAGTCGGAACCCCACCCAAACCTAGGTTGTGCCATACCATATGTATACAAGTGTGTTGTGTGTTGTAAATGTGCAATATCCTACTCCGAGGTGTGACCGGCTTCACCGGCTTCACTTTCTCTCTAGTGAGTTCCTGCACTTAGAGTGAAAACTCCCCTTTCGGGGGAACCGGAAGGAATCTTGTGTTGATTTGGGGTAGACTTTGGTTTCTCACCTTCCCATGGCCTAACCTAACACATCCAAGCAAAAAAGTCCACTGGCCTACCCCCTTTCGACGCATGTCTATGGGGGTAGACGAAAACGTTAGGATTTTTCCAGCGGATTCAGGGTATCGCCGAAGCGGGGCCCCGGAGCGTCGGAACCCCACCGAAACCTAGGTTGTGCCATACCATATGTATACAAGTGTGTTGTGTGTTGTAAATGTGCAATATCCTACTCCGGGGTGTGACCGGCTTCACCGGCTTCACTTTCTCTCTAGTGAGTTCCTGCACTTAGAGCTGAAAACTCCCCTTTCGGGGGAACCGGATGGAATCTTGTGACACCTTGTGATAAAAGTTGGTTTCCCAATTCCCTATGACCTAGGCTAACACAACCAAGTAAAAAATTCCACTGGCCTACCCCCTTTCGACGCACGTCTATGGGGGTAGACGAAAACGTTAGGGTTTTTCCAGCGGATTCAGGGTTTCGCCGAAGCGGGGCCCCGGGGCGTCGGAACCCCACCCAAACCTAGGTTGTGCCATACCATATGTATACAAGTGTGTTGTGTGTTGTAAATGTGCAATATCCTACTCCGGGGTGTGACCGGCTTCACCGGCTTCACTTTCTCTCTAGTGAGTTCCTGCACTTAGAGGTGAAAACTCCCCTTTCGGGCGAACCGGAAGGAATCTTGTGTTGATTTGGGGTAGACTTTGGTTTCTCACCTTCCCATGGCCTAACCTAACACATCCAAGCAAAAAAGTCCACTGGCCTACCCCTTTCGACGCACGTCTATGTGGGTAGACGAAAATGTTAGGGTTTTTCCAGCCGGTTCAGGGTTTTGCCGAAGCGGGGCCCCGGAGCGTCGGAACCCCACCCAAACCTAGGTTGTGCCATACCATATGTATACAAGTGTGTTGTGTGTTGTAAATGTGAAATATCCTACTCCGGGGTGTGACCGGCTTCACCGGGTTCACTTTCTCTCTAGTGAGTTCCGGCACTTAGAGGTGAAAACTCCACTTTCGGGGGAACCGGAAGGAATCTTGGGTTGATTTGGGGTAGACTTTGGTTTCTCACCTTCCCATGGCCTAACCTAACACATCCAAGCAAAAAAGTCCACTGGCCTACCCCCTTTCGACGCACGTCTATGGGGGTAGACAAAAACGTTAGGGTTTTTCTAGCGGATTCAGGGTTTCGCCGAAGCGGGGCCCCGGAGCGTCGGAATCCCACCCAAACCTAGGTTGTGCCATACCATATGTATACAAGTGTGTTGTGTGTTGTAAATGTGCAATATCCTACTCCGGGGTGTGACCGGCTTCACTTTCTTTCTAGTGAGTTCCTGCACTTAGAGGTGAAAACTCCCCTTTCGGGGGAACCAGATGGAATCTTGTGACACCTTGTGATAAAAGTTGGTTTCCCAAGTCCCTATGACCTAGGCTAACACAAACAAGTAAAAAAGTCCACTGGCCTACCCCCTTTCGACGCACGTCTATGGGGGTAGACGAAAACGTTAGGGTTTTTCCAGCGGATTCAGGGTTTCGCCGAAGCGGGGCCCCGAGCGTCGGAACCCTACCCAAACCTAGGTTGTGCCATACCATATGTATACAAGTGTGTTGTGTGTTGTAAATGTGCAATATCCTTCTCCGAGGTGTGACCGGCTTCACTTTCTCTCTAGTGAGTTCCTGCACTTAGAGGTGAAAACTCCCCTTTCAGGGGAACCGGAAGGAATCTTGTGTTGATTCGGGGTAGACTTTGGTTTCTCACCTTCCCATGGCCTAACCTAACACATCCAAGCAAAAAAGTCCACTGGCCTACCCTCTTTCGACGCACGTCTATGGGGGTAGACGAAAACGTTAGGGTTTTTTCCAGCGGGTTCAGGGTTTCGCCGAAGCGGGGCCCCGGAGCGTCGGAACCCCACCCAAACCTAGGTTGTGCCATACCATATGTATACAAGTGTGTTGTGTGTTGTAAATGTGCAATATCCTACTCCGGGGTGTGACCGGCTTCACCGGCTTCACTTTCTCTCTAGTGAGTTCCTGCACTTAGAGGTGAAAACTCCCCTTTCAGGGGAACCGGATGGAATCTTGTGACACGTTGTGATAAAAGTTGGTTTCCCAAGTCCCTATGACCTAGGCAAACACAACCAAGTAAAAATTCCACTGGTCTACCCCCTTTCGACGCACGTCTATGGGGGTAGACGAAAACGTTAGGGTTTTTCCAGCGGATTTAGGGTTTCGCCGAAGCGGGGCCCCGGAGCGTCGGAACCCCACCCAAACCTAGGTTGTGCCATACCATATGTATACAAGTGTGTTGTGTGTTGTAAATGTGCAATATCCTACTCCGAGGTGTGGCCGGCTTCACCGGCTTCACTTTCTCTCTAGTGGGTTCCTGCACTTAGAGGTGAAAACTCCCCTTTCGGGCGAACCAGAGGCAACCTTGTGACACCTTGTGATAAAAGTTGGTTTCTCACCTTCCTATGGCCTAACCTAACACATCCAAGCAAAAAAGTCCACTGGCCTACCCCCTTTCGACGCACGTCTATGGGGGTAGACGAAAACGTTAGGGTTTTTCCAGCGGGGCTAGGGTTTCGCCGAAGTGGGGTCCCGGAGCGTCGGAACCCCGCCCAAACCTAGGTTGTGCCATACCATATGTATACAAGTGTGTTGTGTGTTGTAAATGTCCGGTATCCTACTCCGGGGTGTGACCGGCTTCACCGGTTTCACTTTCTCTCTAGTGAGTTTCTGCACTTAGAGGTGAAAACTCCCCTTTCGGGCGAACCGGGGACAACCTTGTGACACCTTGTGATAAAAGTTGGTTTCCCAAGTCCCTATGACCTAGGCTAACACAACCAAGTAAAAAAGTCCACTGGCCAACCCCCTTTCGACGTCGTTCAAGGGGTAGACGAAAACGTTAGGGTTTTTTCCAGCGGGGCTAGGGTTTCGCCGAAGCGGAGTCCCGGAGCGTCGGAATTTAATATTGAGCTTATTAAAATTAATTTAGAGTAAAACTTAATTTAGAGTAATAAATTAATTTAGAGTAAAAATTAATTTAGAGTAATACTTAATTTAGAGTAATAAATAAATCATAAAAATGATGATTTAAGTAAATAAATTAAAAACACCTAAGCCGACGGCATTACCGTCAGCATAGGCCTTGGGTAGAATAAGTTTTCAGACCCGCGCGTGCGCGGGCCAAAACACCCCATTTCCTCCCCCCAATCCCCCCGCGCCTCCATCCTTCCCCGAGCGCCGCCACCCCGGCCGCTCTGGCCGCGCCTCGCCGCGCCCCAGCGACCTCGGCCACCGCGCCTAGCCGCGCCCCAGCGACGTCGCCGCCCCGCGACCTTGCGCCCCCGCCCCGCCCATCTCGCGGCCGCCTGAGCCCGAGCTCCGGCCATCTGGAAGCTCCGACGCCTCGCCAAGCCCCGCGTCCTCGCGCTCACCTGTAAGTGCTTGTTCCTTCCCCGCTATCTGCCTCTGGTGACGCTAATGGACGGCCGATGATTTGTTTTCTTTCCTGAAATCTCACTATCACACGTACGGCGTCACATAATTTGGACAATAAAAAGTCTTCCATAGTTGCACACTGCAAGTAGACAGTAGATAGTCTCTTAATTGTTTGTAGTGTTTGTATGTATACAAGGCCATTTAGCCTTGTATTAATTTTTTTGCGGGTGAAACAAGAACTTTATTAGACGGGTAGAGTTACACAATGATCAAGTTCAAGCATCCGAGAAACATCTTCAGGACCTTACAGATTGGCATTCCACCCTAGCAAAAGATTTGCTAGGTAGTGGTTAACTCCAACCTGAAAAAGTTCCACTTTTATAAAAGACACTCCCTATTTTGAGTAGCCAAGTGTTTAATTTCCGAAACCAGGTGAAAAAGTGGGGATCTATCTCTCCCAGCAGTATTGGTTACCTTAGCAAGCCGAGAACAATCCATTTCCAGTTGTGAAGTTTTGTTGCATATTATGAGAAATATGTGCTCTAGTTCATGACCTCGTGCCACGCCCGTTTGTGTATGTTGTGCTAGAAAGCACTATGTGTTTTTGTGGTAGGATCTGCTCTGTTATAGAATCAGATCCTCTAGTTTGGGCTTTTGTCAAGCGTGGTGAGTTGAGGATAATTAGTGGAAACATGTGCATTTGTGTGCATGGTTTGTGTTTGTTTGCATTGGGACATTGTCATGTTGATCTGACCGTCTTATGTGCATTATGTCTTTATGCTTAGTGTCTACATTTTATTATGTCTTGATGCTTACTTGTTTTCTCTTTCTCAATGCAGTTGATTGAACAATATGAGCCAGGGCAAGGAAAGCGCAGCTACCTTGCTTAGTACGCTGAAGGCACAGAAGTCTAACCTTACACGGAGTGGACGACCTACCACCTCGCGTTACGCCGCGGACGAGGGTGCACGAGTAGGACGAGGTGGAGGACGAGGTGGACGGCAAGGTGGAGGACGAGGTGGAGGGCGAGGTGGAGGACGAGGTGGAGGAGACGTGGAGCACCCACCCTCCGCTTCTGGCGACGTGGATTCCGAGTTGCCCTCCGCTTCAGGCGACGTGGCTTCCCAGAACCAGCTGGAGCTGGAGCTGGAGGTGGAGGTGGAGGACGAGGTGGAGGACGAGGTGGAGGCGGCGCCGAAGCGGAAGAAGAGTCGTGGCGAAGCAGGAGTCCCCGAGGAAAATACTGGCCTAAGCCCGAGGAGGCGAAAACCCTCATTGAGCCTCATGGCGTTGAGTAAGTGTACTAGTTTTGTAATTTTGAACATGAAATTTCATTTCGGTCATAACAATTTGGCATATGTACTAATGTTTACTTATTGTGCAGTTCATGGACATGGACAGGCCCTAAGATTCCACGCACTCTTGGGAGCTTGCTTGGAGCACTAATTAGGAAATATTGGCCAGGCTTGTACACTACAGGGCCCGACGACGAGCTGAAGTTAGCCACGAAATGGGCGGACTATGAGGCTGCGCCGTCCCCACCGTTCGAGACAGCTGCTCACGCCGTGATCACCACTTTTTGGGCAACACATATTTTTCGAATTCCGTTCATAGTTAATGACCCCACCGTGATAACTCATGACTCACAATTTTTTTATGCATGGTTGAAGCGGTTTCATCGTGTGCTGGACCAGCAAGCTGCGGATAGCACTTTGCATGCTCATTGTGTGAGGTTGACACGGCAGCAATTCTACAACCAAAAGTTTACATCCGCCAATGACTTTACGTATGAGAAGACGGGCAAGAGGGCCATGAAGGCGGATAATGCCAAGAATGCAGCGGATATGACAAAGGAGGAGTACATTTCGGTAAGTAAATTGTCAATGGAATTCTATATTGCTGCTAAGTTGCCATTGCATTTAGCTCTTCTTGAATTGCATTTTCAGGTTATGCCCGACTGGGCCGACGACAAAGAAGACGCATGGGATGCGTTGGTTAGGAGGTGGGTCGGGGAAGACGCGGATTTCGGCGTCGTGAGCCAGCAGAACAAGGCAAACCGAGGCTCCGAGGGAACACACAGTGCGGGAAACCGCAACCACTTCCTCTTTAAGGATAAGATGGTATATATATACATGGAACGACGTGCATTTATTTTTACCGCATGTTTCTACTTGGTATGAATAACATTTCTTTTCGTGATGCATGACGCCGATACTGGGACGGTAAGCTCCCACATCGGTGCGTGGAAGAAGATGAGGGAAAAGAAGCCCGATCCATCAAAGCCTCAGCCACAGGTTCCTGAGTACTACGGCAGAACCGAGGAGGCCGTGGACAGATACTGCACGACGTTCCAGGGTTTTCACCCGGAGGTGGATGACCCCTTGAGCGAGGAGGTCGACGAGAGGTCGGTATATATATATATATATACATGGAACAACGTGCATTTATTTTCACCGCATGTTTCTACTTGGTATGAATAACAATTCTTTTCGCGATGCAGGGTGGTGGTCCTCTCGGGGCACGGAAGGCCGCATGGCTGTAATCGCACTCTTAATAAGGTGGTTAGGCCTGCCATGACCTTCACGCAGGCAAAAGCTACTCTCCCTGACAACAGCCCACTGATCCCGCCTCGTCCACAGCCTCGTCGATCCACTCCCATCGATGTAAGTTTTTTTGCATCCTCTTTCCGACATTCGTTCTTGCATGGCTAAGTTGACGAGATTCATTCTTTTCGAAATTGTAGCCCGATTTTGAGGAAGCCTACGCTGCCGCTCATGCAGAGTATGAGGTGGCCTTTGCCAAGTGGGAGGAGATGAATAAGCCTTGGACCGAGTATCAAAAGTTGTTCCGAGCTGTAAGTTTTAACCTTTACTTTTGTCAAATATGACAAGTCCCACTTCCCTAGTTTGAACCTTTATTTTTGCAACACCTGACATCTAAACTATCTTGCCGTCGGTGCTGAACTTTTTCACCACTGGAGTGCGGGTAGCCCCTCCTATGGACGAGCCTCCGGAGCCGGGTACGACTCCACGGATGGCATCGAGGGACGTGTTCGCTCTCTCCTACTACAAAAGTACCCCGGTAAGTTTGATCCCAAACCACTGGTTACTGCTTTCCTTTGCCTCGCAGTTGCTAACTCTTGCTCAAACATGTAGGAAACGGGATGCTCGTCGGAGAACCCACACATTGATCCTTGTGCTTCTCCTATTTCCTCGACGGGTTCGCCTGGCATCACACCGTTACATACCGGTGGTCCTTCTCCCGGTGCTTCAGCTTCTCCTGGTGCTTCGCCTACATCCGGTGCTTCTGCTGCGCCGATCCGACGCTCACCTATTATCAGCCGGGGAGATATGGGATTCACCCCGTCGCCGTCGCCGCAATAGATGTAGGGCTTTGGGCGTCTAGACATCTAGCTATGTATGTATCTACTTGATGATGGTCATATGTGTGTATCTACTTGATGATATAGCATTTTGCTTGATGATATATGGAGCCATTGTGTGATCTTGTTTGTTGTGAATTTGTCGTGATTTTTGATTATTTTTTCTGCTATTTTTGCTGCAAAAAACGAGCTACTGGATAAAAAAAAAACTGGGCAGACCCCTTAATGTGACCAAATGGTCACACCTGTGCCGACTGCCGTCGGCACAGGCCCCTCCCAGGAGCGACCAGCTGCCTCCACGTGGCAACGTTGTGCCGACGGCTTGGCCGTCGGCACAGGCCCCTCCCCTCGCCCGGCCAATGTGGGCCCCACCCGCCGCTGTGCCGACAAACTAGGTGCCGACGGTGCGTTTCTGGCCGTCGGCAAAAGCTGTGCCGACGGTGTATAGCTGTGCCGACGGCTAGGTGGCCTGTGTCTACAAGGCCCTATGCCGACCACCTTGTGCCGACGGTGGCCGTCGGCATAGGTGTGTGCCGACGGCATTGCTAGCAGCCCGTCGGCACAGGTGGCCATTCCTGTAGTGGATATCAGACTACTCCAAGCTCCTTCTTGCAGGTGTGGTAATGCAGGTTTTGCCCAAGTAAATAGGACTGGGATTTCTGGCTGGGGTCTGTGTCCAACTGTCATCAACAGATCAGTTTATAAATACCTTGAAAAATGTCGCGTTTGAGTAACACGCACCCTTGACTGTCAAAAAATAATATTAGTTTGTAAATACAATTTTCAGTGCACTTTCAAGCTGGAAGAGCAGAACAGCGGACAAAGTTTTTAAGACTAAGCTACATTTTTAGTGCACTTCCAAGCAAGACTGAATAGCAGAGCACATGGTTGTTGCTGCTGCTGCAAGAAATCAGAGGTTCATTACAAAATCAAACAGATCACCAAATTACACAGAGCAACAAGAGGAAGAAGTTATCAAGTTTACTGACAAAAGCTAACAACAGTAAGAGAAAACAAGCGCCGTTTAGAAAACCAGTTACTAAAACAAGCGCAGTTTCACAAGGCTAGGAATGGTTTCAAACTCTGTGCCATTGTTCACTCGACTGGTCAATATAATGGTCTAAAGACCATTCTATCAGACTGATCCCATCGGCTTGTATCGAATTGTTCTACCAACTCAGTCTGGTTAAACTAATCCAAGACAAACCAAGTGCAAAACCAAACTGAAACCCCTTCCCAGGCAACAATGAACAAGAAGAAACATCGCTAGCCAGCCGACTTTGCAACGCTGAATAAATAAGTCACTTCTCCAGATTCCATTAGTAGCAAGCAAGCTAGCTAGCAGTGGAACCACACAAGACTGCAACACAAGCAGATCAGACGAGCTTTAGCTTTGTGCTCTTCCATGATGGTGCCCTTGGGCAAGCTTCGTCTGTGTCCTTGTTCTTCGGGTGGCATTGCTGTTTCGAAGAAAACCGAGGAAGCATCAGGATGGAGGTACTTGAGGACCACAATATATGTGTTTAAGCACCTTACGAATCAGAATATCAATTTGACTAACAAGGCCCCGCTTGGTTGGCTAGAATTTAACCAAATTCGTATTTTGCCGCGGACCTAAACAGGTAGGATTTGGTTAAAATTTTGCGAACCAAGCGAGGCCTAAAATCCAAACTTTTCCCCTCCAACATACAGCCTCTATAAATACAAGAGCGCTTGGAAAGCATTACAAGCTTGTCACGTGATACATTCAAGCTAAGTAAGCACATAGTGCTGCTGCAAGAAACTAGAGGTTTATTACAATAAAAATCATTCACCTGCTTACACATGCCAAACACGGGAAACTTTTCGCGATTACTGGAAAAAAGACAACAACATTACGAGAAAACAAGCACAACCAGAACAAACTACTAAATAATGGGTCATTCACCCAACACCCTTGTCGACTGTAAGTTGGTGACTTTTCCCATTGATGATAGTGGACTCAAGCATATTCATCCATGTGTTGTCAAGGCGGGGGTCGGCCTCTCTGCAAATAAAAATTTGTCAGTGCGACCCTAAAAGGGATGACATGATCACATATAAATTTTCAGTTGAGTAGGTAAAAGCATAATTAGGTGTAACGTTCGAGTGTATGTAGCTCTGAGAGTTTCCTCGAGCACATATATTATCACAAACTGAAATGGCATAATTAGGTGTAACGTTCGAGTGTATGTTGCTCCAAACAATCATTGAAAAAAGTAGATATTGATATACCTCGTGGCTTATAGAAACTCAAGTATGGAATCAAAGTAAGAAATTTTCTGCTCTTCCAGATCTTCTTCCACCTTAGTGTCTTGAGACTAATCTCATAGATGCCAAGGTCAGTGCTCACGAAAATGATATCAGTTCCCTCCATATATCCAATAAGCCTAACTTTTTTCTTGGGATTTTGAATGGGGAGAAATTCTTTGAGATCAATGACTCTACATGCATTCCATGGCGCAATTCCATCAGATCCTATCTTCCTTGACCACAAGTAGAGGGTCAACTTGTTGACGCGTGCAAACCCCAAATTCCCGTCCTCCATGAACATGAGGAAAACGCCACCATTAATGTAACTCTTAGCCAGCGGTCCATCACTCAGTGATAAGCAGTTAGAGACCAAGTCGTACTTGAGAATTGCTATACGATGATCATCATCATCATAGTAATAATCATCCTCGTCCTCGTCATTGTCATCGGCATAGTAGTCGTCCCCATAGTTGTAGTTGTAATCATATGAAAGAATGAAGTAAATTGCATCTTCAGTGAACACGGGGGGCATTAGGTCGAAGTCTGCATCTTCCGGAAGATGCAGACCAGAGCACGGCTCGCTCCACTCATCAAGATGAGAGCACGACTCGCTGCCCACATCCTCATGTGGTAAGGATACATGTGCGAATGCAACACAACTGCCATCAATCGTGTCCTGCAGGCCAACAAACACCACCCGGGAAGGTCCTTCATGACACGCGCGGTGATCACAACCGGTTGTGTCGCAGAGCACCACGGCCCCATAGGTCCGGTAGATTGTGCCAGTTGGAGATAGGGGTGGGTACAGTTCTTTCCGGCCGCACGTCATGGGGTTCCAAATGACGAGCTTTGTGGGTGAAAACCAGGTATCCCCAAGCAGGAGAACGCGGCCATGGCGGCAGTCCCTTGCACCATAGTGGGAGTCCCTCACCTCGCCGGGGGTAATGTGCGCACCGAATTTCGTGGTGGACATGAAGCCCTTGACTGGGCCTTCAGCCTCCGGCTCTGGGCGGGAGTCCTTCGGGCAGAAGTAAAGGAAGCCGAGCATTGGGGCAGCTCCATGGACCTCGTGGTACCGGCCGTGGAAGTTAGGGCCGGAGAGGAGGGCGAGCCAGAGTTTGCTGGTGAGGGAGGCGCGCACGAGGCAGGCGGGCTCGTTCGGCGGGAGGCGGAGAAATATCTCCTCGATGATCTCATCCGGCAGCGCCGGTGCCAGCCTCCTCGTCGTCGGCGGCATGGTCGGTAGGGTTTCGTTTGGCGTAGACTGCGGCCGTGCTACATCACGATGCGGTTCAAGCATCGGATGTATTTATTATCTCTCATCGTCCGTCGCATCGTTTTTTCGTTTGTTTTCGTACGTCGACCCTCTCGATCCGGACTGCGGCCGTCTCCTCTCCTACCCAGCCGTGAGATCTCGGCCAAGGCCGACGGCAACGACGACCGAGGCCAAACCATCGGGGACCCCTTTCTACATTGAGCACGCAGCTCCGCACCACGGCAACAGTAGCACTGTCTGAGTCCAGTCGGTGACCAGGCGGCGAGGTTGGAGCTCACCACCGGGCGGCGACCCGTGCTCGTCAAGTCGTCATCCTTTATTCTCCACGCCGCCGTCCAACGGCTACCCGTCGATTCCTCTGCTCCCGCGGGCCGACTCCTCTTCCTTCCCGTGCGGATGCCGGCCCCGCTAAAGTACGTGCCGCCGCCCGGCCCAGCGCGTGCCGTCCTGCTTCCACGCACGCCGCCATGCCTTCTGGCTCCATCCCGAGCAGGGCAGCGGCACCCGGAAGGCCGGAACGGATCGGCGAGTGTCCGCCGGTGGCCTGCAATTAATGGCGAGGACCGTGGTGTTGGCCAAAGACATGATGACATGAGCAGCTGCTTCCACAACGGCGATGAGATGCACATGAATGGAATGGAATTGAGAGTGGTCACCGCCGTCAATTGACTTCAGCACGCTCGATCATCATCATTTATTCTGTTAGAAGAGTACGATCTACGATGTGATGCATAGTGTGATGCAGCACGCGCCGGTGACGCGGTCTTCTTGCCGGACGCGGTCGATCAGCGCTGGACTTGAACTGTGGAGCCACTCGCGGCTTGGCGCTGTCCTAGTACCTCCCTGTGCTCATGACCTCATCATCACCCAAGGATTTCTTTTTTCATAATAATATTTTTTACCGGAGAGTGCCGGAACACTGACAAATTCAGAAATTTCCTGTATTTTACCGTCCGAGTTCATTTAAGCGAATCTTGTACGTATTCAAATAAATTGCGCAGAGAACAAATAAAATATCTACCAGCAGCGGCGCGATGTGACACATGGTGTGGTGGATTATCAGTAAATCATCTATTGTTTCCTTCGCTTTGACATGCATTATAATTATTCCATATAATGTTCTTGGTATCGTGCTACCCTTTTCTAGATGAACGTGACAACTTCCTTGTGCGGCTTTTCAGTCCGTAAGCAGGATATTGACAACTTAGGGTTACTAGGGTTAGCTCCACGGAGGTGCATGTGTAAAGTTGAAGACAGAGGAGCTAGGTAACGATATTTTATTCAATGGCCAAACTTTGGCGTCGGCGCAACTACATGAGCCGGTTCCCAATTAATTTGGCTTTGGCTGCCACCACAGCGTATGGTGCTGGCTCCAAAAGCCCAAAAGCATATTTGGCATCGCAATATAGCACACAGTGTGGCTGCTCTTAAAGCATCTCCAAGCGGGATAGTCAAATTCTCCCCCAAAGGTCCGAGCGGACAGTCCAGACACAGCCCGGATAGGAGAGAGAGTAAATTTGTAAACCCAACCATGATCCCCAAACACTCCTCATACGTACAGGCTGTCTGGCACACCCCAAACTCACCTCTTTGGGTTTGGGGAGTTTGAGGATGTCTGGACATGTCCGGCCAGTCCGCCACGTAGGACGCGGTCCACCCCAAACCACTTTATCTCTTTCTTTTGTTTTTCTCTCTCCATCCCCACCAATCACATGCAAGTGACCGGACAATTTGGAGCGGATTTTGGGTATGTGGTTGGAGACACATACTTTTGAGAGTTCAAGCAGACACGTTTTAGGTGCCAAATTTGACCATTGTGTTTGGAGATGCTCTTAGAGCATCTTTAGCAGATCCCGTGAAAGGTTGACCTGTAAAACGTGTATAAGGTAAACCATAAAATATTTTAAGGGGTGAAAACCTCCTGGGCAAAACAGACCTCGTAAACACGTACCGTAAAATGGAATATTCCTCTTTACGGTGTCTCTTCTGGCAAAATCCGCGAAACCGTAAAAATGTTCAGAACAGATAGAGTTCAGATTCCAACACAGTTCAAAAACATACATCAGTTCATCGACTCTAGTACTACATCTAGTTTAGAATTCTAAATAGTTCACACACATAAAGTTAAGTTCATCGACTCTAGTACTACATCAAGCAGAGGGAAGAGCGAGGACTGGAGGGCTGAGTGTGGCGGAGGGCGGAGCGGCAGATGGAGGAGCGGGAGCGTCGGGCGACGGGTAAACGAAACCCATGGCGACGACATATCTAAGGTTTTCAGCGGGACGTTTTCAGTTTTGCGTAATAAAAATTAAGGGCCGGGCAGTTTTACGGTATCTGCTCTGGTCGCGTTTTCCGTAAGAACCCGTAAAAAACAGTTATTTTGATCTACTAGAGATGCTCT
This sequence comes from Poa pratensis, assembly GCA_947311845.1. Taxonomy (NCBI): domain Eukaryota; kingdom Viridiplantae; phylum Streptophyta; class Magnoliopsida; order Poales; family Poaceae; genus Poa; species Poa pratensis. The sequence continues at coordinate 3,383,691 of CAMZMU010000049.1, read as the reverse complement.
TACTACCACATGAACACAGGCACTACTGGAAAATACATCTTTGCCGGGTGGTCCGGCCTTTGCCGAGTGCAAATACGCGGGACACCCGGCAAAGAGCCTCTTTGCCGAGTGTCCCCTGATTAGGCACTCGGCAAAGAGCATTTTGTCGGCAAATGCACGAAATTGCACTCGGCAAATCTTCTGTCTCGGCAAAAGGAATCGCCACGTGGCACCTGACGACCGGACCGAAGGCGCCGTGATGGTGGAAAATCTTCGCCGAGTGCCCCTCTCGGCAAAGATGTCTAAGTGTCAAAAATGACTTTTTTGTGAAGAAAGTACAAAAAATATGGTGCAAAATTATATCAATACAATTTTCACACAAAATATTCCATATTTGATGGATAACCAATAAATATTAGGAATTTTCTCTATTTCTATCTAATTTTGCTTATTTAAATGACTTTATGTCTATTTTCCGAAAGCAATTCAAATTTGAACAACAAGTGTGTGATAGTTTTCTCTGACTTTTCACAAAAATCATTTTAAGGTACACAAGTAGTGATTGTATCATAGAACCGTCGCTAGTTTTGACAAATTCGACCCCACTCAATGAATATACATGGTGGCAATTTTGACAATTTTTTCCAAAAAATCAAAGAAAGTGAAAAAATACTAAAAAAAGTAATCCTTTGGCATGGAGTCCTTTTATGTGTACTAGTTGCTAGGAAAAATTATAAACGTGAGTTTTGACAAATTGTTAAAAAAATCCTTCACAAAAAGGTCTATCGTCTATAAACATGTATAAGTTTAAGGCCAAATGAGAGATAATAGCACAATACTACCTGTTTTCGTGCAAAATTTACGGAATGGTACAACTCGCGGTTTCAATCTCATTTTCATACAACATTTGGTGCTAGTTTTCTCAGAAAACCCAAATTGCGTTGTAACGCTATTTAGACAGCGAATCTGACAACCGAGCCCACCTATAAGGTGACGTGGCAAGTGGGCCCCACTTGTCAGTCTAATTTGTTGGGGATATACCAACTAGGGGTATCACCAGCATGGATCAATCCGGCTAGTCTAGGGTGGCCCGCAGTGGTGGTGAAGGCTTTGCCTGCCGGGCGGCCCAGATAGCTGACGACCAAGGAAGGCGGATGCCAGCAAGGAGGAGGCCCAAGACCGAATCCCATGAAGGCACCAAGACCAAGACGGAAGGCGGCAGACTTGCCGGCTAGGTTTAGGACTCTGTATGCTTGCTGGATACGTAATCACCTTGTAACCCTAGGTCCGGCCGCCTATATAAGCCGGACCACGGGAAGCCTTTGAACCAACCAAACGATTCAACACACAACCAACTCATTGTAACCTGTACCTCGGCTATTTGCCTCATAGTGAATTATAGCAGCACGTAGGGCTCCGCCACCGCCGTGGAGCCTGAAGCTGGGTAAACTGCCGTGTACAATCCCGACCTCGACGACGTCCACCTTCTTGCCCTACGTTCACCCTCGGCTAGCAGGACCCCGTCTCCTATCCAGATGCCGATACGACGACAGTTGGCGCCCACCGTGGGGCCTAAGGCGTCAGGCGTCACGTTCCAGGCGGGAACCCTAGGCGGCATCGGCGAAACAATCGCCGTCGGCCGCGCCGTTCGCTACGGCGACAACCACTACATCAGCTGCGACGAGTCCTACATCCCCGCAGACGACTACATTGTCGGATGCGGAGTTGTGCCGTTTGGCGGCGTCGATGTATTCATCGGCTACACTTCTGAGGCGTATGGGTTGCCGCGAATTTATTCGCCATCCCACCCGCCCTACAATCAAGACGGATCTGAGTTTGCCTCCCTGAGGAGTCCGCAGATTCAGATCTACACTTTGTCGGCATGACGGGACTGGGATCAGACTCCCAGCCCAACAGTCAAGATCCCGAATCTATTCTTCCTGCGCTCCAGGATGATGCGATGTCGGATGCCGGATCCAGATCTACCGTTCACGTCAACGTAGATTCTGACTCCGAAGAAGATTCTGCAAGCATGTTCGAGCAACGGGTCAAGCAGTGTTTCAGTTACACCTGAGCCTCCGCCTTCTGAGGCGGCTACGGGCTCTCCGTCAACATGCAGCAGGTTTTGTGGCGGATGTCACCGGTGCAGCCTCAGACAGGCGGCGGCAACTGACGCCGCCAACCTGGGGACCCCGGCAACCGATCCACTGTTTCCAGAGCCTCCTGGGGCTCCAAAGAAGAGGTTCTAGAGAAAGGCGAGCCCAGCAAGATAGGGAACATGGCGGCCCTGGCAGAAGTTCTGCACACGCCGGTGACCGACAAAACCAACCCGGCTGATTTGGAGAAACTTCGAAACACCTTGGTGGAGCAAACTGAGTACCTCAAAAGCAAGCAAGCAGAGGTCCAGGCCTCCTCGACGAAGCCAAGGAGGAAAACGCCAAGATAACCGCCAAGTTAGACCCCAAGCGCAATCTTTTCACCACTACTCCATTGCCCAAGCCGGCAGGACCAGTGGCAGAGAAGAAAAGCAAGAAAGGCAGGGATCCTGACAACTTCAAATCCCCTGCCCAAAAGCTTGGTTTCGAGTGGGCTACAGCGCCGCAGCGTAAGGACAAGAACGGGGACATCATCCTCGCCACCCCTGTCCTCAACACTGCAGCCGCCTTAGACATCCTCAACAATGATGACTACGACAAGGACGAGAAGATTTACTACGCATCGATCCTTGCTCACAAAGCTCTAGAGCAGCAGGCCCGTGCTGATTCTCGCGCCGACATGGCGGACGCAAGGGAGGAAAGTTGGAATCCAAATCCAACGCTTGCAAAGCTGCGGCCGGTGGCAACCCGAAGATCCGTCCGGCTCCAGTAGCCACGGAAAAGGGAAGACAAGGAGAAGGACCCACGCAAGTCACCACCTCCCAAAAGGCAGCGTGACGAGGCGTCCAGGACCGGCAACAGGCGCAAGGCCTCACCTCCTCCGCCTAGGCGGGATGAAGGCGGAAGCAGGGGCAGCAAGCAGCCGCCAAGGAGTGGCGGCAATCGTGACAACGCCCCGCCGCCAAGAAGAAGCAGGGACCGCACACAGTCCCCACCACCAGTGCCCAGGCACGAAGGCGGAAGCCGGGGACACAACAACGAGCCTAGGCACAGCCGGGCAGCGCAGGACGAGCCAACGCCGACAGATCCGGCAAGCAGCTCAGTCCGCAAGACGCACGACATCGTCTCAATGACATCAAGGCTGGAAAGCAAGATGCCTACCTAGGACCTGAGTGCTTTGGCCCAGCCATCCGCAACGTCCAAGTACCCGAGACATGACATCAGTGTCAAAAACTCATCAAAGGTACAATGGAGCGGACAAGCCAAACTCATGGTTGTCGGACTACGCGCTGGCAGTTGAAATTGCCGGAGGCAATGGCCTCGTCGCCGCACGCTTCCTTCCCCTCATGCTAGAGGGGACAGCCCGAAGCTGGATCGAAAACTTGCCGGAGAAAAGCATTCATAGCTGGCATGACATGGAAAAGGTGTTCACGCAGCACTTCCAAGGCACGTACAAGCGACCCAATACATACACAGATTTGGTTCGTTGCGTGCAAAAGCCAGATGAAACAGCTACAAGCTTCTTGGCAAGGTGGATTCAACAAAGGCAAGCTGCGAGAACGTAGACGACAATCAAGCAATCCATGCCTTCACCACAGGCCTCCTGAAGGGCTCAAGTCTCAGACATAAGCTCGTACGCATGCAAGTCAAGGATCTCGGAGTCATGCTCGAAGTAGCAGCCATGTACGCACAGGCGGATGATGATGCACGCGATGGAGATGGCGCACATGACATGGCGCCAAGCAGGCGAGCAAGTCACAAACGCAAGGCTCCCCAGGACGACAAAGCCGGACCGTCAAACGAGGTCGCCGCCGCCTTCGAAGGCAAAGGCGGCAACCGCAAGTGGAAAGGAAAGGGTAAAGATGGCGGCTCCAGCAAGCAACGCCTGACATACGATCAGGCAAAAGCCTTGCCCTGCCCAATCCACGCGTCCTTAGGCAAAGTTAACCACACATTAGGGGAATGCCGGTTCATGGAGGACTTCAAGAAGGACCCCGAGGTTGGCTGGAAGCAAAAAAGAGCAAAAAGGCTGAGAAGACAAAGAAGGAAGACGATGATGGGGCAATTTCCATGTCCGAGGATGAGGAACCTAAGCTGGCGCGCAAAGAAAAGAAATACCCCAAGGTACATGGCCAATTGGTGTGCTTCTTGGGCACTCCTTCGGCAAAGGAAGAAAAGGCGGAGATGCGCGAGCTAAACGCCACAGTACCAGATGTTCCCCAGTATTAGACTGGTCAGAGGAGCCAATAACTTGGGATAGAGATGATCACCCAGATCACGTACCTCACCCCGGCAAATACGCCCTTGTCGTCGACCCAATTGTCGACAACTTCAGACTCACCAAGGTGTTGATGGATGGCGGCAGCAGCCTCAACATCATCTACGCGGACACCTGAAGCGCATGAACTTGTCGGAAAGCCAGCTTGACTACAGCAAAGTCAAGTTTCATGGCATCGTTCCGGGAAAGCAAGCCAAGTCAATGGGAAGCATCAAATTGGAGGTTACTTTCGGACCTGAGACAAACTACCGCTCGGAGCATCTCAGGTTCGAAGTAGTCCCCTTCAAGAGTGCCTACCACGCCATCTTTGGACGGCCAGCTTTCGCCAAGTTCATGGCTCGGCCGTGTTACATCTACAGCAAGCTGAAGATGCCGGGACCCAACGGTACAATCACCGTCAGTGGCAACTTCAAGAAAGCAAAGGAGTGCGAGCGTGGCAACGCCGCCTTCGCTGAGGCAGTCCTCCACGCAGAGGAATTAGCCATGTTGAAAAAGGAGCTTGATACGTCGCAGCTGCCGGAGGATGTAAAGACCGCTGAGCAAAAACACTTTCAAGGCGTCCGAAGACACAAAGAAGGCGGACCTGGTCCCAGGTGACAGCTCCAAGCAAGTCACCATAGGGGCAGGCTGGACGACAAATAGGAAAGCGCGCTCGTCAGGTTCCTCCGTGAGAATCAGGACATCTTTGCATGGTCGTCAGCCGACATGCCAGGTGTCCCGAGGGAACTTGCCGAGCACTCTCTTAATGTCTACGAAGGAGCCAAGCCAGTAAAGCAAGGAATAAGGCGCTACGGTGAGAAGAAGCGGACAGCAATAGGGAAGGAGATCATCAAGTTGCAAGAAGCCAAGTTCATTAGGGAGGTAGTACACACTGATTGGTTGGCAAATCCTGTAATGGTTCCAAAACCTAATAAGGAAATGAGAATGTGCATTGATTATACCGGTTTGAACAAGTGCTGTCCTAAGGACCACTTTGCTTTACCTCGTATAGATCAGGTCATAGACTCCACAGCCGGCTCCGAGCTGCTGTGCTTTTTGGATGCGTACTCCGGGTACCACCAAATCAAAATGCGAGAATCCGACCAAATCAAAACATCGTTCACTACGCCCTACGGGACCTTCTGCTACATCACGATGCCCTTCGGTCTAAAAAATGCCGGCGCAACGTATCAGCGGTGTATGCAAAGATGCCTTCACGAGCAAATTGGCCGCAATGTTCACGTCTATGTTGACGACATTGCCGTCATGTCAAGAAAGAAGGCAGATTTGCTTGACGATTTGAGAGAAACCTTTGATAGCCTCCGGGTATATAGGATGAAGCTCAACCCGAAAAAATGCGTCTTCGGGGTTCCTGCCGGCAAATTGCTTGGCTTTATCGTTTCCGAACGAGGAATAGAGGTAAATCCAGAAAAAATCAAAGCGATCCTCAACATATCCAGGCCCAAGGACCTGAAGGACGTGCAGCGACTTGCCGGCTCGGCGGCTGCCGTCAGTCGTTTCATTAGCCGTCTTGGTGAGAAGGCACTGCCTCTCTACCGGCTTCTGAAGAAATCCGACAACTTTGAGTGGACAGACGAAGCAGACGCCGCCTTGCAGCAGCTCAAGGACGCGTTAACGTCTGCTCCAATCTTGGCAGCTCCTCGTCAGGAACCAATGCTGCTTTACATCGCGGCAACTAACTTGGTTGTTAGCGTGGTCCTGGTTGTGGAACGCAAGACGGAAAATCAGACTTGCCGGAACAACGTCCGGTTTACTTCATCAGTGAAGTATTTTCCGCCTCAAAACAGCGTTATCCGCATTACCAGAAGCTGGTCTACGGTGTTTTCTACGCCGCCAGAAAGTTAAGGCACTATTTTCAGGAGCATTCAATACGGTTGTGAGCAAGGCACCTCTGGGGATATCATCAATAATACAGATGCGACAGGCCGAGTTGCCAAGTGGGGCATCGAACTTGCCGCCTTCGACATCACATATAAACCCAGAACGGCCATTAAATCTCAAGCCTTAGCAGACTTTGTAGCAGATTGGACGGAGGCCATGGACGAAGTACCTCTCCCTGAAGACGCATATTGGATCATGCACTTTGATGGATCAAAAATGCTTCAGGGCTCGGGGGCTGGCATTGTTTTAAGAAACCCTCAAGGAGACAAGCTTAGTTATGTGTTACAAATTCACTTCAAGGCAACTAATAATGTTGCTGAATACGAAGCTCTCCTTCATGGTCTACACATTGCCAAGGAACTAGGCGTCCAGCGTGTCCTCTGCTATGGAGATTCAGACTTGGTGGCGCAACAGATACGGGGTACTTGGGACACAAAAGCGAGACAATGGCGGCATATCGCGCTACCGTCAACGAGTTCGCTAAATGTTTCCTAGGCTACGAGGTCCGCCACATCCCAAGGGCTCAAAATGAGGCGGCAGATACACTTGCCAGATTGGGATCTGAACCAGTGGCGGGCCTAGGATTTCGATGGCGTGTATTCAAAATTTCAAAGGGCGCACAAAAAATTGTCTAAAGGCTGGCTTTTGGCATGTATAAATAAATGTATAATTGATTTCACCATACAGTCCTATATTATTGTATAATGTATGTATAGAAGGTATGACACAATATTTGACACAATAATATGCGTAATAAATAGCAAGTTCTTGAACAAATCATCACTTGAAATTGTGAGAAGGCAGAGCAGAAAACCGTGAAAGGGAGGACCGGATGAGGAGCAACCGAGCAACGATCAGCAACGAAGACTCAATCTTTGCAGCCGCGGACGTCCGGGATTAATTCCTCGCCCGTCTCGTTTAGTGTAGGGCTAGACTTGGACGCATGTTGTATGGTTCAGTTTGGGGACGATCGAAGAAAGGAATCGAAGAAATCTGGAGAGGAGGAGGCGAGACGATCGAACAGACACAGACGCGTGCGACCGAGCGATCATCGATCTGCGCTGCTGCGGTGCTAATCGGCCCAAACAGCTAGCTGGGCCACATAGAGGAGGGACGTGGCTAGTAGTTCGGCCCAAATAACTGGCATTTCCCTATTTTCTCCATTATATGCGTATTACAGACTGTATATACCTAGTTTTTGTCCAAACAAATTGGGTATTCAACTGAATACCCTTGAATTGAAGTGGGCCCGCCCTGATCTGAACGCAAAAAGGTACCAAAGGATGTTTTCCTGGAACACCTGCACAAGCCGTCAATAAAAGGAGCAGACCTCCTTGACCCAGAGGCGGCAGAACCAGTTGAAGATGCTAGCTATGTCGTCTACCTGGTAAAGCCGGATTGAATGACGCCATATTTGGACTTCCTGATCAATCAGGAGTTGCCGGAAGATGAGGTTTTGAAAAGGCAAATCATAAGAAGAGCAAAGGCATTCACAATAATTAAAGGCGAATTGTACAAACGTAGCACCACTGGTGTTTACCAACGTTGCATTTCGCCCGAAGAAGGCAGAGAACTGTTGGACGAGATACATGCTGGAGTGTGTGGACATCACGCTTCCTCACGCGCCCTTGTTTCAAAAGCTTTCCGACAAGGTTTCTACTGGTTGACAGCCAAGCAAGATGCAGAGACATCGTCAAAAGATGCAGGGGCTGCCAACTTTATGCCAGACAATCGCACATGCCGGCTCAGGAGCTTAAAACAATACCCATCACATGGCCTTTCGCAGTCTGGGGCTTGGACATGGTTGGTCCGTTTAAGACGGCACCTGGTGGCTACACACATTTTCTTGTGGCTGTAGACAAATTCACCAAGTGGGTTGAAGCTAAGCCCATCAAAAAGCTAGACGGTGCCACAGCCGCAAACTTTCTGTGGGGAATAATCTCTCGGTTCGGGGTGCCTCACAGCATTATCGCCGATAACGGCACTAACTTATCGCAAGACGAAGTCGAGGAGTACTGTTATAAGCACGGCATCCACCTAGATCTTGCCTCAGTAGCACACCCGCAGGCAAATGGCCAAGTAGAGCGTACAAATGGTTTAGTCCTACAAGGCATCAAACCACGTCTCGAAGTACCATTGCATAGAGCGGCTGGGGCTTGGGTGGATGAGTTGCAGTCTGTCCTTTGGAGTTTACGCACAACTCCAAACAGATCAACCAAGTTCACTCCTTTCTTCTTAGTCTATGGCGCAGAAACAGTGTTACGACCGACATGATGTATGATTCCCCCAAATTCAAGCCTACGTCCAGGAAGACGCATAAGATGCAAGACAGGATGGCCTTGACCTACTTGATGAAGAACGTGATGTTGCACTCGCACGATCCGCCATCTATCAACAAAGCTTGAGGCGTTATCACACCAGAAGAGTACGGCAACGTAGTTTTATAGTTGGTGACCTGGTCCTCCGCCTAATCCAAGACAGGAAGGGCTTGCATAAGTTATCCCCGCCATGGGAAGGACCTTTTGTGGTCAGTAAGGTGTTGCTCAATGGATCCTATTATTTGGTAGACGCTCGAGACGGATACAAGAAGAAACGAGGGCGCAAGCGCAAGAGGAAGGTTGACGACAAGTACGAAGAAACCAAGCGACCTTGGAACATTGAGCAGCTACGTCCTTTTTACACTTAGCAATTTCCACATTGTAATAAGTACTATATGATTATGAAATAAAAGTCTGTGGTTTGCTCATTCAGTTTTGGGATCATGCCATCTTTTGTCTTTTCTCGCAATCATATATCTGTTCTCATAAAAGTTACCGAACAAAATATTTTTGCTCCGCGCTAAGGTTCAAACTTCTTTGACATTTGCCGTCTGCCGGCTAAAAAAGCAAACAATCTTTGCGCCGCCTTGTATGCCTATCTGTCTGTTTTTGTGTGGGTCGCCTAGTAGTATGTCGTTGGCACCAACATGCTGGCTTTGGTCTCTGAGTCTAAACTAATTGGTATTGCACCTGGTTGGCTCAGCTAAAGTAACTAAGATGAGGTTCCGCCAACATATGAAACAACTAAACATGGAAACGAGATACATATTAAGGCGGGCCACTTAAATAAGCCTACCACCAAGTGTAGCATAAAAGTTGGCCCAACATAGTTACAAACCAAAATATAAACAAGTTTTTTGCGTTAACAGATTAACGCAGTTTTTTGTGCTACCATTGCAGGAAAGGACATTTAAGGAGTTGCCGCCTTGGTGGAGGTAGTTGGGAGATCCTAGGGGCTGACACCGCCATCCTTGGGGCTGGCTCCGCCATCCTGGGGGCTGCGCTCGTCAGCCGCTGCTTCGCCTTCTCCGCCTCCAGCAACTTCAGGATCCGCCAAGGAGGGATCGGCTACGGCAACATGTGGATCCAGGTGTTCCTTGTAGAACTTGCGGATGTCAACCATGTTGGCAACCCGGGTTGCGTAGCCCCGAACAGACCGCAGCACGTCTTGCATCACGATGGCTTGGTTGTTTTCGTCTTCGGTGGGGAAGTACTCGGTGACTTGATGAATATCAGCCTCCGGATACCACGCCGCCGTCATCGCCAACGCCAGCTTGGCTCCGCCTCGTGCTGCTGATCGTAGCGTGCTGTCATGTTCGGTCGCCGCCTTCTCCAGCAAGTCCGGCAAGGCATCAAAGTTGACGGGATCGCCGTGCTCGCCGGGGTAGAACTTGGCGGCAAACGCTTTGCCCGCGCAGACAATCTGGTTGATTGTTTCGCCAACCTTCAAGATGCGGGCAAGACGCGGCGTCGTATCCACGTCATCGCCTAAGTTAGCCGGAACTCCATAATTTAAACAGTTACACACTGCAACTGGGGACTTAAGAATTCAAGGTATCAAAAACAAGATGAAGGTTAAGAGACTTACTCAGGACATGCTCGTGGATGGCGTTGACCTCATCCAAATGGTTCTCAAGCGTTTCCTGAGCTAGCTGGACCGCCTTCGACAGTTGGTCCTGCTGCTCTTTGGCGTTTTTGTTCACCTGGTTGAGGTTGTTGCTCATGGATTCAAGTTGTCCCGTCAACTTGCTAACCTCGGCGGCATGGACCAGCTCCCGCTCCTCCAGCTCCTTGGCATGATCCGCTTTCAGCTTTGACACCAACTCAGCAAGATCTGCAGCTTCGTTCATCAAAGTTTGCATGTCAGTGGAGTTCTTGATAATATCTTGCGCAGTGTTTAGTAATTCTACAAATAAAGAGAAAGACGACTAAAATACTTGTCGGAAAAGCAAAAAGAAGTCGGACGAAAAGAAGGCAAAGAAAAATTTGTCACCTTCATCCTTTTTGCGAGCCTCTTCCAAGCTCGCAATCTGGGCGTCCTTCATCTCCACGTCCTGATGCAGTTGCTGGCATTCTTTGTTTTTCTTCTCTTGAGCACGGAACAACTCAAGATTGGAAGCAAGAACGGCCTGCATACACGAAGACAACGTTGCGGTTAGCACTATATAGTCAACGAGACCACTTTGCCGGCTAAAAAATCTTTCAGCCGCCAAAGTGCTCGGGGGCTGCGACTATAGGTTAAATTACCTCAAGTTGACCGTGGAGGGTCTCGTGGAGATCATCCATGTGCGTGTACCATTTACGGTACCTTCGCGCATGGTCCTCAGCGTTCGCCGAGGGTCTTGTAATCCTTCGCCAGGTTGAGAGCTGGGATGGGAGGACGATCCGCCATGGCCAGCCGCCATCTCGTCATCCATCTCTTGCTTCATGGCGATAAATCGAGCGGCATCATTAGCCAAGCTTCAGCCGTCTTCAAGGTAGCAGGGCCCGTAACGGACTTCTTGCCTGCCATCTTCTCCGTAGCCGCCTCTGCGGTACCAGCAGATGTGTACGTTCCCTGGCATACAACCACGGGAACGCCAACGGTAGGCGTTGTCGGCGCAGTGGCTGGAGAAGACCGTGGTGGCTTGCCCCTACCGGCAGAAATCTTCAGGTTGGCGCGGAGCTTGGGCATGGCAGGCTTGCCCCTGTAAGCAGAAAAGTGCAAGTTTATCAGCAGAAACTTATATCAAATGGCTAAGTCAGGGAAAGCAAAAGTTTGCCTACCGCTTGAGAGGGATATTTTCCCCCAAGGTCTCATCCTCTGCATCAACAGAGGTGGCCGCCTTCTTCCTCTTCTCCAAATCCTTGGTGGAGCCGCCTGCTTTGCGTTTCTTCGACTTGCTGGCACCGGTGTCGTACCAGTTGGGAGCCAAGTCGGCATCCCCCAAGGTTTGCAGCTGAAAAGGAAAAGGGCAAAACATTAACTCAGTACCAAGTGGGCAAAGATGTCAAATAAAAGGCAAAGTAGCTTTGGCTTACCACTCGGGCTGGGTTATCATGGGTGAACATGGCGACGCCTTCGGCCGCCTTCACCGACAGAGGCTTGACAAGCTCTCTGAGCCGGTACTCCAGCACATCTTGGTCAAGGGTGCTGTTGCCGGCATCATCCGCCTTGTACTCACACATCTTCAGTGGGCGATGGCGGAGTGGCATTATTTTCCTCGACAACCAGCAGATGACGGTGTCAACTCCGTCAAGCAACGGAGCCTTCATCGTCTTCGTCAGAAACTCGATCCGCCTGACGGCAATTCGAAGCTTGGCCGACAAGCTGCTAAGGGGCACCTTTGCCGTCCAGCAGGCCTTGTGGGTTGGCGGACCGTTGACGAAAGCAGGTATCCCCTGTGTCATGCCGGGTGTCAGATGTCCTTGCAGTAGAAAAAGGTGTTGGTCCAGTGCTTCACCGACTCGATGTATGGGATCTTTGGGTACCAGTCGGGTTGGTGGCAGTTGAAGGTTACGCTACCGCATGTTGCCAGCTGGCCGCCTGGTATGGTTTGTCGGCAGCATAGGAAGCAGTATTGGAATAGCTCTATGGATGCAGCTATGCCTAAATACCCTTCGCACAAAGCCTGGAAGCCGGCTAGCACTAGAATGCTGTTGGGCGCTATGTTGTGCGGTTGCAGCCCGTAAAAGCTAAGCACCGCCAAGAAGAAGGCGGAAAGTGGCAATGACATACCGCGGAGGCTGTGCGACGCCAACATGACGCGCTCGCCGTCTTGCGGGTCAGGGACTGGTTCGTCGCCTGGAACCCTCCAGGAGCACTCCGTCTTGGGCGGTATGTAGCCGCCATCCTCCAGCTCCTTCAGATAAGCTGACGTCATGATTGACGGCAGCCAATATCTGGAGCCAAGGTCCGCCGCCTCCTCTTCTTCCTCGGCGTCGTCGTCGGCGGCAGCTTCTGCCTCCGCCGTGGCCTCAGCGCTGGTCGTCGTTAGGGATGGAAGCGGGAAGGTAGGTGTGGTCGCTACGGGTGCCACCGGAGTTGGAGAAGAAGAAGTAACCCCACCCGCAGCCGCGGTGGGGACAGAAGAGGTCTTCGGTGTGCTCGCGGGAACCGCAGCCGCCGCCGGTGCAGATCCAGATCCAGGCGCGGCCGCCGAAGTTGCAGCCAGCGCCGCCGCCGCCGAATCTTGCTCAGAGGTGCTCGCCATTTGTCGCAGAAGCTCCGCTCAAGTGCTCGCCGGAGTTGAGTACGAGGGGGAGGAGCGCTCGAGAAGGTGAGGAGGCTGCGGTGAATGCGAATGGGGGAAGAAATTCGACCCCGTTGTGCCCTTTGGGTATTTATCTCTGCGCGCCGAGATTCTTGCGCGAGATTGGCTTGGCACACGATCTCCGCCACGTGCCCACGATTTGCACGTCGTGGCAACGGTGTCTGAGGCCGTCTCCCCGATTCTTGTGCGTAGTGGAAGAATAATCATGATGCACGCCAAGTCCAAACTGTCGTGGACTGCATGACGTCATCCGTCAACATTTGACGGAACCGGTCAAATGACAAGACCAGTGCCAGGAAGATTCCTGACAGAGGTCAGGCCGTCTTTCCCATGATGGCGGCAAATCATCCGACTACTTTAGGCGGATCGCCGCTTATTTCAACTTTGGAATGCTTCAAGCTCTTCAGCCGCCTACAATACAAGATAGACGTCGCCGACAAAAGAAGACGGCGCCTGAAGAACTCGAACCCTTCCAGGGGCTAATGTTGGGGATATACCAACTAGGGGTATCACCAGCATGGATCAATCCGGCTAGTCCAGGGTGGCCCGCAGTGGTGGTGAAGGCTTTGCCTGCCGGGCGGCCCAGATAGCTGACGACCAAGGAAGGCGGATGCCGGCAAGGAGGAGGCCCAAGACCGAAGCCCATGAAGCCACCAAGACCAAGACGGAAGGCGGCAGACTTGCCGGCTAGGTTTAGGACTCTTTATGCTTGCCGGATACGTAATCACCTTGTAACCCTAGGTCCGGCCGCCTATATAAGCCGGACCACCGGAAGCCTTTGAACCAACCAAACGATTCAACACACAACCAACTCATTGTAACCTGTACCTCAGCTATTTGCTCATAGTGAATTATAGCAGCACGTAGGGCTCCGCCACCGCCGTGGAGCCTGAAGCTGGGTAAACTGCCGTGTACAATCCCGACCTCGACGACGTCCACCTTCTTGCCCTACGTTCACCCTCGGCTAGCAGGACCCCATCTCCTATCTCAGACGCCGATACGACGACATAATTAATGACCGAAATATTTATAAAAAAGAAAAAAACTGAAAATGAAATTATATATAAAACAAAAGTCAACCCAGGACTGGGACGGAGAGACCACTCCGCCGTCTTCGATTCCAAACCCCGCAGCCGCAGCCGCCCTCTTCTCCTCCAAAGACGTGGCAGCCTTCCTCCATGGCGGCCGTCTTCGAGTTGGGAACCGGTCCGTGGTGGCGCGAGGAGCAGACGGAGATGGTCGAGGACGCCGAGTGAACGCCGGCAAGGTTGCGGGGAGCAGACTCCAGCGAGGTCACAGGGAGCTGGAAGCGGCGACCTGGGAACCCCACGGCCAGCCACGGCACGCGGCGCCGGCGACGGCGCCCGTGGTGAGGGTAGGCGGCGTCCGTGGTGGCCGTGGCGAGGCCGGATACGGCGAGCAGCCGGGCACCGGCTAGCCTTCCCCGCGCGGCGAAGTGACGCTGCCGGCGAGCAGGTGGGCGACGGCGCCCACGGGGAGGGGAGGCGGCATCCGTGGTGGCCGCGGCGAGCAGGCGGGCGCCGGCGAGCGTGCCCCGCGCGGCGACGTGAAGCTGCCGGCGAGCAGGCGGGCGACGGCGAGCGCGCCCCGGTCGGCGAGCACGCGCGGCGACGCGAACGCGGCCCAGCCAGCTAGGCGGCCGGCGAGCAACCCGCCCGGCAGCTCCGGGGTGGCGCCCGCCTGGTCGCTGCTCCTGGACGAGCTGCTCCTGAGCGCTGCCATGGACGCCAGGTCGGATGCTCCTGGGCGCTGCTCCAGTGCTCCTGGACGAGCTGCTCCCTGGGCGCCATCCGTGACCCCCTGCTGCCGCCGTCCGCGGGGGTGGCGCGTTGCTCCAGGACGGCACTGAGGCGAGCGCGTCGAGCTGGGACCTCCGAGACTGTTGACTTTTTTTAGACATTTTCTTTTTCTAGATATTTTTTATTTTCCCAGATTTTTATCAGTTTTTTATTTTCTCAGTTTTTATTGGGCTGACATGTGGGCCCAAGGTCAAAGAATGTCATCAAACTTGCCAAGTCACATACAGGTGGGGCATGGCTGTCAGATCCGCTGTCTAAATCGCATTAGACGGCAATTTGGGTTTTCTGAGAAAACTTACGTCAAATGTTCTATGAAAATAAGATTGAGACATCGACTTGTACCATTCTGTAAATTTTGCACGAAAACTAGTAGTATTGTGCTATTATCTTGCCAAATGACCAACTTATTGCCATTCTCGTGCCATAGTTTGTGATAAAGTGTCCATATTTGACACATAGGTGTATATTGTTGTGAAAAACAATGGCGCCAAGTTGAGTTTTAAAATTCTTTTTTGAAATATCATTTTCCATTTTCTAAGTGTCAAAAATGACTTTTTTTAAGCAAGTACAGAAAATATGGTGCAAAATTGCACCAACCCAATTTTCACACAAAGTAGTCCATATTCGATGGATAACCCATAAATATTAGGAATTTTATCTCTTTCTATCTAATTTCGTCTATTAAATGATTTTATGGCCGTTTCCCGAAAGTAATTCAAATTTGAACTACAAGTGTGTGATAGTTTGCTCTACTTTTTCAGAAAAATCATTTTAAGGTACTCAAGTAGTGACTGTATCACAGAACCGTCGATAGTTTTGAAAAATTCGACCGCTCTCAATGAATAGACATGGTAGCCATTTTGACAATTGTTTCAAAAAAGTCAAAGAAAGTGAAAAAATACTCAAAAAAGTAATCCTTTGACATGGAGTCCTTTTATGTGTACTAATTGCTAGAAAAAATGATAAACTTTAGTTTTGACAAATTGTTAAAAAAATCCTTCACAAAAAGGTCAATCGTCTATAAACATATATAAGTTTAAGGCCAAATGACCAAGTTATTGCCTTTTTCGTGTCATAGTTTGTGATAAAGTGTCCATATTTGACACATAGGTGTATATTGTTACGGGAAACAATGGCGCCAAGTTGAGTTTTAAAATTCTTTTTCGAAATATCATTTTCCATTTCCTAAGTTTCAAAAAATGATTTTTTTTGTGAAGCAAGTACCAAAAAAATGGTGTAAAATTGCACCAATCCAATTTTCACACAAAGTATTCCATATTTGATGGATAACCCATACATATTAGGAATTTTCTCTCTTTCTATCTAGTTTCGCCTATCTAAATGACTTTATGCTTATTTTTGAAAGCAATTCAAATTTGAACTACAAGTGTGTGATAGTTTGCTCTGATTTTTTCGCAAAAATTATTTTAAGGTACACAAGTAGTGATTGCATCACAGAACCGTCGATAGTTTTGAAAAATTCAACCCCTTTCAATGAATAGATATGATGGCCATTTTAACAATTTTTTCAAAAAAGTCGAAAAAAGTGAAAAAAAATACTCAGAAAAAGTAATCCTCTGGCATAAATCCTTTTGACACATAGGTGTATAGTAGTATGGGAAACAATGGTGACAAACAGAGTTTTTAAATTATTTTTATAGACATCATTTTCCATTTTCTAATTGGCTGAAAGATAGCACAATCTGCGTACTTCTCTTATTGTTTGGGAGGCATTGCCACGGATAGATGACATGGCAAATAGAGAGCCACACATCTCTTTATCCCTGTCTCGCTCTCATCTCTCACCTCGCATCCTACTACTCTAGCCCTGCTCTTATCTCTATCCTTGCAGCTCTCTCCCCCCAACAGAGATCGGTCTGAAGGAGGTCCAGAGGCCCCGTCCCTGACCAGCGAGACCTGCAGGCTTGTTTCGCCACATCGGGTCGTGACATCGACACCGGGCGCGCTCCTGCCCATCTTCGGCGGTGATAGCGGGTACGACAGGGCGCAGCAGCTGCGTCCCCCGCGCCAGTCGTCCGACGGGGAGCCTCGGGCGGCGGAGGAGTAAGACCAGGCGGAGAGGCGCAAGCGAGTCCAGCCTCGCGATGCGGCGACGAGCTCTAGGCGCGGCCGTTGGTGCCGCTTTTTTTAAATCATTTTTATATCTAGTTTGCCGAGTGCCAACAATCAACACTCGGCAAAATGCTGATGGCCGTTTGAGCACAGATGACCGTGAATCACTTTTTTTCGCCGAGTCCACACAAAATACACTCGACAAAGGAGTCGCCGGCACCCCGACATTATTCTTCGCCGAGGCAAATTTTGCCGAGTGTGGTTCTCCGAGTGCCCCTCTCGGCAAAGCCTTCGCCGAGGTGGATTTGGGCCTTCGCCGAGTGTTTTGACCACCCGGCGGCGTTCTATTTTCCAATAGTGAGGGCGTATCATGAAAATGCAGTGCCTGCTCAAACGTGTGTATTAATCGTCACCATGCTGCTGATCGTGTACTTCCTCGCCATTACGGGCTGGCCTGCTCAAACAAGAAAGAAAATACCACAGTAGCAACCTTTGACCTGTAGTATTAGTTCAGTTCACAAGGTTAACCCAAATTTATATGGGAGCCAACCAGTAAAAACCATGAGCATCTCTTAAGCAACAGATGATTTATCAGGAGCCAACACTTGACATCTGGTAACTCTTTTATGATATGAATTTACTATCAAAGATGGGAGAACAATCTGTAGAGTATACAAAATGGGAAAACTAAGCTATTGTCCCGGGATGCACTTTCAAGCTAAGTAACCAAAAGAGCATATAGTGGTGCCGCAAGAAACTAGAGGTTCATTATAAGACTATTTCATTCACCTGCTTACGCATACCAATAACACGGGGAATTTTTCTACTGGAAAAAGGCAACAAAAATAAGAGATAACAAGCACCACTTCACCAAAACCAGCTACAAAATGGTGAGTAATTCATCCTAACACCCTTGTCGACTGCAAGTTGGTCACTTTTCCCTTTGATGATAGTGGACTCATCATATTCATCCACGCGTTGTCAATGTGGGGCTCAGCCTTTCTGCAAACATAAATTTGTCAGTGTGATCAAAAAAGGGATGGCATGATAGCATATAAATTTTCAGTTAAGTAAGCATAAGCATAATAGTAGCATTCGAGTGAATGTAGCTCCCAGAGTTTGCTCGAATACATATATTATCACAAATTTCAACATCACAATTTACTTTTGATCAATTAAACATTCAATAATTTGTGTGTTTCTCCGAACGATAACTAAAGAAAGTGGATATAGGTATACCTCGTGGATTATAGAAACTCATGTATGGAATCAAAGTAAGAAATTTTCTGCTCTTCCGTATCTTCTTACACCTTAGTGTCTTGAGACTAATCTCATAGATGCCAAGGTCTGTGGCCACAAAAATTGTATCCCTTCCCTCCGTTGATCCAATAAGCGTAAGTCTGTTCATGGGATTTTGAATGGGGAGAAATTCTTTGAGATCAATGAATTTACATGCAGTCCATGGCGCAACTCCATCGGATCTCATCTTCCTTGACCACAAGTAGAGGGTTAACATATTCACACGTGCAAAGCCCAAATTGCCATCCTCCATCGCCACGAGCATGACGTTACCATCAATGTAAGTCTCCGCCAGAGGTCCATCAATCAGTGATAAGCAATTAGAGAGCAAGTCGTACTTGAGAATTGCTACACGATGATCATCATAATCATAATCAAAATCATCATCGTCCTCATCGTAATCGTAATCATATGAAAGCATGAAGTAAAGTGCATCTTCGATAAGAACAGGGGACATTAGGTCGATGTTTGCATCTTCCGGAAGATTAAGACTAGAGCACGGCTCGCTCAACTCGTCAAAATGAGAGGACGACTCCCACCCCCACATCCTTATGTTGTAAGGGTACATGTGAAAATGCAACACAACTGCCATCATCCATATCCTGCAGTCCGACCAAGACCACTTGGAAAGGCCCCTCGTGACACGCGCGGTGGTCACAACCCGTCACGCCGCAGAACACCGCGGCCCCATAGGTCCGGTATATTGGGGAAGTTGGAGCTTGGGGCGGGCCCAAATCTTTCCGGCTGCCGGTCATGGGGTTCCAAATGACGAGCTTTGTGGGTGAATTCCAGGTACCCCCAAGGAGAACCCGGCCATGGCGGCAGTCCCTTGCATCGTAGTCCCAATCCCTCATGTCGCTGTCCGTAATGCGTGCGCCGAATTTCGTAGTGGAGACGAAGCGTCGGACGGGGCCTTTACCCACCGGGTCTCGGCCGTAGTTCTCGGGGCGGAAGTAGACAAAGCCGAGCATTGGGGGAGCTCCGTGAAACTCGCGGTACCGGACGTGGAAGCTAGAGCCAGAGAGGAAGGCGAGCCAGAGTTTGCTGGTGAGGTAGGCGCGCACGAGGCAGGCGGGCTCGTTGGGCGGGAGGCGGAGAAAGATCTCCTCGATGATGTCATCTGGCAGCGCCGGTGCCATCGTCCTCGTCGGCGACGGCATGGTCGCTAGGGTTTCGCGTGGTGTAGACTGCGGCCGTGCTACCTCACGGTGCGGTTCAACCATCGGGTGGTGTCCTTTTATTCAGGTCTATTTACAAACCCATAACGCCCACGCACATTATACGAAAATTAATTAATACACTGATGGAGTCAGCACGATCGAAAATCAGCAGAAGAGTACGATGTGACGCATTGTGTGATGCAGCACGCGCCGATGACGGCGGTCTTCTTGCCGGACTAGCTAGTTTTGTGCCGTGGGCGAGCGTGACGCGGGCAGCGCCGGCCGGACTTATTCCTATGCTTATCATCACCCAAGGATTTTTTTTTCATGATAATATTTTTTACCGGCGAGTGCCGAAACAACAGGTTAATGACAAATTCAGGAATTTTCTGTAGTTTACCTTCCGGGCTGATTTAAGCAAATTTTGTATTCAAAATTTGTGCGCAGAGAACAAATAAAATAGCTACCAGCAGCAGCGCGATGTGACAGTGACACATGGTGTGATGGATTATCAGAAATCATCTATTATATCCTTGGCTTTGACGTGCAGAATAAATATTCCACATAATGTTCTTGTTAATGTGCTACCATTTTGTAGATGGAAATTTGAGAAGCAAATCAAAAAATGCTTGATATTGTGGTTTCTCTCGACGAACTGTTCCGAGGAGAGCCTGAGGTAGTGAGGCGGGCGTCTGTAGAAACGTGATGCCTGTTCCTTGTTCGGCTCTTCAGTCCAGAATGAAAACTGCAGAACATATATAGGACCTTATTACCACATGAACACAAGGCGTATCATGAAAATTCAGTTCCTGCTCAAACTTGTGAATTAATCGTCGCCATGCTGCTGATCATGTGCTTCCTCGCCATTACGGGCTGGGAGCTGTGCCAGGACTGGGTGTCGATGTACTGTATAAACCTCTGCCTGCTCAAACAAGAAAGAAAATACCACAGTAACAACCTTTGATCTGTAGTACTAGATCAGTTCACTGTTCACAAGGTTAACCCAGATTAATCTGGGAGCCAGCAAGCAAAAGCCATGAGTCTCTTAAGCAACAGATGATTTATCGATCAGGCACCAACACTTGACATCAGGTAAGTCGTTCATGAAAGTTAATTTACTGTCAAAGCTGGGAGAACAATCTGTAGAGTACACAAAACGGGAAAACTAAGCTATTGTCCCGGGATACAGTTTCAAGCTAAGTAACCAAAAGAGCACATAGTGGTGCTGCAAGAAACTAGAGGTTCATTACAAGACAAATTCATTCACCTGCTGACACATCACACATGCCAACAACACCGGAAAATTTTCACGATTACCGGAAAAAAGCAACAACACCATGAGAAAACAAGCACCACCACTTCACCAAAACCAGCTACTAAATAGTGAGTAATTAATCCCTGCACCTTTGTCGACTACAATAATGGTAACTTCTCCCTTTGATGATAGTGGACTCAAGCATATTCATCCGTGCGTTGTCAATGCAGGGCTCAGCCTCTCTGCAAACGTAAACGTAAATTTGTCAGTGTGATCCAAAAAGGGATGGCATGATAGCATATAAATTTTCAGTTAAGTAGGCATAAGCATAATTAGGTGTAGCATTCCAGTGTATATAGCTCTCAGAGTTTGCTCAAGCACATATATTATCACTAATTGAAACATCACAATTTACTTTTGATCTGATTAAACATAATTTTGTGTGTTGCTCCCAACGGTAACTAAAGAAAGCAGATATAGGTATACCTCGTAGCTTATAGAAACTCCTGTATGGAATCAAAGTAAGAATTTTTTTGCTCTTCCATATCTTCTTCCACCTTAGTGTCTTGAGACTAATCTCATACATGCCAAGGTCTGTGCTCACGAAAATGATATCAGTTCCCTCCATACATCCAATAAGCCTAACCTTTATCTTGGGATTTTGAATGGGGAGAAATTCTTTGAGATCAACGACTCTACATGCAGTCCATGGCACAATTCCGTCGGATCCCATCTTCCTTGACCATAAGTGGAGGGTTAACTTGCTCACGCGTGCAAACCCCAAATTGCCGTCCTCCATCAACATGAGGAAAACGCTACCACCAATGTAAGCATTAGCCAGCGGTCCATCACTCAGTGATAAGCAATTAGAGACCAACTCGTACTTGAGAATTGATATACAATGATTATCATCATCATAATAATAATCATCATTGTCGTCCTCGCTGATCTCATCGTCCTCATAGTTGTAGTTGTAATCATATGAAAGAATGAAGTAAAGTGCATCTTCGATGAACACGGGGGGCATTAGGTCAATGTCTGCATCTTCGGGAAGATGGAGACCAGAGCACGGCTCGCTCCACTCATCAAGATCAGTCCCCACATCCTTATGTGGTAAGGATACATGTGCGAATGCAACACAATCGCCATCAGTCATGTCCTGCAGGCCGACCAAGACCACCCGGAAAGGGCCGTTGTGACACGCCCGGTGGTCACAACCGGTCACGGCGCAGATCACCGCGGCCCCATAGGTCTGGTATTTTGCGCCAGTTGGACCGTGGGGCGGGTACAGCTCTTTCTGGCCGCCCGTCATGGGGTTCCAAATGACGAGCTTTGTGGCTGTGGGGGGAAACCAGGTATCCTCAAGAAGGAGAACGTGGCCATGGCGGCAGTCTCTTGCACCATAGTCCCAATCCCTCATGTCGCCTTCGGTAATGCGCGCGCCAAATTTCGTGGTGGAGACGAAGCGCTGGACGGGGCCTTGATCCGCCGACTCTGGGCCGGAGTCCTTCGGGCAGAAGTAAACGAAGCCTAGCATTGGGGCAGCTCCGTGGAACTCACAATACCTGCCATGGAAGTCAGGGCCGGAGAGAAGGGCGAACCAGAGTTTACTGGTGAGGGAGGCGCGCACGAGGCAGGCCGGCTCGTTCGGCGGGAGGCGGAGAAAGATCTCCTCGATGATCTCATCCAGCAGCGCCGCTGCCGGCGTCCTCGTCGGCGGCAGCTGCATGTGCATGGTCGGTAGGGTTTCGTTTGGCGTAGAGTGCGGTCGTGCTTCTCACGGTTTGGTTCAACCATCGGGTGGTGTCCTTTTATTCAGCTCTATTACAAACACATAACGCGTACGCTGATGACGGATCATCAATTCATCCTCAGTTCTGTTAGCAACAGATCGGTCACGTCATAGATAAGACGACTAGACGAGTACGACGTGACCCATATCTCATGGAGCACGCGCCGGTGACGGCGGTCTTCGTGCCGGACTTTTTACACTGCGGAGCCGCTCGCCGGCTGGCGCTTGCCTTGTACCTCCCTCCCTCTGCTCATCGTCACCCAATGTTCTTTTTCATAATAAATAATACGGAGTATATTTTTACCGGGGAGTGTCGGAATATCCAGTTACTGATCAAATCAGGAACTTTTTTCTGTATTTTACCATCGAAGTCACTGGCGGCCACTACAGCAGCGATGACATCGTCGCTGTGCTGCTGATCAGCTGGTCGCGTGCTTCCTCGCCATTACGGGCTGGGAGCCGTCATGTACTGTATTAACATTGCCTCTCAAACTAAGACAAAAGACACTACAGTCACAACAGCGTTTGACATGTATGTAGT
This sequence comes from Poa pratensis, assembly GCA_947311845.1. Taxonomy (NCBI): domain Eukaryota; kingdom Viridiplantae; phylum Streptophyta; class Magnoliopsida; order Poales; family Poaceae; genus Poa; species Poa pratensis. Next base: position 3,360,946 of record CAMZMU010000049.1, on the reverse strand, counting down.
CCTATACTCTTAGTACATGACGGCTCCCAAGGTTAATTTCAGATTTATCAGGAAGCCAGCAAGCAGAAGCCATGATCATCTCTTGGGCACAGAAGATTTATCAGGAGCCACACTTGACATCATCTGAAGCTCGTCACAGAGGAGAGTTCAGAGATTGGATCAAAACCTGGGAGAGCTAAGCCACACTGTATGTCGATGCATTTTGAACCAAGTTTCACCGATGCTGCAAGAAATTGAACTTCAATACAAGGTTTCCTCACAAAGTTTACTGACAAGAGCCATCATAAGGCATACGGCATAATCACAAGATCGATGCTGCCTCATAGTGATCATCATTCCGGTTAACTAGAGTGGCACCCGCTCTTCAGAGTTCAGACACAACTACCATATCAAGCTCTCCAGCACAGTGAAATAATAAGATACAAATATACATCATGCTGTAAAGAATAAAATTACCAACACATGAAGAAAACATGAAACACAAACAGACAGGTCATGCGGAAAATCAGCCAACTTAGAAGGCAATCCTTTGTGCCCATAGGTACAAAAAGCATAGAGATATCTGTGTTGAGGCTTCTGAGTTAAGTATGGAGTATTTGAAACCAGTCTGGAAATTATGATAAACAAAAGGAATTAACCAAAAGAGAACAAAAAATATGTTTTTTTTTGCGGTAGTTCTTGTTACGAACGAACCTTTCAAAAGCAAAGCTAAAACTGCTTCTTTTTGTGGATTCCGTAGATGAATAGACAAATTTACCATTGCACCTTTGTCAACTAACAGAACAATGAAGATTTTTTACTCTACAAGGCTAACCTTGTATATGAACAAACCATGTTAAAACAATGGTAAAGAATATAATGAGAACATCTTTACTATTCGATTGACAGATACAAAAAATAATCAAAGACCAATAACAGGAGAACATGCACGGAAGGAGATTTTCATGTTACCATGCTACCATCCTCTGGATGTAGCTCTATGAAGCAAAGCAAAAAATGCATGCAATTGTGGTTTCTCTAGCTCAACGTTGCAAATTTACTAGGACAACAGTTCCAAGGAGCCTGAGTCGGAGCGATCTATAAAAGCTTGACATTGGCCACGCTTGTATGGTACTAAACACACGGGTGCAGGACTTACAATAGACTTGAACGCAAGCCCTTTACATATGTAGTAGTATCAAGAAAGCGTATAAATTGCTGATTCAGCACAGGAGATCGGGGCACTACTATCTGGCTTGTTGTAAGTCAGATTTTTATGCATAATGCCCCGCACCCGTGTGTTTCCGCCATCATTTTGTCTCTGATCATGGCGAGAGCGGAGGCCGCCACCTCAAAAACACCCCACTTGCGTGCTGAGTGGCATTCTGCTCTTCAACATGCTCAACCAGCATAACAAGCAATTCTCCAGCAAATTGCACTGATAAGACTCAACTATACATATCCTGCTGTAAAGAAACAAATTATCCGCACAAATCTTACAAGTCATCATCAATTCTACCTATCTATGAGCAAAACCAAGCTTTAGCATAATATTTTGATAAAATTCCATTCAACTTGATCGTCAAATTCACGGTGAAGGCAAGGTCGTCGTACATCTGCAAGGAATTCCATCTGATCACTCTCCTTGACCTCCCAGGCTATCTAAGTGGACCAATATAATATAATATATATGAAGAAAATTGTTAAAGCGAGACAGGCAGGTCATGTATTTACTCTGACATGCAGCACAAGTAGAAAATCAGCCAAGGTAGAAAGCAATTTGTCGTGCCCATGAAGGATAAATAAGGTTAATTAACTTTTAGGCATTTGGAACAGAGCCATACCTCTTCCATATATGTAGGTGCAGAAAGCATAGAGAAACGTGTGTTGATGCCTTTTAGTAAGAGATATTGTCAAAGGAGAATTTGTCAAACCATTCTGAAAAATATACTAATAAACCAAAGCACTTGCAATGATTACTATAACCTTGCACTACTATATGACCAAACATCTGGACATCTTCATCTCAGTACATGGACAGTGCAGTCTACTGCTATGTGCACCGTAGGTCAAAAAGATGCAACAAATAACGAAATAAAACCTAACTTGTTAGGGCAATGTTCTTGGGTCAATGAAGCTGGTCTAATGTTTTACATCTTTGTTCAGTAGCTTCCCAGCTTCAGTCACTTAAAAATCAGAATCCTGCTGATACTACACCAAGTCTTGCAATATCTGTGCAAGAGCATCCACCTCCCCTAAAAAATTATGACACACCTAGATGTGTAGGTGACAGCCTCCCAGACGTGATATTGCTGTAACTCAAGTTTGATTTATGTGCTATATCACTAATTTCCTCGTGTATGTTTTAATGTTTACACTGGTTGCAGTTGTTTTACTGTGGGCGCATGCGTACATGAGATTTACAGCTGTAATACAGTCATTTCAGTGCATTCTATGGTGATACCGAGTCATAGGACTTCATCAATTGGGAGTGGAAAAGATGGAACCTACATACTACATAAGAGATTAGCTCTAGGCCCGCAAAAACAAAAAAACTGTATATACATCTCAAGTAACAGGTTTTCAGCAGTGTATGCACATACTCCAGGACCAGTACCTTATAGTGGAAATGGTCGCCATGATTGTGATGTGAGAACCAAATTTACAGGAATGCCTCCCTTGTACAAGGTCTTTTTTTTTGTAAGAAACAATTTACATTAGGCACATTATTTGCTGAGACATTGACTACTATATACTTGTCATGTCCCAAATTGTCCCACAGGACATGCCCACACCATCTGCTCATCAATGGTACCTCTTATTGGGAGATGAATTTAGATATTGGATCAAAGCTGGGAGAGCAAACTATAGAGTTTCAAGATGGGAAGACTAAGTTACTATCTTCAGATGCATTTTCAGGAAAATTAAGCAATGGACCACATGGTTACTGCTACTGCAAGAAATTGGAGTTTCATTACATGAAATCCATTCACCCACTTAAACACTACAACAAGAGTATATTATCAAGCTTACTGACAAAAGCCAAAAGCCAAGTTGACTATGAGAAAGCAAGTAGCAGTGCACCCAAACAGCTACTGGATAGTGAATACTAACACATGTGATCCGTGATGACAAGACACAGTTGGTCATCTTTACTCTTGGCTCTTGCCCTAAGCATCTTCAACCATATGTTGTCAAAGCGTCTGCAAACAAAGATTTCCATCAAATACTACTTTCGATATGATTAAAACATACAATCATTTCTTGGGTGGTGCACTGACTAGTATATTTTATTACTTAAGAGTTGTAACCGAATCACAAAAGAAATGAGATATAGACACACACCTTTTGGATTGTAAAAACTGATGTATGGAACTAAAGTACGAATTTTCTCTCTCTTCCATATCTTCTTCCAGTGCAGCGTCTTGAGGTTAATCTCGCAGATGCCAAAATCCGTGTTGACAAAAATGATATCGCGGCCCGCCACAGATCCAATCAATGTAAGTCTGTTCTCTGGATTTAGAATCGGGAGCAGTTCCTTGAGATTGATTACTTCTTTACAGTCATTCCAGTCCGCAACTCCATCAGAACCCAGCTGCCTTGACCACACGTAGAGGGTTAACCCATCCACATATGCAAACCCCAAACTGGCATCCTCCAACGCCATGAGGATAGTGGCACCGGAAGTGTGAGCCTTTTGGACAGGCGCACGAATCAGCGATAAGTCATTAGAGCTCAAGTCGAACTTGAGAATTCCTGCACGGTCATCGTCATCTTTGCACACAAGCATGAAGTAGAGCGCGTCTTGAACGAGGACGGGGCACGTCGGCTCAATGTACAGACCACTAGCCTGGAACTGAGCTGAACACACCTCCGATGGCGGCTCGCTGCGTTCAGCCGTCCCCAGCGAGTGGAGCCCCACGCTGGCGACGGTGCCACCATGAAAACCCTTGTCCAACCCAACAAAGACGACCCGGAGAGGGCCATCGTCATGGCACGCGCGGTGGTCGCAGCCGGCGACGGCGCAGAGCACCGCGGCCCCGTAGCTCCTGAAGTTGTAGTGCGCTCCTGAAGATTTTGACACGCTGCGTCCCCTCCTCGGAGGTGAGCCCCTGGCGCGTGCATTTCAGCTGCTCGAACACCTCCTCGATGGGGATGTTCCCCTGCACAGGCAAACACAAGCAACCATTGATGAGAGCAAGACCTTGCAAAGTGTCTGAGGTAGGTGTGGGTTAGCGACAGCCAGGAACAGACGACTCAAACAGCTAGCAGCCATTGTACAGTACAGTAACTCCCACGTCGTGGGCCCCATGAGCCAGCCTCTACCAGCCAAATCTGGGGTCAGGAACATGGAAGGGTACCTGGACATTCAATCTCATGAGACCGATAAGACATGTATAGCATAGTGCTCTGTCAAACTATCCAGGAGACCACGACGTAAGCAACGGACGAGTTTGTGGTGGGCGCTGCCTGAAGTGCACTGGGATTCTGGGAAGCAGACTTCAGACTCTGCTGTTGCCGCTGGAGAGCTCTTTTATCCATGCACTTAGTCGGTTAGTCCCTCACAAAGAAACAAGTTTCATGAATTCTCTCAAAGAGTAGAGCAGGATGTGTGCAGTAAGCATATATGACAGCATCCAAATCATCGAGAAAATGAGAAGGGCTACAAAGTGTGTTTAGTACAAGACACTAGCATAAAAGTGGCATGGAGAGTTAATAGCATAAAAGTACCACTTTTCGCGCCGAATTTACTGATTGGTACCGGTGGACGTCTCAATCTCATTTACATACCACATTTTGCTGAAATTTTCTCAGAAAACCCAAATCGATCTCTGATGAGAAATTGACAGTCGTTCTGACAGAGCTGGCCCACCTGTAAGGTGACGTGGCAAGTTCGGTGACAGTCTATGACTCGGACCCACATGTCAGCTCAATTAAACAAATAAAAAATCTGAAAAAAATAAAAAAATCTAAAAATATCTGAAAATATATAGCTAGACCGGCCGACGAGCGCGCACGCACGCGCAGCTAGCTAGCACACCCGGCCGGCCAGCGAGCGCGCACACGCCGCTAGCTAGCACGCCCTGCTAGCCGGCAAGCGCCCGCAAACGCGCAGCTGCTTAGCACGCCCGGCCGGCCGGCGAGCACACGCGCGGGTAGCTAGCATGCCTGGCTGGCCACGCTTATCTCGCCGGCGACGGACTCCACCGTGCCAGGCCCCCGCGCCTTGCCGTTGCGCCGGGCCGCCGCGCTGCCGGCTGTCGTGTCTGGCCGCACGCCGGGCCGCCGCGCTGCCGGCTGTCGCGTCTGGCCGCACGCCGGGCCGCCGCTGGATGCCGCGCGCCTGGCCGCCGCTCGGACGCCGCGCGCCTGGCCGCCGCTCGGACGCCGCGCGCCTGGCCGCCAGCAGCAGGGCCGATGTACGGACGCGCAACTCCACGACGGGCGGCGAGCGGGAGGGGCGGCGAGCAGGGGCAGAGGCGGCGAGGGGGGGCGGCAGCGAGCGGTGCTCGCCGGCATAGAGTGCAGCGCTGCGTGGGGATTTTTTCCTTTTTCTTTCATTTTTTTATTTTCTCTGATTTTTTCTTTTTTATTGTACTGATAAGTGGGGCCCACTATCAGTTTTCTTGTTAATTTCTCTCAGCTTGCCATGTCATCCTTACAGGTGGGGCCGCCATGTCAGAATGGCTGTTTAAATTGAATCAGCACGCCATTTGGGCAATCTAAGAAAATCTAGGCAAAATGTGGTACCTAGATGAGAATCGAGACCAATGTGGTATCAATCGGTAAATTTGACGCGAAAAGTGGTAGTTTTCCACTATTAACTCTGGCATAGAGCTTGCTTGATTTCTAGCTTCCAGAAGGAATAAGTGAAGAAAACAATTAACCAAGAATGCATGACTCAATCAGGATAAAAAGAGGGGAGGGGGTGGGGGAGAATCTATCTTTCTCGGATTATCGTCAAAACAAGGCCACTAAGTAGGGGAGGCAATGCCACTAAATAACTAAGCGCAGGAATGCAGGATTACTATACGCCTTGATTATGGGATCCACTCTGAAACAGCTACCTAGGGGTGCTTCAAGTCATAATGCAAAGAGAATCAAGAAACATACAGAGTTGAATAAGTACCGGAAGTGAGATACTCATCTTGGGAATTAAATAACATGGTCTTGTGTGATAGAAATCAGTACCTGAAGTGGCAGGCAGGCAGGATCCATCCCATGTACAAACTAGCAAAGTTGTGATACCAGTATAATGCATAGCCTACAGATAAAAAGGAAAAAACGACCAAGGTTTCCACAGGTCAAAGTTAGTCAGACAACATAAATTATTTATAGTGTCAGGAAACAGCTACAGCCTGACAAAATTCACCAACAAAAACTCAGTTCCATGGAGAAGCTTCTCAACAAACTGACATACAGAACATGAACTGAACACCTTATCGCAAAACCATGAGTAAAGCTTCAGTTTGCCAGGAAAAACATCATCACATGAACTAGTATTTCTTTCAAAAAACAGGCATACTATTACATAGACTGAAAGGAAACTTACTACATGCCACATAAACATTGCTACAGAGCAGCTAAAAACAAATGACGATGTGCAATTAATGGTTGACCAAGTACAAGACATACATCAGGAAGGAGAAATCATAGGAATGGTTGACCAAGTACAAGACATACATCAGGAAGGAGAAATCATAGGTTATCTTGGTATCACAGTGGCATGTTAACTGGATATGATGCTACATAAATCTAAAAAAAGTTAATAAGTAACAGTAGAAAGACGAGATTCAGAGCTGCCTGAATTGCCATGGCAAGCTGACTTCAGACTCTGCTGCTGCCTCTGGAGAGCCAATTACATGGTGACCAAGAACCACCTCCTTCATCAGTTCTGTCAAAGAGTAGAGCAGGGGTGGTTGGGATTCATGTTGGCTGCTCTCACAGACTCAGTTTCAACATAGCGTAAATACTTAAGAACAACTTTTTGTAACTTGGGCATGGATCCTGCTGGAAAAATACTGGGAAGCTTTACAACAGGATAATTTGTGGAACCTCTTCCTATACAGGTACAAAAAGCATAGATAAATATGTTGAACCTATTGAGTATAGGATCTTGTCTAGATGAGAAAAATATTTGAAACCAGCCTAGGAATTATGATGAACAAAGCATTTGTAGTGATCACTATAGCGTTGCACTCTGTGAGCAGACCTAGCTATCAGGCTGTCAGCTACCTGAACTTGTAGCTCAAGATTTAAGTTTAAACTATTCATTAACACTGCTTGCTAAACAGAACTGTAGCAACATTAGCACTTGACATGTAGCACTAAATAAATCCACAAGACTAAAGAAGACATTAGGAAGCCAGCATGCAGAAACCACTAGTTCTATACTTGACAAGTTGACATCATCTACTCATCAATCATACCTATTTTGGGATATGAATCTAGATATAGAATCAAAGCTAGGCAACGAGCAAAGAGAATTAAGATGATATCTGCAACTGCAATGCACTTTCAAGCAAACTTTTTTTTTAATATCGTAGAAGATGGTTGTTGCTGCTCCAAGAAACTGGAGGTGCATCACAAGATAATCCATTCACCCCCTTACACATGGAAACAACATGGGTAAATTATGAAGCTTCCGGACAAAAGCCTTCTAACTGTACTCAAGTAACCGGTTTTCAGCAGTGTATGTATATACTCCAGGACCAGTATCTGACGGAGTAAATGGTTGCCATGATTGTGATGAGAGAACCCAATTTTCAGGAATACATCCCTTGTTAATTTTTTTTTTTGTAAGAAGCAATCTAAACTAGGTGTATTATTTTCTGAGGCATTGATTACTATATGCTTGGCATGTCCCAAATTGTCCCACAGGACATGCCCACATCATCTGCTCATCAATGGTACCTCATATCGGGAGATGAATTTAGATATTGGATCAAAGCTGGGACACCAAACTATAGAGTTTCAAGATGGGAAGACTAAGTTACTATCTTCAGATGTATTTTCAAGAAAATTAAGCAATGGACCACATAGTTACTGCTACTGCAAATTGGAGGTTCATTACACGTAATCCAGTCACCCAAGCACGACAACATGGATATATGATAAAGCTTACAGTCAATAGCGAAAATCCAACACTACTATGATAAACAAGCACCACTGCGCTAAAACAGCTACTCGATAGTGAATACTAACACAAATGATCGGTGATCAGAAGACCCAGTTGCAGTTGGTTATATTTGCTCTTGCCCTAAGCATCTTCAGCCATATGTTGTCAATGTGTCACATCACAGTTCTGCAAACAAAGATTTGCATCATATACTATTTTTTGGTGCACTGACTAGTGTATTATTACTTAAGAGTTGTTCCCGAATTAAAAAAGAAATGAGATAAACATATACCTTCTGGCCTGATTGTAAACACTCATGTATGGAACTAAAGTAAGGATTTCTTCTCTCTTCCAGATCTTCTTCCACTGTAGCGTCTTGAGGTTAATCTCGCAGATTCCAAGGTCCGAGTTCACGAAAATGATATCGCGGCCCTCAATAGATCCAACCAATTTAAGTCTATTCTTTTGATTTAGAATTGGTAGAAGTTCCCCGAGATTGATTACTCTACATTCAGTCCAGGACGCTTCTCCATCAGGACCCAGCTGTCTTGACCACAGGTAGAGGGTTAACCTGTCCACATGTGCAAACCCCAAACTGCCATCCTCCAACGCCATGAGGATAGTGGCATCGGAAGCACCAAACACGCCTGAAGGGGCATCAATCAGTGATAAGCAGTTAGAGCTCAAGTTGTATTTGAGAATTCCTACATGCTCATCATCATCCTCATCATCAAGGTACACAAGCACGAAGTGAAGAGCGTCTTCCACGAGGACAGGGCACCTCGGCTCGATGTATGGATCGTCCGGTATATGAACACCAGAGACCACTTTGCCCCACTCGGCGAACTGAAGATCAGAAGACGGGTCCGGCGAGGACAGCCACACGCTTGCAAAACCCTGTTTCAGGCCGACAAAGACGACCCGGATAGGGCCACCATGACAGGCGCGGTGGTCGCAGCCTGTGACGGCGCAGAGCACTGCGGCCCCATAGCTGCCCACCGATGCGGGCGCGCGCATGTCGCACCAGATGCCCGTCATGGGGTCCGACACGGTGAGCTTCGCGCGCCAACCCGGGCTTGGGGTTGGATTACCAATCTTACCCCCGAGGACAACCCGGCCATGGCGGCAGTCCAGCGCGTTGCATCCATAGGTCCTCCAGCCTTGGACTTGCAACGAGATGCGCGCCTGGAACTTCGTGGTGGAGATGAAGAGTGGCTCGGTTTCTTTTCCCAGCGATTTGGAGTACGGGGGCCGGCAGTAGAAGAAGCCGAGCATGCGGGGAGCGCCGTGGTGCTCGCTGTAGCGAGCGTGGAAGCGAGGGGCGGAGAGGCGGCCGAGCCACAGGTTGCTGGCGAGCGAGGCGCGCACGTGGCACGCGGGCTCGTCCGGCGGGAGGCGGAGGAATACCTCCTCGAGAAGCTCGTCGGGCAGCGTCGGTGCCATGTACCACCCCGTGGCTGCCGGCGATCACCGGAGCGTGAGGAAGAGGATACCGCCGCTTGTGGAGAGCGGCCACCGTCGGAGACTGCCGCTTGTGGAGAGCGGCCACCGGAGAAGTAGGGGACGGGAGAGAGACGGGAGCAACCCGATTTCTGTTTCTGTTCTTCGATGCCCTCTCTTCTGAAGCTTGTGTCTTCTATATACTCCGATGCAGCCCTCTCCCTCCAACAAGGCTGGCCCAAGGCAACACGGCCCAGTGCACTATAATACGTGGTCATGACATTACCGCCCCCAAGAAACATTGCTTGGCCCCAAGCAATGGCTCGGTGAGGTCGACACAGGCAGCACCTAAATATTCTGAGCAACCCTGAAAGCTGGCAGCGAGTATGTGTTGATATTGCTTCACGAAGCATTCTAAGTACTTGTAGATGCCAGGAGAGTTGGACAGGTTGTTTATCTCATTGTTACTGCTTTCAAGAGGCCAGCAATGATAGATAATGGAAAACACCATTTGATTCCAAGTTTGCCGTGTGTCCATGTTGAGAGGAGCATGCATCTCAAGCTTCAAACAGAGAGGAAATTGAACTGCCCTGGTCCAGTATGTAACTCCATTATTTGTAATTCTCCATACACCTCCTAATTCTGCTACCAGCCCATGACCTCCAAGCCATACAATTGAATCCATTAGCAGGTTGTGCATGGAGTAATCTGGGTTGTTTCCAGCAATGGTGTAGTCACATAGTTCTTTGATCACTTGAATGTAAAGCACGGGCAGAGCCAACTGAATAAACGTTCCAACCATAAGAACATTTTCTATAAGTCCTGGACTCCACTGAATGTAGAGCTCAATTGCATGAACTGTTGACTTGTCATTCTCCCAAACATATAAATGAAGCAGCTGGTTCATGAAAGACACAACGATATATGTAGCGAAATGCTTGTTATCCAGTACCCAGCATGCAAACCTTGAACCTCCAGGATCCCAAGGGATACTTAATCTGTCCATCTCCTCTGGTGGCCATAAGCTTGTACAGTATAACACTAAATCAAAGCTGCCAGAGTCCACTAAAATCAATAACACTTGATTTCCCACCATAGCTCGTAAGCGAAGGGTCTCCGCTCCTTTTGTTCCAGCAATTGCATGAATGGAAAGACTAAGCTGTTCAGCCTGTGCAATATCGTGTAACTCCATCATATTCAGTATTTCCTCGGACAACTGCTCAGGAGTTTCTTCCAGCTGCAGAGCATGTGCTTCGGGGGCTTGTTTCTTGCCACACTGGTGTGTGGGATCATACTTATCCCCACACTTGAAACATAGTCCATTAGTGAGATGTCTATCTTTCCGTAGTTCCCCTGTTCCCAATTTCAGAGTAGGCCGTCCTGCATCAGTTTTGTACGCAGCAGCGTTTGGACGAGCCTGAAATGCGGGGCGATGATATGCTGGAGCATGTTTTGTGTCATCCCACACTTCTTGCTGGACTTGTGCAAGCAAATAAGCACGCTCAAGAGTAGTTGGCACTTGTGATTCCACATCACCTCGAAATTCTGTTTTGAGGCCTCTGATAAACTGAGATATAAAGAACTGCTCGTCATAGTGAGGATTCAGCATAGTGGCCTTGTACACCAACTCAGCAATTGCCTGTTGATATTCTGCAACTGTCCCTTTTTGCTTCAGGTTTACCAGAGCATTCAGTACCTTGCGCTGATCATCTGATCCAAATTGCTCTTCCACTGCTGATATGAATTGGGGCCATGTTGTTACCTCGTGCTGCAACTTGTACGCCTGCCACCACATGGCTGCACACCCATCCAGATGAAGTGTGCCTGTGATGAACCATAGCGCTGGATTGATGTTGAAGATGCGGAAGTAGTCCAGCAACTGATCCTTCCAGATGTGAGGCAGTTCCCCGTCGAACCGTGGCACGGACATCTTGGGAAGAAGATTTCGCCCCATATGCTCCAAATTTCTACCGCCGCCTGCGCCGAGGCCGACGCCTGCGCCAACCCCGCCGCCCAAAATTCCGCCGCCACCTGTGTCACACGTACCTCGACCTGTGAGGGCGCTGGAGGAATCGCCCGGTGAGTTGCCCGCCCAGCGAGGAGCAACTGGATGGAGCGTGGTCTGCGCGCTCGCCTGTACCACCTCCGGATCAGGGTCGTCTTCCTCTGGTGATGGTGGAGCGTGGCCGCGCCGATCCATCGCCTCCAAACGCTCCGTGAGTTTCGCCAGAGCCCGAGCCGTAGCATCGTGGAGGCGGCCCCCCTCTTGCACCGCAATCGCCTGGTTGTCGAGCTGGGCGCGCATCTGCTGATGCGCGGTGTCGATGCCCGCCACCACGCCGTGCAAGAGGTCGAGACTTGACCGGATCTGCGCCAGGGAATCATCAGCGTGCGCCGCCGTCTTGCTCATCGCTGCTAAGACCAGATCGGATGGGGATTTTTTTTTTTTTTGTGGATTTTGTGGCGGAAATTTGTGGCTCTGATACCAAGTGTACCACCCGTGGCTGCCGGCGATCACCGGAGCGTGAGGAAGAGGATACCACCGCTTGTGGAGAGCGGCCACCGTCGGAGACTGCCGCTTGTGGAGAGCGGCCACCGGAGAAGTAGGGGACGGGAGAGAGACGGGAGCAACCCGATTTCTGTTTCTGTTCTTCGATGCCCTCTCTTCTGAAGCTTGTGTCTTCTATATACTCCGATGCAGCCCTCTCCCTCCAACAAGGCTGGCCCAAGGCAACACGGCCCAGTGCACTATAATACGTGGTCATGACATGCCAGTTCCGGTTCCGGCGGCGGCGGCGTCGACATGGTCGGTAGGTTGCTGCCGAGGTCTTGGTGCGGACGAGCTCGAGGTCGCCGACCTTGGTAGGGCGGGGCAGAAATCTGGCAGGATCGGGCGGTGGACTGGCGGAATCCAGCGGGGGCAGCGGGGGTGGGCGGGCGAGTGCGGGGTGACGAGTCCTTCTGGGTTCCTTCGCGATTGGAGTTTCCTCGGTGGAAATATATTCTTTTGACGGGACCGGAGAGTGAGTGCGGGGTGACTGTTTCTGAACCTGAAACTTGGGATACGATTTTCTACCATCTCAATCTCCTTTCTGAGATATGCATCTGTACGGCCAGCAGCAACTCCGGTTTAATCTGTTATCTGTGTCGTCATTGCTGCTGTAACTCCATTTTCATGTGTATGTTTACACTGACTCTAGCTGGTCGATTACTGATGATGATTTCTGGCCCAGATTGGCTGCTTACCCATGTTAATGGTGATTGCCTTATTATTGTTTCTTGTGATTGTTCCCAGGAATTAGAATATTGCTACCTTGACGCTTGTACTGACTGCTGAGCAATGGTATTATTACCAAGGTAAAGAAAAGAAAGATTTTTTTTAGATAAGGGGGTGCGGATCCCGGCCTCTGCATCCAAGAGATGCACACAGCCATCCGCAATTATTAGAGATCACAGTTATACAAGTTCAACATTCAGGGATCACATAAGGTGGCCACAAAGATTAACCACTCAAATAGAAAATGATTAAACATCTAAGCGTCTAGTATGAAGCCATCCAGCCCGGTTGAAGATAGCCCGCACCACCATCAGCAAACGGGTACATCCGGCATCCATAAGTCCACGCTGGTCCGCAGGGAGCAGGCATGACCAAGAGCGGATCCAATAACACGCCCTGTGGATAACCTGCAAATAATGTGATGAAGTCGATTTGTTAAACACAATATCATTTCTACAGTTCCAAACAGACCACAAGATGGCCGCAACACCAATACGAATGCGAGCTGTTGTAACTTTATCAATTCCATTCAACCATGAGCCAAACAAATTCTCAATACTTGTAGGAGGATATACATTAAAAGTGAAGTGAACAAGCCTCCAAATATTACGCACAAAAGGACACTTAATAAAGAGGTGTTCAACAGTTTCATCGTCGTCACAAAACACGCATTTCTTGCTACCAACCCACCTTCGTTTAATCAAATTATCTTTTGTTAAAATTTCTTTCCTATTGAGAAACCATAAGAAAATTTTAATCTTTAGTGGTATTTTTAACTTCCAGAGATACTTACGCAAATATCTAGTGTGACCGTTTAGAAAGTCCGCATACAATGACTTTACCGTAAACATGCCATTGGAAGTGAGAGCCCAAGAAAACGAGTCCTCCTGATCACTAAGATGAATCCGCATTAACCTCTCAACAAGGCGAAACCACACCGTTCTATTATTCCCTATCAAAGTCCGTCGGAAAGGTAAGTTGATAGGCACTGTCCTAAGCACATCAGCCACCAAACTGTTCTTATTAGACGCAAGTTGGTACAGGTTTGGATATTCATCGCATAAAGGGTTTGGACTTAGCCAACTGTCCTCCCAAAACCGGACTTGCTCCCCGTTACCGACTTTAAATCTTCCGCGTTGAAAGAAATCATCTTTTACCCTCATGATTCCCTTCCAAAAAGGCGAATCCAAAGGTTGCACACGCACCTGGGATAACGATTTACCCCTAGATATTTGTTAACTAGCAATTCTTTCCATACGCCATCTTCCCTTAATAATTTAAACAGCCACTTACTAAGGAGGCATTTATTTTGTATTTCCAAAACCGAGATGCCCAGCCCACCTTGATCCTTTGGTCTACACACCAGGTTCCACTTTGTTAATCTATATTTTCGCTTATGTTGATTGCTTTGCCAAAAGAAACGAGAACGATAAAAATCCAACCGTTTGCGGACTCCCTTAGGAATTTCAAAAAAGGATAGTAGGAACATTGGCAGACTTGTTAAAACCGAATTAATGAGGACAAGACGGTCTCCGTAAGACAACATCTTTGCCACCCAAGCTGCCAACTTCTTTTCAAACCTATCTTCTACCGTTTTCCATTCCTTGTTCAGCAATTTCCTAAAATGAATCGGTATTCCCAAATACCTAAAAGGCAAGGAGCCAACTCCACACCCAAAAATCGAACAATACTCAGCTTGTTGATCTTTGGCCGCCCCAAAACAATATAATTCGCTTTTGTGAAAATTAATTTTCAAACCCGAGATCTGTTCAAACAACACTAAAATGAGTTTCATATTCATGGCTTTCGCAATGTCATGCTCGAGGAATAGAATCGTGTCATCCGCATATTGGAGTATCGAAACCCCACCTTCAACAAGATGAGGTAATAACCCACCCACTTGTCCATCCTCCTTTGCACGAGAAATTAAAATAGCCAACATGTCAACGACGAGATTAAATAAGATAGGAGACATCGGATCTCCCTGTCTTAACCCCTTGAGCGTTTGGAAGTAATGACCGATGTCGTCATTAACACGTATCCCGACACTCCCCCCTTGGACAAAGTGATCAATCCAATTACACCAATCTGCCGAGAACCCTTTCATTCTTCAACAAGATGAGGTAATAACCCACCCACTTGTCCATCCTCCTTTGCACGAGAAATTAAAATAGCCAACATGTCAACGACGAGATTAAATAAGATAGGAGACATCGGATCTCCCTGTCTTAACCCCTTGAGCGTTTGGAAGTAATGACCGATGTCGTCATTAACACGTATCCCGACACTCCCCCTTGGACAAAGAAAAGAAAGATGCCTGCTCCCAGCCCCGGAATGGGATCCGGCGGCGGCGTGGGTGGGCGGGGAAAGGCGAGCGAGCGAGTGCGGGACGGGTGTCTGCCTGTCTGGTTTCTTTTTCTTTTGGAAAAGCTTCTTCCGTGTTAGAAAAGAATCGCTTTTTTTCTTTTAAAAAAAGGATCGCTTTCCAGCACGAGCGTTCCCTTTCCCGCTCAAGTTTTTTTGGCCCAAAACTGATTTCGGCCCATTTGTTTTCGAAGCTAACAGTCCAGTTCAACAAGTTAGGAGTCCTAACTTAGGACTGACTGTTGAGTTTTTTTAAAGCTTTTTTCGATACAGCGTACAAGAATTTTGTGAAGGCACAACAAGGAAGATTTTTGCTATGTTTTCAAGTGATTCCTACAAGTCTACTTTCCCTCAATGCTGCATTTTCGGATGTTACAAACTAACATGACTTTTGCTGTGAAATCACACGCTCAATGTTGTAAGGTTTTCTGGGCGTTTGCTAGTTATGTGTTGTTCCAGGGTTTTTTCACCCATGTGTTACGTGGTTTGTTACAATATTGCAAACACATCTTTTTAGTTGTCATCACTTGTTAAATTTTTTGAAATAGTTGGCGGTTTTTGTTGCAAATGAATCTGTAGTAAAAGATGTTGTTTAACCCTTTATATTGTTGTAAAAGGGTGATTATTTTTGTTGAAACCATTTGTGTTTTTGGTTAAAATAGGTGGTGGTTTTTGTCGCAAATGAATATGGCAAACCATTTGTTACTTAACCATTTTGTTGCAAAATAATTTTCAGCAACAATTGATCTTTTTTTTAATTGCTAGAAACTCATGGTTTTTTGTTGTAGTATTTTTTTGTTGAAATAGTTCTTCATTTTTGTTGTAAAGCCATATGCAGGAAAAAAATGTTGTTTAACCACTTTATGCAGCATTACTAGTTTATAGAAAATGTTGTGAATATTTGCTGCAATTTTTTTTGTCCATGACATGAGATTTTTTTTAATAGTCACAAATTTACTTAGGAAAAATCACCGTAGCGGCATTTCTTCTGTAAATATAGAGAAGGTCGGGCAACGCTATATACCCCTTCGTTTAAGTGGGTCTGCAGTGGAGTGCACGTTGAGTTTTGAAAACAGGAGGGACTAAAATGTAAAAGTGCTTAGAATCCATCTAAAGTAGGAAATTCCATTAACTCAGGAATGCTAACAAAAAATACAAACGAAACCATGTTGCAGATAAGGTTTGGAGACGTACATCAAAAAGGAGCCTAGTGTAATCCGTAGAATGGAGATCTAGAAGACCAGCTCAAGTTCACCTCTAAGTTCAGATGAGTACACACCATCTGGAGAAATTCCAACTGCCAAAATTCTAAGCAGTTGGTGGGGCTCAAGCCTAGTGTAATCCGTAGAATGGAGATCTAGAAGACCAGCTCAAGTTCACCTCTAAGTTCAGATGAGTACACACCATCTGGAGAAATTCCAACTGCCAAAATTCTAAGCAGTTGGTGGGGCTCAGACTGATGCAGGCGAAGACTCCCTGTTAAAATTCAAGCTTCTTAGCAGCATATATAGCCTATATTTGTCTTCAGCTGACTCTGGTCCATAGCCCTACTAAAAAACAAAACGTCAGGTATACAGTCATACGTCGACATTGTTGAAGACTACCAATAGCACAACTGCAAGTATTGATTTGCCAAAAAGAAAACTGCAACTATTGAAGTTCTTTTTTTTGCGAGGGTACAATTGAAGTCCTTGTGGCATTTAATCCTTTAAGTAAACTGTCTCAGTTGGAAAAAGAAGATTTAAGTCTAGAATCATAGTAAAAACATAGGATACACACAAGGGGCATCAATAAATAGTTCAACTTTTTATCCCTGGTAACGATCAAATGAGGACCAACGTTTTATACTGCCACTCAAACTGAAATAAGAGAATGGCAATTAAAAAAATTATATAGCTAATCTATTTTTAAGAGACGCTTTATTTTTCTTTGTAGTGTGTTTACGGTGTACATGATACAACTACTTTTTCCAGAGATGTATAATGTTTTTAGGAGAACAATAAAGAGTAAGAAAGAAAAGGTGGTAAGCTAATCTAGTCGTTGGCTCCATGTTCGGTGCTCAGAGTTGGTTTACTGCATAAGCTACAGTGGAAGAAGCAACTGCACGTGATCCTTGTCCACTAAAAAGATAAAGAAAGCCTATCAAGCTAATTTACCAATTCTTCATCAGCAAATAAGCTAGAGCAAATGGTGTTACATGTTTCCTTGCTCTCATTGGGAAAAAGAATAGCAAAAAAAAGCAAGTCTGCATTTTTCGGAAGGCGCGTCAGTATTACATAATCAATCATTATTGTTTATATACCACAGCTAAATTATAACTAGCCATGAACGCCAACTAAAATAACAGAGAAAAAGATTATTGATCAGTTTTACCACCAAATGAGCATTAGATCTAACATGCTATAAGATTAAATAAAGGCAGACAGATGGGGAATGTCACCTGTGTTGTTCCCTGGCTACAAACACTGCTGGTGAAGTCGGGGGCTCCTGAATGCATGGGGCAGATGAGAGCTTGGTGTAGAGGAGAAACGGATGCTATCTCCGTGCAAACCAACAACAACAACTTGATACCACTGAAAAACAAACACGTTGGAACTAAGTAGCTAATCCTATTCCTATCTCGATAGAGTCTATTATGAATTCAGTCAATTCACTAAAGAAAAATTGGGGTAATAATCTGGAACTCACCGTGCCACTGCGGCCAGTGGCGGACCTTGACCATAAATATTGGAGGGGCTAAAATACATAAGGTGACAACTGAGGGGGCTAAATCGAATTATTTTATGTTTTGTATGGTAAAAAAATGATAAATACTAATTAGTATTGTGCAAAATCTAATTGAGTTGGGGGGGCCATGGCCCTTTTGGCCTCCATTAAGGTCCGCCAGTGACTGCGGCTAAGAAAAACCCTTGTTACTGCTACTCAAAAAATTGGAGGTTAATTACATGTAACACATTGACCCACTTAAGCATGACAACATGGATAGATTATCAAGCTTACTGCCAAAAGCCAAAATCCAACAGTACTGTGAGAAAACAAGCACCACTCCACCAAAGCAGCTATTGGATAGTGAATAGTAACACAAGTGATTGGTGATCAGAATAGCCATTTGGTTATCTTTGCTCTTTCCCTAAACATCTTCAACCATATGTTGTCAATGTGTAGCATCATAGTTCTGCAAATATAAATACAGCTTTTGATATGATTAAAGCATTCAATCATTTGTTTGGTGCACTGACTAGTATATTAGTATTTAAGATCTGCTCCAGAATCACAAAAGAAATGAGATAAAGATATACCTTCAGGACTGTAAAAACTCATATATGGAACTAAAGTACGGATTTCTTGTTTCTTCCAGATCTTCTTCCACTGTAGCGTCTTGAGGTTAATCTCGCAGATGCCAAGGTCCGTGGACACAAAAATGATATCGCGGCCCTCCACAGATCCAACCAACGTAAGTGTATTCTCTGGATTTAGAATGGGAAGAAGTTCCTTGAGATTGATTACTTTGTATTCAGTCCAGGAGGCAACTCCGTCGGAACCACGCTGTCTTGACCACACATAGAGTGTTAACCCGGCCACATATGCAAACCCCAAATTGCCACCTTCCATCGCCATGAGGATAGTGGCACCCGAAGTAACAACCACGTCTAGAGGCGCGTCAATCAGCCATAAGCAATTCGAGCTCAAGTTGTATCTGAGAATCCCAACACAATCATCCATGTAGAGAAGCATGAAGTGAAGCCCATCTTCGACCAGGACAGGGGCAGTTGGTTCCATGTATGGTCTGTCCTCAATATGAAATCCAGAGCACACCTTGACCCAGTGGCCAGGACGAAAACCAGAAGAAGCTGGTTCAGCCGTCTCCGGTGAGGACAGCCACACGCTGGCACCATCATCATTGTCGACGCGGACGACGATCACCCGGAAAGGGCCGTCATGGCACGCACGGTGGTCGCAGCCAGCGACGGCGCAGAGCACCGCGGCCCCATAGCTCTCCAAGTACTTGACCTCGGCCAGGGGCCACCATCTGCCCGTCATGGGGTCCGAGACGGTGAGCATGGCTTCCGGAAAACTGTCCCTATCCGCAAGGACGACGCGGCCATGGCGGCAGTCCAGCGCATTGCATGCGTACCGGCTGTCCCAGCCTTGGTCTTGGGAGGAAACGCGCGCGGCGAATTTGGTGGTGGAGATGAAGAGTGGCTCGGTCTCTTCTTTCTCCGGTGAGGCGTCGGAGGGCGGGTGCCGGAAGTAGAAGAAGCCGAGCATGGGGGGAGCGCCGTGGAAGTCGCGGTAGCGGGCGTTGAAGGCGGGGCCGGTGAGGAGGTCGAGCCAGAGGTCGCTGGCGAGGCAGGCGCGCACGAGCGACGCGGGCTCGTCCGGCGGAAGGCGGAGGAATACCTCCTCGAGAAGATCCTCCGGCAGCGTTGGCGGCGGCATGTCCGGTAGGGTGTTGACTTGCGTGGGGAAATTCTGGGATGGGATTGATTGCGGCTGTGCGTGGTTAGTTGCCGACAGGTGGGGCCGGAGTGACAGAGGACCTGAAGGTCCTCGACACAAGTCGCTGCTCCGAAGTCTGAACTTCAGGAATCGAGCCACACCATCAGGTGAACGGCAAATTCGATTGGGATGGATCGATGTCAGCCCGCGCTGCTCGCGATCCCTCTTATCATCAGTGCCGACGGTGACAGTCCTACACCACAGACGCTGCTGCTGTGCCGGTGGCGAACGCCATCGGCGAATTAACTGAAGAAACTAGTGAGCACTGAATTATTCTGTCTCTCACCTGTTCTCTGAACCTGATAGTGTGGCTCGGTTCCTGATAATGCACTCACAAGACGCCCACCTCGGACTCGCTCCTTGGACCAAGATGATGATGAAAACATGGTCAGAAAAATACTACCAGCCTGCCTCCAGTTGTTTTAAAGAACTCTAAAACTAGCCATACTCTACATACGGATGGATAGGAAAACAACAAGATTCACAACCTTCATGATTAGTATCAACAAACAAATATACATTTGAAGAGTTACAAAAATAGACCAAATGTTGAAACGGATCGTGCGTCAGGAAGAACTACCATAGAAGCAAAGCAAATAATTGCTGGCTATTGTGGTTTCTGTAGCTGAATACAGCAAATTTGCCATGGCACATTTGTACGTCAACCAACAGAACAATCAAGATTTATACCACTCCAAAACGCTTACCTTGAATGGGAATAGATCATTTTAAAACAAAGGCACAGGGGCACTGTTATCTGGCTAGTTGTAAGACAGAGTTTATGCATGCATAATGTAGATCCCCTGCAAACTGTGTGTTTATGCAATCATTTCGTCTCTGAACAATGCGAGACCGAGGCCTCCGTCGTCGCGGAGCCTACACCTACTCCCACCACCGGGTTGCCATGAGAATCAAGGATGGCTTCAACGTACTGTCAATGCACTTGAGCGACAAGAGAAGCCTC
Source organism: Poa pratensis (assembly GCA_947311845.1). Classification (NCBI taxonomy): domain Eukaryota; kingdom Viridiplantae; phylum Streptophyta; class Magnoliopsida; order Poales; family Poaceae; genus Poa; species Poa pratensis. The sequence goes on along the minus strand of CAMZMU010000049.1, from coordinate 3,340,303 downwards.
CTAATCTCCTTACGGATATGTCAATGTTTCAAACACTTAGTTGTTTCTTCAACGATTCATCCACTTACTGTGCTACCTACAATGATCTGCCAAAGCATGACAATTTCAGTACCACCTTAACTGAAGCAGTCCAATATATCTGCTTCTTTTACTGCAGATCGTAGGAGTAACAACACCACCTTGACATGTAGTACTAGTTCAGTGAACAAGGTTACTAAGATTTGTCAGAAAGCCATCATGTCCTCATTTTCTTTTAAATGAACCTCATTCCGGATAAGATTTTAGAGATTGAATCAATGCTTATAGAGCAAACAGTGCAGTTTTTAAGATGGAAAAAGGTTAACCAAGTTAGTGTCCACGGGTATATTTTGAAGCTAACAAAGAAAGCATAGGACATAACTGCTGATGCTACAAACTGGGAGTTCAATTCAAGATCGCCCTTAAGGCCTTGTTTAACTCTAGTGTATTTTAGGGGATGAGAGGGGATTATCCCAGATCCCAGAAAATCCCCACTAGTTTGTTTGCTTCTAGTGTATTTTAGGAAATGGGAGGGGATAATCCCCAAATATCCCCTACCAACCATCTCATTTTTGTCTAACACAAAAACTCTAGCCCATGCTAGTGTATTATAGGGGAAGAGTATTTGTGGGGATTTGTGGAGATTTGGTGTTCACCAAATCTCCTCCCATCCCCACTCTTCCCATCCCCTAAAATACCCTTGGAGTAAACAAGGCCTAAGTGATGGACAACAACACGAGAAGACCAGGCACCACAAAAACACCCCTCTTACATACTGAAGAGTGGCATCCTGCTCTTCAACATGCTCAACCAGCATAACAAACAATTCTTCAGCAATGTGCACCGATAAGACCCAAATATATATATATCCTGCTGTAAAGCAACAAATTATCCGCACAGATCTTACATGTCATCATCAATTCTACCTATCTATGAGAAAAACCAAGCTTTAGCATCATATTTCTGATAAAATTCCATTCAACAGATTGTCAAATTAACGCTGAAGGTCGTACATCTACAAACTGCAAGGAATTCGATCTGGTCACTCTTCTTAACCCCCAGGCTATCTCAGTGGACCAATATAATATAATATATATGAAGAAAATTGCGAAAGCGAGACAGGCATGTCATGTATTTACTCTACATGCAGGACAAGTAGAAAATCAGTAAGGTAGGAGGCAATTGGTCGTGCCCATAAAGGATAAATAAGGTTAATTAGCTATTAGTCATTTGGAACAGATCCATACCTCTTCCATATATGTAGGTACAGAAAGCATGGAGAAATGTGTGTTGATGCCTTTGAGTAAGAGATATTTCCAAAGTAAGGAGAATCTGTGAAACCATTCTGAAAAATATAATAACCAAAATACTTTCGATGATCACTATAACCTTGCAGTCTTGCACTACTCTGTGACCAAACATCTGGACATCTTCATCTGACTGCACTCTACTGGTATGTGCACCGTTGGCCAAAAAGATGCAAGAAATAACGATATATAACCTAACTTGTTAGGCAATGCTCTTGGGTCACTGAAGCTGTTCTAATGTTTTACACGGTTGTCTTTGTTCAGTAGCTTCCCAGCTTCAGCCGCTTAAAAATCAGAATCCTGCTGATAATACACCAAGTCTTGCAATATCTGTGCAAGAGCATCCATCAGTAAAAGGCTAAAAGCACCCTCCCCTCGAAAATTATGACACACCTGGATGTGTAGGTGACAGCCTCCCAGACGTGATACTACTGCAACTCAAGTTTGATTTCTGTGCTATATCACTTATTTCCTCATGTATTTTTACACTGGTTGCAGTTGGTTTACTGTGGGCTTGTTGCTTACATGCGTACATGGGATTCACTGCTGTAATTTATTCATTTCAGTGCATTCTATGGTGATACCGAGTCATAGGACTTCATCAACTGGGAGTGAAACGGTAACAAAAAACTGTACATACATCTCAAGTAACAAGTTTTCAGCAGTGTATGTACATACTCGAGGACAAATATCTGACGGATAAATGGTCGTCATGATTGTGATGAGAGAGCCGAATTTACAGGAATACATCCCTTGTTTGATGTTTTCTTTTGTGAGAAACAATCTAAATTAGGCTCATTATTTGTTGAGGCATTGACTACTATATGCTTGTCATGTCCCAAATTGTCCCACAGGACATGCCAGCACCATCTGCTCATCTATGGTACCTCTTATTGGGAGATGAATTTAGAGATTGAGAGGAAACTATATAGTTTCCACTTTCCAGATGAAAAGACTAAGTTACTATCTTCAGATGCATTTTCACGAAAATTAAGCAATGGACCACATGGTCCCTGCTAGTGCAAATTGGAGGTTCATTACATGTAATCCAGTCACCCAAGCACGTGGATATATTATCAAGCTTACAGTCAACAGCGAAAATCCAACACTTCTGTGAGAAAACAAGCACCACTGCACCCAAACAGCTACTGGATAGTGAATACTAACACAAGTGATCGTTGATCAGAAGTCCCAGTTGGTCATCTTTGCTCTTGCCCTAAGCATCTTCAACCATATGCTGTCAATGTGTCAACTCACAGTTCTGCAAACAAAGATTTCCATCATATACTACTTTCTTTTTTGGATGCACTTACTAGTATATTATTACTACAGAGTTGTTCCCGAATAAAAAAGAAATGAGCTATATATATACCTTGTGGATTGTAAAAGCTCATGTATGGAACTAAAGTACGAATTTCTTTTCTCTTCCAGATCTTCTTCCACTGTAGCATCTTGAGGTTAATCTCGCAGATGCCAAAGTCCGTGTTCAGAAAAATGATATCGCAGCGCTCCACAGATCCAATCAATGTAAGACTATTATCTGGATTTAGAATGGGTAGAAGTTCCCCGCGAATGATTACTTTAGGTTCTGTCCACGACACAACTCCATCGGAACCCAGCCGTCTTGACCATAGGTAGAGGGTTAACCCATCCACATATGCAAACCCCAAACTGCCATCCTCCATCGCCATGAGTATAGTGTCAGAAGAATCAACCACATCCCGAGGCACATCAATCAGTGATAAGCAATTAGAACTCAAGTCGTATTTGAGAATTCCTACATGGTCATCATCATCATCAATGTACACAAGCATGAAGTGAAGAGCGTCTTCGACGAGGACAGGGCACTTTGGCTCGATGTATGGATCGCCCTCTATATGAAATCCAGGGACTGCTTCGACCCACTCGCCGAGCTGAAAATCAGAAGATGGCTCGCTGCATTCACCGGTCTCCGGAGAGGACAGCCACACGCTTGCAACACTATCAGCAAGAAAATCCATTTTCAGGCCGACAAAGACGACCCGGAAAGGGCCATCATGACACGCGCGGTGGTCGCAGCCTGTGACGGCGCAGACCACTGCGGCCCCATAGCTCTCTCCCGATGCGGGCACGCGCATGTCCCACCAGCTACCCGTCATGGGGTCCGAGATGGTGAGCTTCTTCCTGGTAGGAACACCCTCCTTATCCCCGAGAACAACACGGCCATGGCGGCAGTCCAACGCGTTGCATCCATAGGACCTCCAGCCTTGGACTTCCGAGGAGATGCGCGCCTGGAATTTCGTGGTGGAGATGAAGAGTGGCTCGGTTTCTTTCTCCAGCGATTCGGAGAACGTGTCCCGGCAATGGAAGAAGCCGAGCATGGGGGGAGCTCCGTGGTACTCGCGGTAGCGACCGTGGAAGGCGGGGGCGGTGAGGAGCCCGAGCCAGAGCTTGCTGGAGAGCGAGGAGCGCACGAGCGACGCGGGCTCGTCCGGAGGGAGGCGGAGGAATACCTCCTCGAGAAGCTCTTCCGGCAGCGTCGCCGGCGGCGGTGGCATGGTCGTCGGTGGAGGTGGAGGCGGCGGCGAGGGTTTGGGTGGGGAATTTTTTGAGGAGCCGGGCGGGGAGGAAGGAAACGGGGATTGTGGCCCAGTGTATTGTGAGACTTGGGTTCGACCAGCACCAGTTCCACACGTGGAGTGACTGACAGGTGGGGGCTGCTAGACAGTGAGGGTGCGTGGAAGTTTGACCCCGACCGCGACGTTTTTTTGTAGCCGGAGAAGAGATCCTGACCTTGACGGCTTTGGAGCTGAGGCGGCCTCAACCGAGACGGCGATAGGGGCGGCAACGACGACGCCGGCCATGGACTCCGTCGACCCTAACTCATTCAGGGCCACTTTGATTTGAAGGAAAGGAAAATCAAAGGAATAGGAAGGGGATAGTAATAGGAAAGGGTGGCTGGTGTAAAACTATCCTCGTTCCTTGTGCACAGGATTCAAAGAATGAGGTCTGAGCTCATTTTTTCATTCCTCTAAGTTTTGCCTTGAAAGTGAGACATGCAGAAAAAATTCCTCTACTTTTCCCTAGCACCATTCCTACGAATCAAACAAATGAACAGTAGCAACTCAGAAAAATTTCCCAACCCTTTAAGTTTCCTACGAGTTTCCTCCAAATCAAAGAGGCCCTCAATGGTTAAGCTCCATCTTCAATTTTAAGAATTCGATTGTTTCCAAGCTCATGAACACTCAACACATGTGCTGAAATTTGAACAGAACGTCTTGCACGAATCCCTCGTCGCCTGCGCGTCCGGCCGGCACCGTCGCCAGGTCGAGTGCCGCCTCCGCCGTCCAGGTCGAGGCCATGTACCGGGACGAACTGACTGTCAAGTCAGTTACTGAGGATTTGCAACAACAAAGCCATGTGGTGTAATTCCACTCAGTAGCTGAATCCTGACTGTGCTATTACACGATGCTTGCAGAATGGGTAAGAACCAGAAACTCGCAGGCGTGATACAGCATGATCGTTCTGCATTCACCGTTATCGTAACAACAACGTTGGGATACAGAGATGGGATATATTATAGGACTGCAGGTATGACACGCTCTCTCTTTGGCATTGTGATGTGCCTGGATTTCACCGGAGGTAAGGATGGTTGTTGGTGTTCCCTACAAACTCTGGTATTCACAAGGAATTCGAATGGCGTTGTTCTATCTGATGCAAGCTAGGTAGTACTGTATCACTCTGTCATTCTGAAGATTGGGCCGTGAAGCTTGATGTGCAACTTGCAGAATTAATTGCCCTCTTTGCAGATTTCAGAAAACTGGCAGAGCGTCTCCTAATTCTGCTCTTGTCCAACTAAATAGGACTACTAGTGATTTCTGGCTGGGGCCTCTGTCCCACCTTTTCATCAACTCATCTAGTTTGTAAAGACCATGTAAACCGTTCTGGGTTCGATTAACACACACTTGACTGTCCAAAAATAATAAAGCATGATGTACTCCCGTATCATACCTTGGGAGATATAACCAATAGTTTTGTACTCATCAACTCTAGTGGATCAGACAGAGTTTTCAAGACTAAGCAACTATCTACAGATCTGCAACCTGAAATGATTCAGCAGTATCACTTTAACTCTGCTGTTCCAAGCTTCAGAGAAAAAAATGTTACTATAAAACTTAACCCCAAATACAGTGTTAGTTCCGGTGCTCTCAAGTTCCTGACACTTGTTATACGAAGCTCCTTACATTAGTGCTTCACCTGACATTACCTCAAAACAAGGCAACAATAATACTGCAGCATCTAGTACTAGTTCAGTTTACAAGGTTAATTCATGTTGATTGCACATCCAGCATGCAGAAGCCATCATCATCTTTTCATGTCTTTCTTGATTCGGTAACTGAATCCTGATGCCTTGCAGAATCGGCCAGTCATCCATCGAGCACAAACGAGCTTAGATACCTCTAATGGTTGTCTGAACCTGAAACTCACAGACGTATATGATGAACTTTGCCGTCAACCCTGAAGGCAGCCACTAGGATCATACTGAATTCACCGTTATGTCACGTAATGGACCCTGGAACCTGTCCTGCAAATCGATCACCTGTTCCCCAATCATATTTGCAGAGTTGGAGTTGGGACATAGGACTGCAGGTATAACACGCCCTATGGCTAAGAGATGTTCCAGTTGCAGCCAAACATGCCTGTTGAAGATCGCTCCCACTTTTTTGCCCATGTTGTAGATAAATCTCAAATCAGCAAACAAGGATTTCAATTAGGTTGTGGAGTTTATCACACTTGCAGCACATAAGATTACAGGACGTACACACTAGCAGGGTCAGTCTGTCGCCTGTTAGTAGTGACCGCTGTCTCGGTTCAGTTATGGTCATTCAATTTTTCAGACCAGACATACTATGCTTTTTTTTGAGGATAAAGCGGTCGAATCCGCCGTCCGATTAGATAGAATAGAGTGTTATGTACATAATTTTGAGCTAGGGAAAAATCCCTCTACACGCAAGAAAAATCAGTAGGGTTTTTCAACGTACGGTTGCTGATATTTTCAACGTACGGTTGCTGATATTTTCTTTAATTTGAGCTAAGTTAATCAGGGGTTACCCCACACAGACACAGCTCACAATCTTTTTACAGTAGGGTTGCTCAGTAAGCGGCCAAGAGGGTTGATTTCCGGGCAGAAAAAAGGCTCGGGACAAAGGACAGACCCATACACAAACGCTTGATCGGCAGCAAATAGATGTCGCTGCACTTGGATAGGACTCCATTCCGTGAGTAATTAACCTTCTCTCAGCATTCTGATCTTGGGGATAAAGCTCCCATCGTCATGCATCATGTCAGGTTCAGAGACAAGGGCATTCCTCGCTGTTCCGTTGTCCTCGTCGTCAGCGAAACAGTAGGCAGGCACCTGCTATTCCGTGTCCTCCAGCACCGCAACCGGCTCGATGGTCACCATGTGTGCGGTCCGCCTTGCGCGACAACAGAATTTGGCGGTGATATATACAAGCGTATACATTAAACTGTAAGCATGTATGGTAGAATCCAAACCGTCAAAAAACGAGAAGGGCTTATTACGTGTGTTTGTCCATGAAGCTGGCATAACAGTGGCACAGGAGCAAACTTGATGGATGTCTAGCTTGTCATAGAAATTGGCAAAGGAAAAGAGTAACCAAGAATGCACGACACAAGGAGGACAAAAGGCTGATAAGATATGTACAGCATAGTGCTCTTGCAAACTATCCAGGAGACCACCACGTAAGGAATTACTAGTGCTCAAACTTGGTCCAACAACACAAACGTTGTTGGAGCGTCAGGTAAAAGATTGACAAAGTCGCCCAGTAAAACTCCTCTTCGCAGAACTCATGAAACAGATGACACATGTACAGCCAGGTTCCATGTAAGGCTACATATTACACTGACACAAGAACAGGAACTCTTTGGCAAAACAAAGAGACAGCCACGAAAATAATATCAGCAGTATACAAGACATTCAGTAGGAACATCAATCTCGAAAAGAGGTTATGAGCAACGGAAGAGCTTCAGAATTTGTGCTGATCGAGTGCTGCCTGAAGTGCAGTGGGGGCAGACTTTGGCTGCTGTTGACGCTGGAGAACTCTTTTTTCTCTGCACTTAGTCCCTCACAAAGAAATCACTATCGTGAATTCTCTTAAAGAGTAGAGCAGGATGTGTGCAGTAAGCATATATGGCAGCATCCAAATCGTCGACAAAACGAGAAGGCCTTACGAGCACAACTGCACACGGTTAACTGAAAACCGAGAAACCGAACTGAAAAAACCGAAACCGAACCGAAATTGTGATTATTTTGGTTTCCGGTTATGGTTACGGTTAGTAAAATAGCTAACCATATTCCTTGCGGTTAATATGGTTAATAACCAAAAACCAAATGGTTAACCAAAAAAACCGAAATGCCTATTAAATTTTATTAATTTGCTACTTTTATTGACTTTTATTAACTTTATGGGTTACTTGTAGCATGTCATTTGCTACTTGTATAGACTTTTATTGACTTTATGGGTTATTTGGTTACATTGGATCCTATGCCTATTAATTTTGTAGTCTATTCCGTTATTTTGTAATATATGGCCGCAAAAAGAAATTGTCATTTTAAAATTCGCGTCAACTTAGGTTAATTTGGTTATTACCGAAACCGAACCGAAATTAAATGGTTATTACCGAAACCGAACCGTATTCTCGTACAAAACCATATTTACCATAGTATACAAACCGTATAAACCAAAAAACCGTATAAACCGAACCGAATTAACCAAATTAACCGAACGCGCAGCCGGACTTACGAGATTGGGTCAAAGCAGGGAGAGGAAACTGTAGTGTTTTAACATTGGAAGACTAAGTTACTATCTTCAGATGTATTTTGAAGAAAATTAAACAATGGACCACATGGTTACAGCTACTGCAAGAAATTGGAAGTACAGTACATGAAACCCATTCATTCACTTAAACACTCCAACATGAATATAATATCAAGCTTACTGACAAAAGCCAAAAACCAAGATTACTATGAGAAAACAAGCACCACTGCACCCAAACAGCTACTGGACAGTGAGTACTAACACAAGTGATCGGAAGACCTAGTTGGTCATCTTTGCTCATGCCCTAAGCGTCTTCAACCATATGTTGTCACATCACAATTCTGCAAAAAAGATTTCCATCATATAATACTTTTGATATGATTAAAACATTCAATCATTTTCTTGGTGCACTGACAGTATATTATTACTTAAGTGTTGTTCCCGAATCATAAAAAAGATGAGATATAGATATACCTTTTGGGATTGTAAAAACTCATGTATGGAACTAAAGTATGATTTTTTTCTCTTTTCCATATCTTTTTCAATTGCAGCGTCTTGAGGTTAATCTCGTATATGCCAAGGTCCGTGCTCACAAAAATGATTTCGCGACCCTCCACAGATCCAATCAATGTACGTTTATCCTCTGGATTTAGAATGGGTAGAAGTTCCTTGAGATCAATGACTCTACGTTCTGTCCATAACCCAACTCCATCGGAACCCATCTTCATTGACCACAGATTGAGGGCTAACCCGTCTAGGTGTGCGAACCCCAAACTGCCATCCTCCATCGCCATTAGGATAGTGGCAGCACAAGTATGAACCACAAGAGGAGCATCAATGAGTGATAACCAATTAGAGGTCAAGTCGTATTTGAGAATTCCTACATGAGTATCACCAAAAATGTACTCAAGCATGAAATGAAGAGCATCTTGGACGAGGACAGGGCACGTCTCCTCGATGTATGGATCGAACCATTCGTCGAGATCTGGCTCTATATGAACTTCAGAGACCGTTTTGACCCAGTCGCCGGGCTGAAAATCAGAAGACGGCTCGCTGCATTCACCCGTCTCCGGCGACCACAGCCACACGCTTGCAATATCATTTCGATAATGATTCTTCTCTAGTCCGACAAAGATGACCCGGAAAGGGCCATCATGACACGCGCAGTGGTCGCAGCCTGTCACGGCGCAGACCACTGCGGCTCCATAGCTCTCAAAATTTGTGGGCATCCCAATGTCCTACCAGCTGTCCGTCATGGCGTCCGAGATGGTGAGCTTCTTACCGTAAGGAACAACCTCCTTATCCGCGAGAACAACACGGCCATGGCGGCAGTCCAAGGCGTTGCATCCATAGGACCTCCAGCCTTGGACTTCCGAGGAGATGCGCGCCTGGAATTTGGTGGTGGAGAGGAAGAGTGGCTCGGTTTCTTCTTTCTCCACCGACTCGGCATACGGGTTCCGGTAATAGAAGAAGCCGAGCATGGGGGGAGCTCCGTGGAACTCACGGTAGCGACCGTGGAAGGCGGTGCCGGTGAGGAGGCCGAGCCATAGCTTGCTGGAGAGCGAGGCGCGCACGAGCCACGCGGGCTCGTCAGGCGGGAGGCGGAGGAAGACCTCCTCGAGAAGCTCTTCCGGTAGCGTCGCCGGTGACGGCGACATGGTCGTTGGTGGCGATGGTTTGGAATGGGGAAAATTTTGAGGAGCTGCAACGGCGACGGCGACATGGTCGTTGGTGGCGATGGTTTGGAATGGGGAAAATTTTGAGGAGCTGCAACCTTGGAGTGGACGAAGGAAAATGGTTGGGTGGTCTGGCCGGCCGTATATGGTGCAGTTCGGTTTGGCCATGGAGTGACCGACAGGTGGGGCCGGCGAGATACTGATGGTGTGCTGAGCTGTTTTCTTCCGATACTTGTTGGCACGAAGTGATGTTGGTCAATGAAGCTGTACTAATGTCTGTAACCTGCTCACCACGTCTTGCGGTATCTGTGCTAGAACCAATCATCCATCCAGCACAAACATTCGGCCTCTAACTGTTGCCTGAACCTGAAACGTTGCCAGACTTGATCGATACAGTCTGCGTCGCGTGGCCGGTAACTCAAATGATAATGGTGATAGCCCTATTAATGCTTCTATTTGCGAGGAATTTAAATGGCATTGTTAAATTTGCAGCAAGCATGTACTGTATCGCTGTCTCCATCTGTAAGCTTGTGCCATGAAGCTCGGTTGGGTGCATGCTTACCATGATCTTGCCCAGTTGCCCATCATGGAGAACAGAATCTGGACTACTGGGCCGGTGATCGATTAACCCTCGTACTGCTGATGCTTGTAGTGATGAAGGCCAGATACTTGGAACAGAGCCATGTACAGAAAGAACAGAGAAATGTGTGTTGATGCATTTGAGTAAGCGATCTTGTCTAAGAAGGAAAATGTGTGCAACCAGTATACATATTCATCTCACTGAAGTGCATTGCAGTCATTTATTCTGTGTAGGCCAAAAATATGCAACAGATAAACAGCTAACAGCTAACAGTTTTCTGGAGCTATTCTAGCAACAAAAGCTGTCAACGCAGTCATGAAAAGCACACAATTTCATAATCTTGGTTTCCTTATCTTATTTTTTTTCATATCGCGATGATACCAATTACACCCAGCCTCTGCAACAACGCGTGCCCTAACGGCCCCACGGATGCACACAGCCCAGAATAAAAAGAAGAATTACAAAAAAAAATCCCGCTACAGTGATTCATTCCTTGTTACAGCTGACCAAACCCCACCAAAACAGTACCAGAAGTCCAACTTCTCCAAAAGCGACACCTCCAAGAAGGGAACAGTGCTCAAGCGCCGTCGTCGCCCTGATCATAGATCATAGGTTTTCACCCCGAATAAAGTCCACACTCGTAAAAACAATACATTCACCAAGACAATTGCCAGGCACAACCAATTAAGGCTAGACCTTGGGTTTTCACCCTGAAAGTTTAGACTCTGAACTTCTCTGTGCCGCCGCCCCCTCTTGTCGTTGCTGCTGTTCCAAGTTACGAATCACCTAGCCAATCCCTCATCCCACCAGGATTGGAACTACCATTGCAAGTCTCAAATCTCGGCTTCCATGCCATTCTCCGCACTCTGACTTTATCATGGAACAAAAGACAAATCCATGATGGCAACAGACTGCAGAGCTTCGCAACGCTACCTCTGAAACCAAACGGTCAGAAAAAACATAGCTGCGCGCGACCGAATCCCACCCGATCCGTCAATCTCCAGGCTAGATTTGCCCAATGGAGTTTGCCGGCGGAGCCTTCCGGAACTCGACAATCTGGCCATATCAATGAAGAGCTGCATCAAGTAAATCTTCGTCTTGATGTTAGAAAGATACAGACTGCCACATTTATTCAATCCGAGCCGACGAGACTGGCCGGTGTGGATCCAGCCCGCCGCCGCCTGACCGGCCGCCGGCACCGCCACGGTGCCAAGCAACTGGCTTCACCAGGCATCCCGGCGCCGCCTACCGCCACAACCTTGAGGCTCAGGACCGCCCGGACCAGATGGGTCGCGAAGCCCGGAGCCCCTCGTCCGCAGCAGCAGGGACGTCTCCACCGTGCAAGAGCCGCGCGCCACTACGGTCGACAGCGCCGAGATGCTCGCCGCCGGGAACCGCAGCACCTCGCTGCCGTCCGCGCCGAATCCCAGGAGCCGCCGCCGCCATGGAGCTCGCTGCCTCGCGCGAAGGAGAAGGCCCCGCCGCCGCCGTCCACGGAGCCTAGCCCGCGGAGAGCCTGGCGGCGGCGGGGAGAGGGAGCTGGGGAGGGCGGGGGGCTCGCGCCGCCGGGGATGTAGCGCCGCCCGAGCCGCCTAGGGTTAGGCGACGCGGGGGCCGGGCAGTTCGTGTGAGCGGTCTCGTTAGTTCAAGATTTCAGTTTACATGTTACACTCTTCGGTAACTTTGTTTTCTAGAAAGAACTAACAGCAACATAAGCACTTGACATGTAGCACTCTTAGATTAAGAAGATTAATCAAGACATATCTGCAAGGCATAATGCAAAAACCATCACCATTTCTTGCCCTCATCATCAGCTCGTTAATGGTATCTCCTCTAGGAGATGAATTCAGATATCAGATAAAGCTAGGTGAGTAAACTGTAGAAGTCTTTTTAAAATGGGAAGACTAAAGTATTGTCTGCAGATGCTTTTTCAATCAAATTAAAGGTTTGCGTTGTTGCTGCTGCTAGAAATTAGAGGTTCATAAATATTCTCTATTCGCCCGATTACTCACAACAGCAAAAATACGGGAAACTAAACCTATTTTACCAGAACAAAGCTACTAAATAGTGACTTAATACACCATAACATCACTGTCATCACCAAGTTGGTCATTTTTTCTTGTTGACGGGAGTAGCATCCTGCCCTTCAGAAAATTCCACCTTCTGTTGTCAATACGCCACCTTACAAGGGGTGGCTGCTCTCTCTGCAAATTAAGGTTTCTCAATGATATACCAAAAGGAGATGACATGATACATCTAAAATTTCCAATTAAGTAGGCATAATAATAATTAGGTGTAAAATTCAAGTGTAACTAGTACTTAAAATCTGCTCAAACATATATATCACCACAGATTGAAACATGGTATATAACATCCAATATAAACCATTTTTGGTCCACCGAATAATATAGTATTACATGATAATTGTCCTCAAATCACAAGAGAAAATTGGTATAGATATACCTGGCAGATTATAGAACTCATGTACGGAATCAAAGCACGGATGTTTGCTTCCTTCCATAGCTTCTTGCACTCTAGTTTCTTAAAATTAATCTCGTAGATGCCAAGGTCCGTGGCCATGAAAATGATATCGCTATCCTCCTTAAATCCAATAAGTCTAAGCCCTTTCTTTGTCTTTTGAAAGGGAAGAAGTTCCTTGAGGTCCACAACTCTACGCAAAGTCCAAGCTGCGACTCCATCGGAACGGATCACCCTTGACTGTAGGTAGAGAGTTAAGCAATCCAAATATGCGAACCCCAAAGTAGCATCCTCCAACGTCATGAGGATAGGCAACTGGGTAGGGGCAACCCCCGCCAACGGTGGCCCATCAAGCAATGTCATGCAATCAGAACCCAACCCATGTCATACTTGAGAATTGCTATGTGATCAAGATAACAAATCATGTGGTAAAGTGCGTCTTGGAACAAGACGGAGGCCCTGGCACGATAACTACATGTTGAGATGCAAGATGAAGAGCAGAGCATGTCTCACTCCAGTGATCTGTCCCAGACGAGTACAGCCGAGCATGTGCAGCACCTCCTGCACCATCATTCAAGCTCAGCCCAAACAAGAGCACCCGGAAGGGGGCCCGATGACAAGCGCGGTGGTGGCACCCGGTGACGGCGCAGAGCACCGCAGCCCCGAGGTAGAAGAATTTGTCGGGCGCGCCCAGCTCCCTCTGGCAGCCCGTCATCGGGTCCCAAACGGAGAACGTCTTGGGTCCCGCAGAAACATCCTCAAGGAGAACCCTGCCATGGCGGCAGTCCAGCGAGATGTATTTCCTCTGCCCCCAATCGGATTTGTCGGGGATGCGCACGGCAAATTTCACGGTGGAGACGAAATGCGGGGCGGGTGTTTCTCGTCGAAGGAGAGAAGGAAGCCCAACATGGGGGGAGATCCATGAAAGTCTCAGAGTCATGTCATCAAAACAATGATCTGCTAATTAGTGAAGCTTCCTGGAGAGTAGCACTGCAAATGGACCTGCGACATCAGACTTTGACGCTGATATATACAAGTGTATACATTAAACTGTAAGCAAGGGCTTATCAATGTGTTTAGTCCATGAAACTAGCATAACAGTGGCACATGAGCTTCCTTGATGGATGTCTAGCTTGCCATAGAAATTGGCAATGGAAAAGAATAACCAAGAATGCACAACACGAGGATAGAAGGATATAGTACCGGGAGGCAGCATTCATTCTCATGAGACCAATAAGACATGTACAGCATAGTGCTGTGGCAAACTATCCAGGAGACCACCACGTAAGCATATATGACAACATCCAAATCGTCAAGAAATTGAAAAGGGCTTACAAAGTGTGTTTAGTCCAAGACACTAGCATAAAGGTGGTAAGGAGCTTGCTTGATTTCTAGCTTCCAGAAAGAATTGGTGAAGAAAACAATTAACCAAGAATGCATGACTCAATCAGGATTAAAAGGGGGGAGAAAAAAGTCTGACAAAAATTCAGTTCCATGGAGAAGCTTCTCAGCAAACTGACATACAGAACATGGACTGAACACCTTTTCACAAAACCAAGAGCAAAGCTTCAGTTTGCCGGGAAAAGCATTATTACATAAACTGGTATTGCTTAAAAAAACAGGCATACTATTACATTGACTGAAAGGAAACTTACTACATGCCACATAAACATTGCTACAGAGCAGCTAAAAACAAATAACGATGTGCAATTAATAGTTGACCAAGTACAAGACATACATCACGAAGGAGAAATCATAGGTTATCTTGGTATCACAGTGGCATGTTAACTGGATATGGTGCTACATAAATAAATCTAAAAAAGTTATGAAGCAACAGTAGAAAGACAAGAGCTTCAGAGCTGCCTGAATTGCCATGGCAAGCTGACTTCAGACTCTGCTGCTGCCCCTGGAGAGCCAATCACATGGTAACCAAGAACCATCTCCTTCATCAGTTCTCTCAAAAAGTAGAGCAGGGGTGGTTGGGATGCATGTTGGCTGCTCTCACAGACTCAGCTTCAACATAGCGTAAAAACTTAAGAACAATTTTTTGTAGCTTGGCAATGGATCCTGCTGCAAAAATACTGGGAAGCTTTACAACAGGATAATTTGTTGAACCTCTTCATATACAGGTACAAAAAGCATAGATAAATATGTTGAACCTATTGAGTATAGGATCTTGTATAGATAAGGAAAATATGTGAAACTAGCCTAGGAATTATGATGAACAAAGCATTTGTAGGATCACTATAGCGTTGCACTCTGTGAGCAAACATAGCTATCAGACTGTCAGCGACCTGAACTTGTAGCTCAAGATTTAAGTTTAAACTATTCATTAACACTGCTTGCTAAACAGAACAGTAGCAACATTAGCACTTGACATGTAGCACTACATAAATCCACAAGACTAAAGAAGACATTAGGAAGCCAGCATGCATAAACCACTAGTTCTAGACTTGACATCATCATCTACTCATCAATCATACATATTTTGGGATATGAATCTAGATATAGAATCAAAGCTAGGAACGAGCAAAGAGAATTAAGATGATATCTGCAACTGCAATGCACTTTCAAGCAAACTAAAATCGTAGAAGATGGTTGTTGCTGCTCCAAAAAACTGAAGGTTCATCACAAGATAATCCATTCACCCCTTACACATGGAAACAACATGGGTAAATTATGAAGCTTCCGGACAAAAGCCTTCTAACTGTACTCAAGTAACTGGTTTTCAGCAGTGTATGTATATACTCCAGGACCACTATCTGACGGAGTAAATGGTTGCCATGATTGTGAGAGAGAACCCAATTTTCAGAAATACATCCCTTGTTAATTTTTTTGTAAGAAACAATCTAAACTAGGCGTATTATTTGCTGAGGCATTGACTACTATATGCTTGGCATGTCCCAAATTGTCCAACAGGACATGCCCACATCATCTGCTCATCAATGGTACCTCATATCGGGAGATGAATTTAGAGATTGGATCAAAGCTGGGACACCAAACTATAGAGTTTCAAGATGGGAAGACTAAGTACTATCTTCAGATGTATTTTCAAGAAAATTAAGCAATGGACCACATGGTTACTGCTACTACAAATTGGAGGTTCATTACATGTAATCCAGTCACCCAAGCACGACAACATGGATATATTATAAAGCTTACAGTCAATAGTGAAAATCCAACACTACTGTGATAAACAAGCACCACTGTGCCAAAACAGCTACTGGATAGTGAATACTAACACAAATGATCGGTGATCAGAAGACCCAGATGCAGTTGGTCATCTTTTCTCTTGCCCTAAGCATCTTCAACCATATGTTGTCAATGTGTCACATCACAGTTCTGCAAACAAAGATTTGCATCATATACTACTTTCGATATGATTAAAACACTCAATCATTTTTTGGTGCACTGACTAGTGTATTATTACTTAAGAGTTGTTCCCGAATCAAAATAGAAATGAGAAAAGATATACCTTCTCGCCTGATTGTAAACACTCATGTATGGAACCAAAGTACGGATTTGTTCTCTCTTCCAGATCTTCTTCCACTGTAGCATCTTGAGGTTAATCTCGTAGATTCCAAGTTCCGTGTTCACGAAAATGATATCGCGGCCCTCCACAGATCCAACCAATGTATGTCTACACTTTAGATTTAGAAAGGGTAAAAGTTCCCGAGATTGATTACTTTCCATTCAGTCCAGGACGCTTCTCCATCGGAACCCAACTCTCTTGACCACACGTAGAGGGTTAACCTGTTCACATATGCAAACCCCAAAGTGCCATCCTCCATTGCCATGAGGATAGTGGCATCGGAAGCACCAAACACGCCTAAAGGGGCATCAATCAGTGATAGGTAATTAGAGCTCAAGTTGTATTTGAGAATTCCAACATGATCTTCATCATCCTCATCATCAGTGTACACAAGCATGAAGTGAAGAGCGTCATCGATGAGGACAGGGCACCTCCGCTTGATGAATGGATCGTCGGGTATATGAACACCAGAGACCACTTTGCCCCACTCGGCGAGCTGAAGATCAGAAGACGGCTCCGGCGAGGACAGCCACACGCTTGCAGTACCACCAACAAAACCATATTTCAGGCTGACAAAGACGACCCGGAAAGGGCCATCATGACACGCGAGGTGGTCGCAGCCTGTGACGGCGCAGACCACTGCGGCCCCATAGCTCTCCACCGGTGCGGGGGCGCCCATGTCCCACCATCTGCCCGTCATGGGGTCTGAGACGGTGAGCTTCGCGAGCGCGTCTGGATTACCAAGCGTATCCCCGAGGACAACCCGGCCATGGCGGCAGTCCAGCGCGTTGCATCCATAGGACCTCAAGCCTTGGGCTTCCGAGGAGATGCGCGCCTGGAACTTCGTGGTGGAGATGAAGAGTGGCTCGGTTTCTTTTGCCACCGATTTGGAGTACGGGAGCCGGCAGTAGAAGAAGCCGAGCATGGGGGGTGCGCCGTGGTGCTCGCTGTACCGGCCACGGAAGGCAGGGCCGGTGAGGAGGCCGAGCCAGAGCTTGCTGGAGAGGGAGGCGCGCACGAGGCACGCGGGCTCGTCCGGCGGGAGGCGGAGGAAGACCTCCTCCAGAAGCTCGTCCGGCAGCGTCGGTACCGGTTCCGGTTCCGGCGGCGGCGGCGTCGACGACATGGTCGGTAGGGTGTGGGGGTGTGGGGATTTTTGAGGCGCTGGGCGGGGTGGAAGGAATGTGTGCTCCGATGAGGGAGGTTGCTGCCGAGGTCTTGGTGCGGAGGAGCTCGAGGTCGCCGACCTTGGTAGGGGCGGGGCAGAAATCAGGCCGGACTGGCAGGATCGGGCGGTAGACTGGCGGAATCCGGCGGCGGCGGGGGTGGGCGGGCGAGTGCGGGGTGACGAGTCCCGGCCAGCTTCTGGGTTCCTTCGCGATTGGAGTTTCTTTTGACTGTACCCGGTGTCTTTGTGCTCTGCGTGGTGAGTTGCCGACAGGTGGGACCGGAGAAAGAGTGAGAGTGGGCTGAGCGGTTTCTTCCAGCGCCGACACGATTCTGAACTGAAATCTGTTCTCCGTCACTGAAGCTCTGTACTCTGCGCTCTGCAGTGTAGCATCTGAAGCCCGACGATACTACACCGACCGAATCTCGCAACATCTGTAAAAGGACAAACAATCGTCACCGGGAAGATTAGAGAGACCTCCAACTGTTTCTGAACCTAAACTTGCCGTACGATTTTCTACCATCCCAATCTCCTTTCTGAGATATGCATCTGTACGGCCAGCAGCATATTGCTGAATATTGCTCCAGTTTGTTTCCCCAAGATTTACTGCAGTTACCGAGCAATACCTGTGTATCTAGAAACATAAATGCCCTTAATGTGTAAAACACCTAGTACCTAGTGACATGGCTATCACAAGGCTCATGTTGCCCCAGTGATCATCTTTCCTCTTGAATAGAGTTCCATCCTGCTATCCAACATGCTCAAGAAGCAATTCTCTACCAATGTGGAATAATAAAATCCAAATATATACCGCAAATTAACAAATTTGCCCACATTATGAACACCGAGAAATGGAGAAAGTCTGAAAGATAGGACAGTTTATGAAAATATAAGAATCAGCCAACTCGGAAGGAAATTGTTTCGCCCTTGAATGACAAACAAATTTGATTAGCTATCAGCAACTTGGAACAGAGCCATATACAGAAAAAACAACAGAGAAATGTGCGTTGATGCATTTGACTAAAAGATCTTGTCTAAGGAGTATGGAAATTATGAAATACCAAAGCAGTTGCAATGATCCCTATAGCCTTGCATTCTGACCAAACATGTGACCATCTTCATCTCACTACATGGACATTTCAGACTATATTATTATGTGCACTGTAGGCCAAAAAATGCAACAGATAAAGAACTAATACCTAACTGTTTTGGAGAGCTACTGTAGAAAATAAAGCTCTATGAGATCTCCATGCAGTCAAAAACAGAATGTTAGTTGCCTGATCTTATAGCTCAAGATTTCAGTTCACATGTTATACTCTTCGTTAATGTTATAACAGTAACATAAGCACTTGACATCTAGCACAACTTAAATTTAGAAGATTAAATCAGACATATCAGCAAGGCAGCAAAAGACCATCACCATTTATTGGGCGACAAAAACCACAAGCTTTGGACATGCCCTCATCATCAGCTCGTTAATGGTACCTCTTTTGGGAGATGAAATCAGATATGGATCAAAGCTAGGTGCGTAAACTGTAGAAGAGTTTTAAAAATGGGAAGACTTAAGGTATTGTCTGCATATGCTTTTTCAATCAAAATAAAGGTTAGTGTTGTTGCTGCTGCTAGAAATTAGAGGTTACTAAAGATAATCCATTCACCCGATTACTTATACCAGCAACAATACGAGAAAACAAACACCAATTCACCAAAACCAGCTACTAAATAGAGATTTTTATTCATCATAACATCAGTGTCACCTCCAAGCTCGTCTTTTCTTGTTGATGAAAGTAGCCTCTTGCCATTAAAATATTTCAACCTTGAGTTGTCAGTGCGCCGCCTTACGAGGGGTGGTCGTTCTCTCTGCAGGTATAGATTTATCAGTGTGATACAAAAAGGAGATGACATGATACTATCTAAAATTTCCAATTAAGTAGGCATATTCATTACTAGGTGTAACATTCAAGTGCATATAGCACTAAAAATCTGCTCAAGCACATATACTATCACAAATTGAAACACCGCATATAACTTTCGATCTGATTAAAAATTTACTATCTTATAAGATGAGAATTGTCCTCAAATCACAATACAAAGTAGATTACATATACCTGGCGGATTGTAAAAAGACATGTACGGAATCAAAGCACGGATTTCCCCCTCTTCCATAGCTTCTTCCACTCAAGTGTCTTGAGATTAATCTCGTAAATACCAAGGTCTGTGGACACGAAGACGATACCACTACCCTCCTTAAATCCAATCAGCCTCAATTCATTCTCTGGGTTTTGAAACAGGGGAAAATCCTTAAGATCCACAATGCTATGTTGAGTCCATGTGGCGACTCCATCAAAACGTATCTGCCTTGACCATCGATAGAGGGTTAAGCAATCAAAATATGTGAACCCTAGACTATCATCATCCATTGCCATGAGGATAGCCGAACTAGCAGACACACCCCCCGCCAAAGGAGGCCCATCAAGCAGTGACATGCAATTAGAACCAATGTCATACTTGAGAATTGCTATGTGATCAGGATAATAAATCTTGTGGTAAATTGCGTTTTGGAGGAGGAGAGAGGGCATTGGCTGGATGAACGTATCCTCAGACCCAAGATGAAGAGGAGAGCACGGCTCGCTCCATTCTTCCGTCTCCGAGGAGCAAACCCACACGTGTGCAAAATGTTGTTCATCATCATTCCTGCTCAGCCCAAACAAGAGCACCCGGAAGGGGCCCCGATGACAGGCGCGGTGGTCGCACCCGGTGACGGCGCAGAGCACCGCAGCCCCGAGGCCCAGGCATTCGCGGGGCGGCTTCAGTTCTCTCCGACAGCCCGTCATCGGGTCCCAGACGGCGAGCTTCGTGAATCCCGCATATTTATCTGCCAGGAGAACTCGGCCATGGCGGCAGTCCAGCGAGTCGCATGCCTTCCTCTGCCCCCAATCGGATTTGTGTGCGCCGAATTTCGCGGTGGAAACGAAATGTGGGGCGGGGTGTTTGTCCTTGTCCTTGTACGAGAGCCAGGAGAGAAGGAAGCCCAGCATTGGAGGAGCGTCGTGGAGCTCGCCGTACCTGCTGCGGAAGGCAGGGCCGGTGAGGAGGTCGAGCCAGAGCTTGCTGGCCAGCGAGGCGCGCACGAGGCACGCCGGCTCGTCCGAGGGGAGGCGGAGGAAGATCTCCTCGAGAAGCTCTTCCGGCAGCGGCGGCAGCATGGTCGTCGGTTGGTCGGTGGAGGCGGCGGCGAGGGTTTGGGGTGGGGATTTTTTTAAGGACGGAAATTGGATGGTGGCTGTGTCTTGCGATGGTTCGGCTCGACCAGCTCCACGTGGTGAGTCGCCGACAGGTGGGGTCGGAGACGAGAAGCACGTCAGCTCTGAACTGAACTTGTTGGTGCTCTTTTCTTGCCCACTGAATCCTTGCTAGTACACGATGCCCTGCAAAATCCTCAGCCATCGACCACTGCACCTGCACTGGAACAGACCTCAAATGGTTGTCTGAACCCTGAAACTCGCCATATACTAGATATACAGTATACTGCTCAAACGTATGGAAGAGACCTCAAACGTGACGCACTATGATCGCCAGTTTGCGCTCACCGGCCTGTCACCCGTAATGGCCTCTTGATAAACTGCTTTCCTTGGGATATAGGACTGCCGAAACCTTGGATACCTCTGACTGCCGCCAAACATGCATTTCTGCTGAAGTTTGCTCACGATTTACTATAGGAACCGAGCTGGGTCCATGTATGTTCAGATCCCGTATTGTGTTTGGCTGTTAGCTTCCCTTGGATTAGAAAATGTGGGTCTAGAAAGCTCTTCTTTCATTTGAAAAAGAAGTTACTACACTCGTGTTCCTCGGTGTAACAGAAGCACTTTCAGTTAGGTTGTGATGCTTCCCCAGGAGTGATGCTTGGTGATTTTTCTCATCATTGCTCGGTGATCATGGGTTGTATTTTTCATATTTATCACGTTATAAGTAAACGAATGGCAGCACACGTACGTGGTGATTATCCCGTGCTCTCTCTGTGTACTGAACCGGTGCTGTAATGTGTGACAGTTTTGGATATGTTGAACACTTCCTAAGGCACACGACAATTAGTTCTGCCCATGAAGGAAGAAGGTTAATTAGCTACCACCCGTCAAAGAAAAGGGTTCATTAGCTATCAGGCATTTGTATTAGAGCCATACCTCTTCCATTTGTGTCGGTGCGTACATACATGGAGATATGTGTTGATGCCTTTGAGTACATGATACTGCCGAAGTAAGGACAATCTGTGAAACCATTCTGAAAATTTAGAAACAATCTTAATTAGACACATTATTTGACCGGGCATTGACTAGTATATGCTTGTTATGTCCCAAACTGTCCCACTAGCTGAAGACGTGCCCCCATCCTCTTGCTTATCAATGGTACCAGTTGTGAAGGAGGAATTTAAAGATTGGATGAAAGCTGAGAGAGCAAACTGTAGAGTTTCAACATGGGAAGACAAAATTACTATCTTCAGATGCATCTGAATAAAATTAAGCAATGGACCACATGGTTACTGTCTTACTGATACTGCAAAAATTGGAGGTTCATTACATGTAATCCATTCAGCCATTTAAGCATGACTGGAAATATTAATTTCCTATAGTAAACAGTTTTATTTGCACCAATTATACTCTGTAGCCCGTATCTATTATATGTCAGTTTGCTGCCAACTCATGGAGACAACCAGTAAGAGAATTACTGCATTCATCCGAACGAGTCTTGTTGCGAAGCTGGGATAGAGGACCATCGGTTATGAGATGCCACTCTTTGCTAGAGCCTTGGATACACTCATTTGCCATATCATTCTTGAATCTGCAGGTCTAAGCCTACAAACAGAAGGAGGCAAATCCAAACGCCTGACGGGAAGATGTTCCAGTTGCAGCTAAAGCCTGCTGAAGATTGATCCACCTTGTTTCCTCAAGATGTACTGCAGGTACGCGAGTTGGATACATTAACAATGTGTATCAAGAAACAGAAATGCCTTTAATCTGCAAAAGCAACTAGTAGCTAGTGTATGTTTAATCACAAGGCCCATGTTGCCCAATTGATCCTCTTTCCTGTTGATAGAGTGCCATCCTGCTATTCAACATACTCAACATGCAATTCTCTACCAATGTGAAACAATAAATGTGTGTCATATAATTGGCTATCAACAACTTGGAATAGAGCCATATACAGAAAGAACAGAGAAATATGTGCTGATGCATTTGACCAAAAGTTCTTGTCTAAGAAGGAAAATCTGTGCAACCAGTATTGAAATTATGATATAATAACAAAGCATTTGCAATGATCACTGTAGCTTTGCATTTTGTGACCAAATATATGGACATCTTCATCTCACTACATGGACATTCCTGTCTATTATTATGTGCACTGTAGGCCAAAAAAATGCAACAGATAAAGAACTAACACCTAACTGTTTTGCGAAGCTACTGTAGCAACAAAAGCTATATGAGATCCCCATGCGGTCAGGAAAATCATACAATTTCAGAAGTTAGTTCCCTGATCGTATAGCTCAAGATTCAGTTCATATGTTACACTCTTTGGTAACGGTGCTTGCTAAGAAGATCTAACAGTAACATAATTCAAACATATGTAGGCAATTGCTGATTGAGAAACTCCAAACACGAACAATGAGGGGTACTGTATTCAGTAACCACTGAAAATACAGAAACTGCAGAATATTGCTAGTGCTGGTACTACTGAGAAAGACCCATGTACTTTAGTAGAATGACATCTTGATCTTGATTGGAAAATACATAACATTTCACTGCATAAAATTCATGAGTTCTCCATCAACAACGGTGTAGCATTGTTTCAGGTATGACTTGTCAAGGCATACTACTACCTTTTGTGCTAGATACTAGTGCACTGCTACCGATTAGAAGAAAATTACACTGCACATTTAACAAGATCACACATACTGTTTGTGCCAGATCAAATCAACTATATACAAATGGCTTGACACCACGAAAGAGAGCTGGCCGGCGAACCACACTATTTAATCATCACTCAGTCCAGGATGGTCTTGGGCAGATAACGTCTCCGAGCAAGGACATCAAAATAATGATATGCTAATTACTGAAGCTTCCTAGAGAGTAGTAGCACTTTAAATGACCATCGACATCAGAATTTGAAGGTGATATATAGCAAGCGTATACAATGAAACTGTGAGCATGTATGGTATAATCCAAATCGTCAAGAAACGAGAAGGGATTATAACGTGTGTTTGTCCATGAAACTAGCATAACAGTGGGCAGTGGCACAGGAACAAAATTGATGGATGTGTGCTTGCCACGGAAATTCGCAAAGGAAAAGAGTAACCAAGAATACACGACACAAGGAGGACAAAAGGATATAGTACCTGCAGGCGCATTCATTCTCATGAGACCGATAAGCCATATACAGCATAGTGCTCTGGCAAACTATCCAGGAGACCACCACAAACTTGGTCCAACAACACAAACTTTATTGGAGCGTCAGGAAACAGGTTGACAAAGTTGCCCAGCAAAATCCCCTTCACAGAACTCATGAAACTGATGACACATGTAAAGCCATGTTCCATGTAAAGCTACTTATTACTCTGACATGCGGAACATGAACTCTTTGGCAGACAGCCGCCGCGATAACATCAGCAGTATACAAGATTGGATCAAAGCTAGGAGAGCAAACAGAGTTTGTAAGACTAAGCTACCATCTGCAGTGCACTCTCAAGCAAACAAGATAACAAAGCCCATGGTGCTGTTGCTGCTAGAACAAACCGGAGGTTCGTTGCAAGATAATCAATTCACCCACTTACACATGGCAACAACATGGAGAAGTTATCAAGCTTAATAACAAAAACCGAGAAAACAAGCACCATTCATAAAACAAGCTACTAAATAGTGACATACTTCATCATAAGACCCACTGCCGCCTCCAAGTTGGTCATGTTTCTGTTGATGAGAGTGGCCTCTCTTAAGAAAATTCAACCATGTGTTGTCAATATGCCGTATCACATGAGTTCACCGTCTCTGAAAAACATAGATTTGCTATCACAAAAGGAGATTACATGATAGCATATATATTGCCAATTAAGTAGGCATAATCATAATTAGGTGTAACATTCGAGTGTACAGAGCACTCAAAATTTGCTCAAACACAAATACTATCGCAAACTGAAGCATTATATAGAACTTTCAATTTAATCATACATTCAATATATGGTTTCTTCGAGTGACCGATATATTATTATCACTCAAGAGTTGTTCCGAAATTACAAAAGAAAGGAGACATAGATATACCTTGTGGATAGTAAAATCTCATGTACGAATTAAAGTATATAAAGTTTCTTCCTTCCATATCTTCTTCCACTCTAGTGACTGAGATTAATCTGGTAGGTTCCAAGTTTCATGGTCACGAGAATGACATCACTTCCCTCCACGGATCCAACCAGTCTAAGTCTTGTCATGGGAAAAGGGAGAAGTTCCTTAAAATCAATTACTCTACATTCAGTCCATGACCCAACTCCGTCGGAACCCATCTGCCTTGACCACAGATTGAGAGTTAACCCGTCCAGGTGTGCAAACCCCAGACTGCCATCCTCCATCCCCATTAGGATAGTGGTATGGGCAGTGTCTTGCTCTGCCAGCGGCGCATGAATGAGTGATAAGCATTTAGAAGACAAATCATACTTGAGAATCCCCACGTGATGATCATCATCATACACAAGCATGAAGTAGAGTGTGTCTTGGATGAGTATAGGGGGCACTCGCTGGATGGATGCATCAGACCCAAGATGAAGACCAGAGCAGGGCTTGCTCCACTGACGGAGGTGAAAGTGAGGACTAGTCCACTCACCCGTCTCTGGCAAGGACACGTAGCATACGCGACAAATTCAACAGCACCAATATCTAGACCGACGAAGACCACCTGGGAGGGGCCATCCTCATGACACGCGCGGTGGTCACAACCGTTGACGGCGCAGAGCACCGCGGCCCCGTAGCGGATGTAGTTGCGGTCCGGCGCGACCAGCTCCCTCCGGCAGCCCGTGACGGGGTCCAAAATCACGAGATCCGTGGGTGACACATCGCTACACCCGAGAGAAGGCGGCCATGGCGGCAGTCCCACGCCTCCCCCTGTTTCCGGGGTCGGGAATGTACGCGCGGAATTTGGTGGTGGGGACGAAGAGTGGCTCATCATCCATGATGAAGTATGGATTGGAATTAAAGAAGCCGAGCATGGGAGGAGCACCGTGGAACTCGCTGTAGAGACCGCGGAAGCGAGGGGCGGCGAGGCGGCCGAGCCAGAGCTTGCTGGCGAGGGAGGCGCGCACGAGGCACTCGGGCTCGTCCGGCGGGAGGCGGAGGAAGATCTCCTCGAGAAGCTCGTCCGGCAGCGGCGGCGGCATGGTCTGTCGGTGTCGGCGGCGAGGGTTTGGTGTGGGGAATATTTTGAGCTGGGCCTGGCCAGTATATGCTGTGCGGTTCCGACAGGCGGGCCCGTAAAAACAGTGAGAATGGGTTTCTTCCACTAGAAGCTCTGCTTCATCCTCTTTGAAAATCTGAACCCTGACGATGATATTACACCAGGCTTGCAGTGTCAACAACAGTCATCCTCATCCATCAACCAGCGCACAAACACACTCATCCGGCAGAAACTGCCGTGGCGGCGGCACGGAGGAGAGTCGGCCAGCTCTGCGTGAAGTCGGTCGTTGAAGCCGTTGTACTAATGCCTGCTACCTGAATCCTGATGTCGGTCAACATCAAGACATGGTTTTTAAGTCTTGGTTTAATTTGTATATATTCCGTGTTGATGCTACTTTGGCACGATCACCCATGATAATGGTCATAGCCCTACGAGTGCTTCTTGTGGTGTAGACGCCATGGCCGGACAGGTGCCAGGCTAGTACTTCGGCTTCTCCTGGTTGGACTACAACGGAGATGGTTGTATCAAGATCAATTGTCCATGCTACGTTCTCTCAACACTTTGGTCATTGCGACAAATTCGAATGGCGTTGTTCAATTCGTACTGTATCCCTGTGTCAATGCTGAAGCTGTGCCCTGAAACTCGCTGTGCAACTTGCTGAATCAATTGCCTTCTTGCAGGTTTCAGGAAACTGGTACAAGGTGTCGTAATGCTGCTCTTGCCCAACTTAATAGGACTAGCTCTTTTGGCTCGGGCCTGTGTCCCACCTTTCATCAACTGATCTAGTTTGTAAAGACCTTGCAAACTGTTTTTGGGTTTGATTTAGAGACACCGTTCACTGACCAAAAATAATATTGGATGATGTACTCCCATAACATATCTTGGCTGAAGTAAACCAATAGTTCTACTCATCAAATCTGTAGAGAAGACATGGTTTTTAAGACTAAGCTACTATCTACAGCGAACTTTCAAGCAAACTGAATAATTAAACACATGGTTGCTGCTGAAACAGAGTTTTAAGTCTTGGTATTTTACTTGGTATTTCATCACAGTTCATCCACCTCATCTGCAACCTGAAATGATTCAGCAGTATCACTTTAACTGAAACAGTAAAGTATATATATGCTCTTATTTACACCTATAAATGAACTGGCACTGCTCCTGCATGCTTCAGCGAAAAGAATGTTTCTATACAACCTTAAACCCCAAATACAGTGTTAGCACTGGGATCCCAAGTTCCTGACATTTCTTATACAAAGCTCCTTACATTCAGTGCTTCACCTTACATAGCTCAAACCAAGGAAACAAATATACTGCAGCATGTGGTACTAATTCAGTTTACAAGGTTAATTCATGTTGATTGCACATCCAGCAAGCAGAAGTCATTATCATCTTTTTGAGCAACAAAAGATTTATCAGGAGCAACAGCCGACATCATCTGCTGATCAATTGAACCTTCTGAGATCTGAGTCTCAAGAGGAGGTAACCGTAGACGTCTAAGAGCGAGAATATGCAGATCATTTGAAGCAAACAAAACAAAAGGGCAAGAAAACTGGAGTTCATTACATGATCACCCTAACGCGCACACAGACAACCTGAGAAAATCACCAAACTTATACAGACAAAAGCCAACAACAGCATGAGAAACCAAGCACCATGCTGTAACATGGGTGCTTTAAACGCCCATGTTGCCTCCTAGAGTGGAACATCTGCGCATAGTTCACTGCAAGTATCCAAAACTGAAAGTAAAAATAAATTACAGTTATTACAGCCCAAGGGCAGAGCAACATCTGCAATCTCATACCGTCTACTTAAGAAAAATAACATTCTAGGGACAAGAAGGGTCTTCAGCCTGTGATGCTCCTACCCAGCAGATGCCAGCCATGCCTCAGGTTTAGCATTGCAACTCCCGAAGAAAATGATATCATTACCCACAAATTACTCATCACGAACACCCACATAAGAAGGGTTAACTAAGCCATTGTGTATGCAGATGCATTTGGAAGCAAACTAAACAACAGAGCACATAGCTAATGCTCCAAGAAGTTGCAGTTCACTACAAGAACACCCTTCAGCGCACACGGACAAACCAGAAAATCAACAAATCAGTGACAAGAGCCAAAAACAGCATGAGCAGCCAACCCAGCACCACCATAACACGTACCAGCTAGTGACATGTGTAATCACAAAATCATGCTGCCACATAGAGCAAGCAGAATTTTTAAGACTAAGCTACTATCTAGATCTTTCAAACAAACTGAATAACACAGGCACACCGCACATGGTTGTTGTTGCTGCTGCAAGAAACTAGAGGTTCATTAGAAGATAAACCATTCGCCCACTTACACATGGCAACCACACGTGGATGTTATCAAGCTTACTGACAAAAGCTAAAAACAGTACGTATGAGAAAACAAATACCCATTCACCAAACCAGCTACTAAATATTGGTATATTTCATCATAAGATCCCTGTCGACTCCAAGTTGGTCATCTTTCTTCTTGATGAGGGTGGCCTTCTGCCCTTAAGAAAATTCAACCAAGCGTTGTCAATGCACCGCACCACATGGATCTGCCCTCTCTGCAAAAATAGATTTTTCAGTGTGGTCATAAAAGTAGATGACGACATAGCATAAAAACTACCAATCGTAGTAAGGTGTAACATCCGAGTGTGATAACACTCAAAATTTGCTCAAGCACATATATAAACACAAACTGAAACATTAAATCTAACTTTTGATCTATTTACATTCAATATATGTTTTTTGTTTCAGTGAATAATATATTATTATTGCTTGAGGTTGCTCCCAAATGACTAAAAGAAGCATATATAAATACCTATTGGATCATAGAAGCTCACATAAGGAACCAAAGCATGGAAATTTTCTGTCTTCCATATCTTCTCCCACTCTAGTGACCTGAGACTAATCTCGTAGATGCCAAGGTCTGAGGTGACGAAAACGATATCAGTGCCCTCCACAGATCCAATAAGCCTAAGTTGTGTCTTGGGATTTCGAATGGGAAATTCTTCGAGATCAAAGGCTGTACATGCAGACCATGCTGCAACTCCATTGGACCCCACCTGCCTTGACCATAGGTAGAGGGTTAACATGTTCACGCGTGCAAACCCCAAACTGCCATCCTTCATAGCCATGAGGACAATGTCACCGTCAGTGCTAATCTCCAAAAGTGGCACATCGATTAGTGATAAGCAATTAGAGCCGAGGTCGTACTTGAGAATTGTTATGTTCTCATAGTCATCATCCTCATCGTGATCCTCATAATACGCAACATCCAAAACCATGAAGTAAAGTGCATCTTGAGTGAGGACCGGGGGCCTTGGGTCGAAGAATGCGCCATCGGGAAGATGAAGATCAGAGCAAGGCTGGCTCCACCCTCCCCCCATGTGTGGCAAGGACACATCATGCGTGTATGCAACACAAGTATCATCCCTCTGCAGGCCGACGAAGACCACCCGGAAGGGCCCATCGTGACAGGCGATGTGGTCACAGTCGGCGACCGAGCAGAGCACCGCGGCCCTGCCATTGCTGTGGATTCCAGGCGCGTCCAGCTCCCAGTGGCGGCCCGTCAGGGGTCCCAAACGGTGAGCGCGTTGCTTTTCTCCCACCTCGTGTTCCCGAGGAGGACGCGGCCATGGCGGCAGTCCCACAGACTGTGTCCGTAGCACGGGCCCCAGTCCATGCCTTGGGGAATACGTGGGCTGAATTTCCCGGTGGAGACGAAGAGTGGGTCGGGATGTTTCTTGTTGCAGTCGAAAGTGGAGCGACAGAGGAAGCCGAGCGTGGGGGCAGCTCCGTGGAACTCGCGGTAGCAACCTGGAAGGTGGTGCCGGTGAGGCGGCCGAGCCAGAGCTTGCTGGAGAGGGAGGCGCGCACGAGGCACTCGGGCTCGTCCGGCGGGAGGCGGAGGAAGATCTCCTCGAGAATCTCGTCCGGCAGCGTCGGCGGCGGCGGCATGGTGGAGGTGGCGGCGAGGGTTTGGGTTTGAGGAAGGAAACAAAGCGCGGGGGTTGCACTGCACGCACGGGAAGGGAATTTATTTACTGGCGCGATTAATCAGAGGAGGGAATTAGAGCACCAAATCCATACTATTCAATTGCCCCCGTATCTCTCTCTCATCAAATCCCGCACCTCCCGCGCCCAAATCGCCCCCTACCATTGTTGAAGCGGAGGAGGCAGAGGAGGAAGGAAGCTCCACGGAGAAACGGGCGGCGAATCCGGCGACCCATATTATCTCGAAAGGATTCGACGACGGGCCGAACTGGCGCGCGCGTGCTTGCTGAACAGTCTACGCGACAATGGTTGACTGAACCTGAATTTTTTGTGATAAATTTCTGAACAGTCTACGCTACAATGGTTTCTTCAGTTCCCTATAATGTGAGATGTATATGTTTTTTGAGACATGTATTTCCCCTCTCTAGCTACAGCCTACACTACAAGGCGTGTTAAATCTTCCAGATTATCTATGTTTCAGACATATAGGTAGCAACCATTTTAGTCTCACGATTGTTTTTCTTGGGGTGGCATGGCAATATGACGGAAAAAATCATTGATTTTAGTTACATGTCCTCCGGCAAACTATTCATTTTAGAAAAGGATAAAGGTCTTGCGATTTATTGCAATCACAAGCCTAAATGCAATTCTTTTTGGTGAATACACTTGATTAGCTTTTTTTCCATAGTTAGTTTATTGTTAAAAATCTAAAATTGGTACCTTGCCTTTTTTATGTGTATTTTTTTGTTCGTCGGATTCATCTAAATTTAGATGACAATTCATATAAACAGATAAAGTAATGAAATGTAGGGAAAATAAATATTCAAATAATGTTGGTGAGATAAATGGATTTAGAAAATTCACAATGTTCTAGTAACAATGATTTTTCCTGTTTCATGTAATTGTTGAATAAAGATCTTAACACACATGTTTTTGTGTTTTTCCTGTTTTTGGTTATTGTGTGTCAAAAGTCCAATTCAAATATTCAATCTATAAAATATTTTGAAATACATTGCCGGCTAAGTTGTAAAATTATAAATCCTCACTTGTGAAGTGGTGTACGTTTCCTAAAAGGGTCTTTCGACTTATATTAGGTGTGATACAATATTGATACTTGAGTGAAACAAAGTCCAGTTGTTAGACCATCTCCACCAGGTGCCCCTTGTCTTGGTCCGAACCCCCCCCCCCCCCCCCCCCCCCCCCACCACCACCACCACCAAATTGTCTGTTTGCTGGCGTCCGGGTCGATGGGTAGGTTCCTCAAACGACACCCTCTACAATTCTTTTTGGTGAATACACTTGATTTGCTTTTTTTCCATAGTTAGTTTATTGTTAAAAATCTAAAATTGGTACCTCGCCTTTTTATGTGTATTTTTTGTTCCTCGGATTCATCTAAATTTAGATGACAATTCATATAAATAGACAAAGTAATGAAAGGCAGGGGAAATAAATATCCCAATAATGTTGACAAGATAAATCGATTTAAAAAATTCACAATGTTCTAGTAACAATGATTTTTCCTGATTCATGCAATTGCTGAATAATGTTCTTAACATGCATTGTATCTTCCCATTTTTTGTTATGTTGTGCCAAAAGTACAATTCAAATATTCAAGACCTCTCACGTCAAAAAAAAAAAATCAAGACCTCTCTACAATTATTATTTTTGTAATTTATTGTCGGTTCAGTGGTGAAATCATTAATCCTCATTGTCAAGTGGTGTGTACCTTTCCAAAAAAGCGCCAACATTAAATTAAGTTGACCGGCGTGTCCACACTCATTGACAGGCAAAACTCGACGCTGGCCCGCGTTCTACGTGGCAGCATGTTGGAACACCCTTGCCGACCTCCTGAAGGTGGGTTGTTGCAACGCGAGGATGTCGTCGGCGGTGCCTGCCAATTTCACTACACCATGGACCAAAATTAGGGGCAAAGAATAGCCGGCAAAGATACACTTCTAGGGACGAATAAACTGACGGCACAAATGAACAGCCGGTAAAGGTTTTTGAGGTCTCACTTGCAGCCGGTAAAAAATTAGAATCCCAGCCTGTTAACTGCCGGCAATAATCTAGACTTGTAGAGCCATCAAAACTGCCGGCACAAACACATCCCGGCAGAGCCAACTGCCGGCACATGTAAGTGGTGGGGTAGCCAAAATTTCTGGCGCGGTTGTCCAGTTTTAGAACGCGCGTGGAGCGAAAATTTTGGCAGACTTGGCGCCCGTGCCGCGGGTATCCCCAAAGACCTATAGACCAATTCCCCAATCGCAACCCGCTGCCGCACTTCTCCCTGTCCGTCTCCGGTCAGCACCCGTGTCGCCCAAATCCACCTCACCTCCCGCTAGGCGCCGCCGCAGTACACCTCGCTTCCCTCTCCACGTACGCCACCGCGCTTCTCCAGCACGAGCCCCCTCGCCGCCCGCCATGGGGTCAAGCCACCGCGAAGGGAGTTCACCCGCAGCACGCCATGGCCGACCACCATCCGCGCCGCCACCCGCCATGGAGACGAACTCCCCGCGCGAAGGGAGTCCGCCCGAGGCGAGCCATGGCCGCCCGCCGCCTTAGACGGCCAGGCGTGGCCGCCATCGCCGGCGCCGCGGCGGCAGCGACCGCTGAGATCGGCCGGGGTCGGTTTTTCTAGGGTTAGGTTTCACCTCCGGAGCCGCCCTCGCGCGAGCGGCCCGGGAGGAGGGGCTGGGGAGGAGGGACGAGGTTGCGGCGGAGGACTACGCCAGCGAGGGCGACGCTGGGGTGGCCGGCGTCGGGGAGGGAAAGGGGATCGGGGTGCATATATAACTATGTATCTGGAATAAATCATACGTGTACAAACTCTTATAACTAACCAAGGAAAAAAATAGCGCGCTATATCGCCGCTAATAGCACGCTATAGCGTTTTGAGAATGATCACGCTACATCAATTCGTGTATTATAGCGCGCTATAACACGCTATAGCGTGATATAGCACGCTAATAGCGTATTTTTAGGCCCGCGCTATATTGTTGTAGGGCGCTATTTTTTTCCTTGTAACTAACACATGTATGCGTGCTACTCAGTGAAAAACCAAGCAGAGCAGCACTCAAGTTCAGACACTAGATAGACAGGAGGAGGCTCTCGGAGTGCAAATCGAATGAAACATCAACCCTGTCTTGTTGCTGGGTTAACTCCGTCGAGTGGGAGCAGCACTCAAGTTCAAAATACATCCCCGCCCCCGTCCTCGGTCCTTCTATCTTTCTGCTCCTACGCGCCCAGCCTGTACCGAACGAATTGAGGCGGACGCCGTCGCCCAGGTCATCCGCAGGGTCGCGCAAACCACTCCCCATCTGCGCCGACGCCGGCGACGCACATGTCACCATCCCCCGCCCTCCACACATGCGGAAGCAGGGCGTGTGGAAGCGGACCCCCAAAAAAAAACGCGCCCCGTCCCAGACTCCCAGCCGCATGGCTGCATGCTCCGACTTCACAGTTCAGAGAGCCTCATACTCTTAGCGCTCGCTGCCTGAGCCGGCCACCGGCATCGGAATCACCCTCGCCGGCCTGACACGGGTGGCGTTGCGAAGGTTCCTGCAGATGACGAGCGGGCCCGTGGCGCGGGACGCGTTCACATGCGCGGCCGGTGTGTTCTTGGCCGCCTGCACCGGTACTGGTTTTGCTGTGTACGGAGCTGTGGTTTTGCTGTGTACCGTGTACGGAGCTGTGCGTCATGGAGGAGGCGTCGTATGGTCTTCAACTGTACTCCGTACGTTCTGTTGGACTGCGGTATGAGCCTATGAGGTCTGGTAAAGCTAGATCATTTATGCAGGAGTTCCTTGGGTGATTGGCAGTGAGGTTCGACCTGACAAGTTCACCTTCGATCGTAACTGTCCTAAATGGTTTCTGTATCAGTTTTGAACATACAATGTCAAGGAGCTCTCTCATTCCAGTGCCGGTAATAGCAGATATGGGTATAGGTGTAAGTCTAGCATCAAACAAATATAAATACACTGACCTGAATGATCTGCTGAATTGTACGGCAGTTTAAATAACTGGATTGGTCCCCTCAAATAAATAACTGGATTTGTGGATCATTAAATGGGAACATGAATTGAAAATTGTGGATCATTAAGAGCTGGTAGCTTGTGTGCATCAGTTCTGAATGTGAGAAAATTGTGTTCAACAATTCTGAATTTTCAAGGCTGAGTTCATATACTTATTATTCTGAATTATTGAAGATTTTGGACCCTCAATTCAGGTACTTATTATTCTTAATTGTACTAATGACAGTTTAATCTAACATATATATTTATTTACCTGAACTAATCTTTGTGTGAAGTAAATATTTTCTTACACAACTTAATTGTTCCTATTTTCATATTCGTCGCCCGTTGTAACGCACGGGCATTTTGCTAGTGCTACTAATATAGAGAAAATGACTGCAGCTGTTTTTATATTTGTTATTATTTAACCTACAACCAAATTAGCAAAAGACTGAAACGTCGAGTTGCACAAAGGTTACAAAGGTTGTGATTGGTGAGAGTAATTACTATGTAGATTTAAACAGTGAGGGATAGATCACACATATATAGCATCAAACAAAACCTACTTTCAGAATGAAATCTGATGCTCCAATTAATTAACACCAAAATATCATGCATATACCGTCATGCATAAATATCAAATACTGTCATATGCATATATAGCCTCGATAAATTCGTACCTGATCTTGTTTTACATTGTCATGTCTGGGGGTTCCATCGATTCAAATTGGCACATGTGTATGCATGAATTCTACGTACGCAGCCATGCAGCCATCCAGCTGTTTGATCGATTGGTGCCGCGCGCTCCCTGTAGTCTGTATCCACCAAACGAAGATGTTGCTCCCGTCCGACACAAAAGGTCACAACCGCGGAAACAGTGGTGTGGTGTAGGATTGGAACACGCGTGAGATGGAGATAAGTAGAGAACTCGCCTGGATCCTTGCGTCCGGCGGACGGCGGCACTGGCCGACGAACCTGTGAGCCACAAGGTAAAAGGACCAAGAGACTTTTTTTGTAAGGCTGAAGATAGGCGACTTTTTTTTGAACTCTAAATTGTACTCGTGCATGAGATGGACTCAAGTTCCCTGCCTTTTAACGTGTGATATGATCCTTGTTACATGGTGGGTCCACTTAACGGATCTAAGGGTTGTGTTTCCTTGATACTACAGGGACTCTATCAATAAAGGTTACTGATCCGTCTCTTAATCCTAGCCATACATTAATAGATCTAACTGTCAGAATATTTCTGATGATGTGGATTAATGTGGTGACTCGAAAAGAACCCCATATATTGCTTTTAGTATATACTCCCTCCGTCTCAAAATAAGTGTCTCAAAGTTGTACAAAAGTGAATGTATCTATACTTGTTTTATGTCTAGATACATCTACTTTTTGACAAATCTAAGACAGTTATTTTGGGACGGAGGGAGTATAATAAATAAATAAATAGATTGCCTATTGTCTATTGATTTGGATTGCGATGAGAGTTTAGATCGCTCGGGCTGGTTACAAGAGATAACTTTTGAAGGATCACGTTGCGTTGCAACGGGTTCAAATGTAGAAGTTGACGGTGACATCAAATTTACACTTTAAAATATCTTGGCTGCACCCATGATTTTTTCAGTCTTACATGTTTGACTATATGTCTATACAACAAACCTTATCGAAAGTGAAATAAAAAGTTAATACCTTTTCATCAATCTTCTCTGTTTAAGTATCCCGGATATCAAAATTAATGAAATTATCACACATATAGTCTAGTCAACAACAAAGTCACTATGAAATTTTTGTTGAATTATCTGGATTATCACTAACAAAACAAATCTACTTAAATTTCCAAAGAATTTTGTTGACATGCCATTTGAATATGCAGAACATTGACGAAGTGCACGATTATTACATGTTTGTAGTGTAAAAGTAGTCTTCCAAGATATCTAATACACACATCTACTCCAATGTGTCCTCTCGTATGACAACATCAAGTCAGATCCACGCCTTTGTGTTGCCTACAAGTGTTGTTTCATCGTCGGTCACAATTTTTATCTATTACAAGTATTCAAGTGCGGTCGAACTATACATCGTCAATTGCATAGTTCATGCCACTTACCTCAGAAGCTTCATGATGTGCAAACTTTGCATTGCGTATTTGATTAGTGATTGTGTCCTCTTACATTTCAGGGTAAGTAGCAGCTCAACATACACATATGTTTTCTTCGAAAAGAAAAGACACTGTAATAATTGAATATATGAAAGAACCATATTATCGCTCTAGCTATTTAGCACATTAGGTCTACTGATCATATAGCAACGTTTCGTACTGTCGTCTCTGTAAGTACTCTGAAACTATGTTGTCCAAAAAAAAAATACTTTGTCAACACTAAGTAGTATTTCAATCTTATCAGATCAAAAAGCAGCAGCTATGCAAAATACTTCTAGAGTCCAGTGTTGTCTCCTCCACCGCATAACTCTCTTTACTTTGCTATTTTACTGTCTGGCCAAATTAATAGCAGCAGCAAAAATTTCTGAAGAAACACGACGTGGAACGGATCGCTGCAGATGCTTGATTTGAAGAAAGAGAGCAGAGCAGAGTAGCAGCGCAGCTTGATTTGTGGCAGAAACCATCTCCCCTTTCTTCTCCAACCCGTCGTCTCTCCTCATCTTCTTACTGTGCAAGCTCCCTCATAGCCCAACGTCGCCCTGGCCGATATGCCTGTTGACGAGCTCCCTGACCTCCAGCTCCATCTCCACCAAGCAGCTGAGCTCCACCCTGGCCTCTACCTCCAGCTCTGCGTGCACCGAGCAGCTGAGCTCCTCCATGGTCTCCACGGCTCCACATGGACTGAGCCCCCAACGCCCCTGGCCGAGAAACCTATCCTTCTTTTTCTCCTCTATCTCTGTAAAAGGGGAACAAGGCTTCGTGGCCCATGGCGAGACACGGCCGTCGTCGGCTACAGTGCGCCGTTGCGCACCTCGCCCGCCGCCATGGACAGAGTCCACTGCGCGCACCGCCCACGCTGCCGGGGAGAACCGCTACTCGACCTCGTCCCAGGGTGGCTACCCAACGTGCCCGCTCCCTATGCTCCCACTTCTCCAGCTGCTCGTTGTACATCTGCACCACCGCCAGAGCTCCTGGGCTCCCATGGAAGAGGAGCTTCGACTTTGTTGGGCGAAGAAGTTCGGGCGGCAGCGGTGACGCTTGGATCCGGTCGGGTCGGTAACCCGCGGAGGTGCAGCAGGAGCAGGAATCGCGGGGCGCCGGGGTGGCGGCGGCGGCGGAGTTCCGTGCGTCAGAGGAGAACGATGCGTTGCGGTTCCAGGGAAAATAACTGTTCGGGATAAGCTATGGATTGCGGGTTGATTACCTAATTTGTGAGGGGCTAAATTGCAAAGTGGCCGCGACGTACCACGGTCGTTTACTCGTATTATATAGTAGAGATAGAGATTAATAGATCTAACTGTCAGAATATTTCTGATGATGTGGATTAATGTGGTGACTCGAAAAGAACCCCATATATTGCTTTTAGTATATATAATAAATAAATAAATAGATTGCCTATTGTCTATTGATTTGGATTGCGATGAGAGTTTAGATCGTTCGGGCTGGTTACAAGAGATAACTTTTGAAGGATCACGTTAGTGGTTGCGGCTTCTGTCTAGTTGCCTATTTTGTTGGAGTGAATCACGTTGGGTTTTTAATGAGTTAGTTGATAAAATATTTGGCATGCACACAACCAGCGGATAATTTGGGGCGACTCAAACCTTATGCGTGCTGGTTGTTAGTAGTGGTGGCGTTGCGCGCTGGTTGTTAGGAGTGGTGGCATATTGGTTGTAGATTGGTAGATGTGTGACACCAGACATTCATCATGGATTCGACTTTAACAGTAAAGATGAGTTAGGCCGCGTACTCGAACAATGCATAATTGGTATACACATCGTGTTCGCGCAAACGAAGACTTGTACACTCAGTCATGTTTTATTATGAGCAGATTCGTCTCAGCCAGTGCCCATCTCATTCTGCATGTGATTTGCAGGCACAGAACCACCCTGCATGAACTTGGCCAGGATCATTCCCTCATCGGTCCCAGCTGATTTAGAACCCAACGGAACATTCTCTTGCTAAAGCACATACATAAAGTCACACAGTACATATGTAATATTGCATCCGTTCAGATTATAGGTGATGTCCTAGAAAGTATGGAACTTCTCCAACTTTGACTATCTCGGCCGGTAAAACGTACAAATAGAACCATTATATTGCATAGCACAGAATTTGTAGTAACATAAGTTACATTATAAGAGTCAAAATTACATATTGAAGAATAATACCTATGTCTAAACCGTCGTGTATTTTCAATGGAGGTAGAGAATATTTTTATCCCATATGGATGGCAGCGTGATCTACGGATTGATCCTCCAGCACCATAGGCGATTTACGATCTTTAAATGATTCATGTTTTTCGCCTTTTTTTACTTTACCTTTTGTTGGACTTGTGTAGCTGTGTGCATCTTAGTTATGCAGATGCCGGGCGTAAACAGGGGCGGATCTAGAACAAAAAGGTCCCGGTGTCCACGTGTAACCATACAAGTTGGATATCAAGCAATAATACCACTTGAAGTTTTAGTTGATTGTAAAACTAAACAATAAACATAAGAACAACATGCAATAAGCAATAGAAACAAATATGATATGCGACGGTAACATAAATTATCCTATATTTTGTCGATTATTATGTTATCGCAAGTGCACAACGAGTTACGCTATTTGTGTTTTGATACAGTACAAAAATAGAAGTCATATTTACTGAGTATGTTCGGGAAGTTAAACTTACTCGACAATGTATCTTATTGTCGGCACTCACCACGCGCGGTCAAAAAATAATCCTCAATTCTAAATAGATGTGAATCATTAGAAAATTCAGATACATACGCGTGCTTGAGCGAGATTGACGATCTTACCAAAAGCAAGAGCAGCCGAAATAGGCATGTTACAGACATTACGTACAGAGTATGATCCAATCGATCGATGCTAGCAAGCACACCCCAAACAATCAACAACGGGATGGGCGGATGGCTACTAGATGGGCCGCACCAGCGCGCATGCTCGTTGCATCTCTCTCTCTTCGCTCTGATTGTTCAACCGGTGTCCAGCTTTAATTTTTACCGGTGTCCAAGCCCCAAGTACGAAATACATATAGCATAAGCAGAATTTCTACCCGGTGTCCAGTGACACCGGCTGGTTTAACGTAGGTCCGCCCCTGGGTGTAAACTCCTTTGAATTGTATTTTTCTGATACTATCTTATGAGTAATAAAGCGCTCTTTATTGAAAAAAGAGAATTTCTCATAGATCAGTATCTTCAAAAGCATAACATTATTAATATCAGTCTAAAGATACAATACGCACATCACTCACTAAGCATCTGTCTCTTCTTTGCAGAAGAGTGGGAAAGAGAGAGAAGAAATTAATTCAATCTTGTCCAAGGTTTGGAATGCAGCATCGCTTCAATGGCAAGATAAGTATTAATGAGAATTTGGCGCTTCACTTCATGTCAGACATTGCTCATCTCAATCTGAATGTGCGTTGCAGGCACCAAGCCAGTGTGCATGCCATTCAGTTGCACTGGTGCAGGCTCTCCTCCCCCCACATTTTGGTCACTCACATGGACCTCCTCGGCATCATTATTGTCGGCTTCATGGATTGGTTGTTGATGTGGGCTTGGATTGTCACCCATGCCATCTTGCAACGGATGAGAAGCCTCATCGACATTGTTGTGGCTGACAATTTTCACATCAGCGATTCTAGACCCAGTGCATTTGGCATAAAACCACCTCGCAATGCTTATCAGCAGCATGAGAGTTGAAATGGATCCCGTGATGACGAAGAGACCAGAGAAGCTGTGAAAAGTGAGAGGCCCAGAATCAGTGTCGGTGACCATGCCATCACCTACTGGCGGTGAAGGTGTTCCAAACCATTTCACTTCGATTTGTGAGCCCTCATTCCCTCTTGCTAGGTTGAGGATGGCAATCGAAATATTACGCACGAGCGGAGAACCTAGTTGAAATGCCTTAAGATAAGAGATGGTGTTAGAATCTAAATTTTGTCCCCAGAATGCTGCATACTGCTCAAGAACAAAACATGAATATACCAATGCATTAGGTCGAGTAGCTTACAAAACCAAATCCAGGAGTCTTGTATATGCACCCGAGCATTCTGAAATCATCTTTGTCCCGACGATTGGAGAGGAAAGAAGTTAAATAGGGGATCTCATCGACGATGGCTGACACTCCTCCATTGTTTGAGCCCAGCCTCAAAGCTTCAGCATATTCCTCTTTCGTCGTGTAGGTCCTTAACTTACTTTCACTGATTTTATTATTCGTCAAGAAGGACTGTACAAATGAACCATCTGGGTATCCTATAAAGTCGCCACTGCGCTGGAGCTGGTCTAGATCTGTCACCCAGGGTCGAAGCCTTTTTGCGGTCAACATGGATGACAAACTTGCTGTGTAGCTTTGTACAAGAATCAACACTAAAAAGCACCATATAACCACAACAATTTTTGACAATGGGCTTCTAATGCTTTGACCTGTGAATGAAATAACCAAGAGGTGATGATATTTTAGAAGAAACCTATCGAAGATACCGACGAGGCATCAAATATCGTCAGGAGTTTATGTTCAAAGTGATTACCATGTGAAAACGTTAAAGTCGAGAAAATGAAGTAGAGGACAGTGCTGCACTGTCTCAAAATTGATCCTTGGTACTCTTGATTTCTGGGTCTTTCAATAATCCACAGAACAAAGCCAGTATATACGAAGAAGACCAGGCTTGCAAACCAAAGCCCCGCACTTAGTGGTTTTGCAAATGTCCAAAGGATGGTATTTGGTTCATCATTGGCGAGAACAAGCATAGACACGCCAGACTGTGTGTATGGCACTGTAAAGTCCGTGCCATTGACTCGTTCTGCGGTTACAGTCAGGTCGCCCACTGCAGCGTCATACACCTGTTTATCCCCAAGTAAATTAGCAGAGATTAAATTGTATTTAGTATAATAAATTGAAATGTTACACATGAAAACGTGTAAGAGGATGAGATGAAAGTTTGCGGCGTTAAGCCTCACCCCTAATTATACGTTGCCTACTAGCTCATCGTAGGTACCAGCATGAAAAATAAAATAGTCATAGCATGGACTAGGATGTAATGTCCTCATCGCAGCCTCGAAGATATCAATGCTGTATCCAGTGATGTTTTTCGGATCAGTAGCATCCACAAATTCTTTAAAACCATATTTCAGTGGTACCGCAATCTTTAGATGTGGACCTTGGCAATTATCGCTCGTTTTTCTTGTATCTAGTCTTAAGCCATTTCTTTTCTCAGTCTTCAGATTAAGAAAGGTTATACTGTCACTTCCAAGTGTAAATCCAAACTCCAGATGGCCTCTAGAATTTGTTAAAGGATCTTCCAGCCAGAAGGTACACGATGTTGGAAAAATGCTGGAGAAGGAGATAACCGGGATATAGTTGTAGTGCCCCAAGTGCAAGACGTGTTCCGCTTTGGTCCGTGTCTGAGGGCCCCATATGATAGCCTGCACTAGGGCATTCGTGATCAGATCGTCCGCTGCAAAGGTCATACGGAACACAAAATTAGCCAACAAATTGGGTGACACTATTAACCAACCCTATAAACAATTAGTGTCTAGTCCATATTCCATATATACATAATATTGCATGCCTGCATCCTAAGAAACTGTCATCGCTGGGTGGCGGAGCTAGGATAAAAATCGCCTGGTGCACATCATGCTTGTGGTGCAGCTGCACTCATATCTAATGCACATAGCTAAATCTGGACCTAATTGCTAGAGAAAAAAACTTGTCCCCTGGTGCATGTGCCTACACAGCTCCCCCCTACCATCCAGGTCATACCCTCTCTTTTTCCTTGCCATCGCAAGTCACGCAGAGGAACGCCACATGTGCGGGGTGGTAAATGAGACGACGAGGGTCCGAGTTGGTTTTTACGTGTTGTTGAGTAATTGCGGCACAATATTGAACTTGGACCGTGAGAGCTGTTCTTTTGGGCTGAAAATAATACATGCAGTTATTTACAAAGAACCTTAGTGTGCTTACTGGAATCGTATTTCTGTGGCAAAACCAACCGAGGATAGTCCTCCTGAGAGTAGCAATACTTTGGCGATTTCTTTAGAAAAAGGCTGATTTTTGCAATAGTTTGTTTGCTTCCTCTCTATTTGTAGCATGTGGCACATAGCCTTCTTGACAAGTGTTACGATGAGAGAGTTTCGGTAGGTTTATCTGCCGGATACATGGGATGTTGCACGTGCATTTTTTCTGAGATTCAAAATTCAAAACAAAATATCTTTAGAACCGGACGTTTGAATTACAACGGTTTTCATTGTTGTGTTCCTCACGGCGAGATTTTCGAAACTAGATGCCAAATTCATATGTTTTGCCAAACTTTTTTTCGCACTTCAGAAACTAGTACACGTGTACTTGGTCAAGTACTTCGGTTTTTAGTGGTGTACTTCCTGTGTTAGTGTACACGTGCTGCATCGGGAAGTACATGTGGGCTGCATTACAAAGTACACTTATATTGCACTCTCAAGTACTCCGTGTATTTAGTGTATTGTGTGAACTTCGTGTCGTACTTTTTGTACTTCGTGTAGTGTTTTTTGGGTACTCCATGTACTCCAGGCACTGTACTTCATGTACTCTGTACAGTGTATTCCTGCAATGTACTTCATGAACTCGGTGTACTTAGTGCAGTGTAATCCGTGTACTCCTTGTACTTTGTATACTCGTTCAACTTCGCGTACCCCGTGAAGTGTACTTCATGGGAATAAATATTCGTGTACTTCATGTAATGTGTACTTCGTAAAAATTAAAAAAGCAAAAAAAAAAAGAAACAAAGAAAAAAAACAACAAAAAATGTCCTTCCGCCTAGGACATTCCGCGCACTACATGTGTTAGTATAGGAGCGGCCCGCTGAAAGTGCATATTGCCCATAAATATGTTTTTGATAATTAATGACAATCCGTCTGAACTAATGATTTTGTTAAGTTATATTTGAAGGAATTCTTCATATGTAATGCTTGAATACCATTTGTTGGATTAAAGTTTGGATGCCATTAAGATCAAGATATACATTAAGTACTGGCATCAAGATCATCAATTTTAAGATATGAATATGATATTATTAAGATAAATAAATGAAGATGGACTTCTTGTGTGGAACTCAAAGAAAACCATTCTCTAACTTATGTGTCAAGCCATGGAGGATGAAGATTCTGAGAGTTTGATTACAAGAGAACAATTTTTCATGTATGTCAAGAGATTGTGATATAGAATGAGAAGATACAAGACTGACCAAGTCAAAGAGCAAAGTGGGGATTCAAGCTGGTCAACGCACAAAGCATAAAGGATGTATCACGTGGGATCAAGTGATCTCGTGGTATGGTAAGCATTTGGCAATTTTGGTTTTTAAACTGACTCATGATCTATATGTTTTGTATTTCTATGTGGGTTGGATATCTTTCCATGGACGTTCATCAAAAGGAAGATATAATAGAGCCCATGTGTGGATGACATCAAGTCTTGATGGTCATCAAGGTTTAGAAGGGAAAATTCAAGATGAACATTTTGAAGGGATCATATGCTTGAAGCTTACTATCCATTTGGTGATAATGCACAAGTCAAGATGTGAGCTTTCCCATAGTGGATTATGGGGGAGCATTTTGAGAGTCTACACCAAAGCAAGGGCGACCAAGTGGAATGCACAAGGCTAAGGTTTGCATTAGCTAGGTTTTCCTAGTTATTACCCATCACAATGTTGTTTGTGGGAGACCGAGTTATAGGCTTGATAGCCGTACTATCAAGAGGGGCTCTCGGTTGAGTAACTTGATTTCATCATTCGTAGAGACCTCAAATATTTGCATTCTTGGCATCATCTTATTTGGCTGATATTTGGTTTTTCTCGATGTGATGATTTAGAGCTTGTTGTCTTCAAGACAAGCTCAAGTTCATAAAAAATGGAGTTTGTACAAAAAACTTATCGCATTTTTGGTGTTGGAGTTTTTTCTTGGTTCTTGTTTTATAGAGAGTTCAAACCTTCTCTCTAATTGATTTTTACTCCTTTTCTTATCTTTGGAGTTTAAACAAGCCTAAGTTCATAAAAAAATATAGTTCATATGACAAAATTATCGCCGTTTTCGTGAGAGCGTTTATCTGCCAGTTGGAATTTCGGTCGGACCAGCGCTGGAACTGGAAAATTCTAGTTGAGACCGATATAGAATGGGAATCCAACCGAACTAGAACAGAGAGGTTTCTGTTGGGTTCTAGTCCCAGGTCCGGTCGATCGGAATGGTTCGGTCCCTGCTCTAGTTCAACTCGAACCAATCCAGAATGTCTAAAAATGGCTCTAACAGGCAGATTTGGGGTTTTCTATAAACAGGGGTCTTCTTCCTCATTGAACTGTTGCTTTTCTTGACCCCCTCTCTCCTCCATTGTTGCTATTGAGAAAACTTGCTCCCTCCTTGTTTCCTCCCATGAATCTTGCATTTATTTGAGGGAAAAGAGAGAGGAGATCTAGATCTACATTTCTGCCTACCTTTTTTCCCCTCTATGTGAGGGGAAGCTTCTAGGTCTAGATCTTGGAGTCATTTGTTAAACTCCTCCCTTGTTCCTCCTCTCCAATTCATCTATTGCGTTTG
Organism: Poa pratensis; assembly: GCA_947311845.1. NCBI lineage: Eukaryota > Viridiplantae > Streptophyta > Magnoliopsida > Poales > Poaceae > Poa > Poa pratensis. The sequence continues at coordinate 3,295,558 of CAMZMU010000049.1, read as the reverse complement.
TTGCTTATTGGTGGCCGGATTGGTGTTCTTGCTTTGCATTTGTTGCACTGGTTTGAGATCTCCACATTGATTCATTCAAGTGAGAGACCCGTGAGCTTGTTACTCTTGGAGGGTGGCCTCCTATTTGGCTAGGAGGTTGGTGCCACGGTAACATCTTCATGGAAGATTGTGAAGATGCCCCAGGCTTTCCCATTCATGGGATTTGTGAAGATATTGTGGAGCTTGACTACTCCGAGGTGGAGGAAAAGCTAACCATAGGAAGCAGCCCAAACTTCATGGAGGTGGCTCAGAGAAGAAGGTGAGCTTTCGTTGCGTTCAGGGTTCTTCGTGATAACCCGCACCTCTCCAACGGTGACAAAGCTTCCATTCGAGGGAGTGAACACCGACATACATTTTCGTCTCCGCGTGCCTCGGTTATCTCTATACCCAAGTTTATTTCCTTGTGATAGCCATTGAGCTTGAAGTTCATATATCTTGTTTATCACTTGTGATATTTCTCTTGTCCTCCTCTTTCTTGGCTTAATTTGATGGTGCACTTACTTGAGCCTAGCATATTTAAGTTTTGTGCTTCAAAACTAAGCGAGTAGTTTATTTCCACATTCTTTCAAGCCAAATCCTGAGTAGTTTATAAAATGCCTATTCACCCCTTCGTCTAGGCGACATATCGATCTTTCAATTCTTATCAGAGCATGGTCACTCTTTCTTGGGCTTCACCACCCTGAGTATAAAGATGTCGACCAGTGGTATAGTGCACAATGACACCTTTATTTTTTCTGGCATAAATTATCCCTTATGGAGAAATCACATGCTTTGTAAATTTTGGAACTTTTGTCCAAATATAGAGCAATTTCTAGATGTAGGGTTTTCTCCTCCGATGGATTCGCAAAACCTTTATTTAGAGGATGGGAAAAACTTACATCTCTAAGCAAAAGTATCTAAATAATTTATACTTTCTTTGAGCTCCAAAGTTTATGTTGTCATCTTGATGATGTCAAAGTTTTAGACGACTCATCAGACATGGACCAAGCTAGAGGACACATTTAGTGGGTTCACTTCATGAGGACACTCTTCCATCGGATGTGTTAATTGAGGAGTTCCCCCAATCTTCTTATCATGAAGAACCACCAATTGCGTCCATCTCAAAATGTGAGGGCATCACAAAATCATCCACTTCAACAACATGTGGTTTGTTATAAGGTTATGTCATGGTGAGTGAAGAAATCTCATATGATGATGAAGTTGAGCATATCCATATTGATGATTCCCCTCTTGTGCTAGGAGTGAATCTTACTTGGACCTAGACACTTCTTGCAACAAGTTCTTTACTCATTTTAGTGTTAAAGGTCCATGCATATCTTCTAAAATTTTCTTGATTAAGTATTGTGATGATATGCTCTCTTCTCGACGTGACCATGGTCAAAATGCTTCTTGTTCTACTAGTTGTTGTATGGCTAACCATGTAGAGGAAATCAAAGAAAATTTGTGTCACATCATCAAGGAGGAAATTACTAGACGAGAGTGAAGAAGAAACCCATCACGAGGAGGACATGCTATGAATGTTATATGTATGAACGTCCAGCAAAATAATGTCCTAATCTTGATAATGAAGTGTCCTCCTCTCCAATATTACCTTTCAGATTACCTTTAAGCCAGACATCCAGATTACCTTTCATTCTAATATTTTTATTTCTTTTATTACATAATTTTTTAATTCTTTTCTACTTAGAACAAAATTTTGTTCATTTCGTACCCGTGATTTGTTCCACTGCCGCTAATATTTTTTCAACTAGATTCAAATTTTTTGTTCCTTTCATAGTAGTGATTTGTTTCCGAAGCGCTAAAATTTTGTTCTACTTTGTCTAATATTTTGTTCCCTTTGCAGATGTGATTTGTTTCTTGGAGCTCAATATTTGTTCCATTTGTAGTCGTGATTTCTTCCACTTTGTCCAAAAGTTCCTTCCGGTTGTAGTCATGATTCGTTCCGCGGGTGCTAAAATCATTAGACTTTGTCCAAAATTTGGGATCCTCTTGTAGACATAATTTATTCCTGGGGTTAGGGCACTAAAATTTTGTTCCACTTGACCTAAAATTTTATTCGTCTTGTTGTTCTGTTTCTCGGGCAATAATTTTCGGTTCTAATAGTTATGATTTTTTTCCATGCTCGCTAAAATTTGATCCATTTTATATAAAATGTTGTTTAATCCACATTAACTTATTTGTAGATAAAAATTGTTTGTTCCATCTTACACAAAATAATTTTCTTTACTGTGCAAAATTTTGTTCCGTTGACATTAATTTTTGTTCTAGCTTAAAAGATTTTTCTTCGTGTGTATTTCTGTCGTGTAACACTTTGTTCCATTGATATGGGTTTTTGTACCTAGAATAGAATATTATTTATTACAACGTAACAAAACACTCCATCGACACAACGTTTTGTTACTGGCTAAAAGATTGCTTGTTCTAGCTTATACAGAAAATGGTCGTACTATGCAATAGTTTGCTTTCTAGATATTACTTCTTTTCCAGTCTAGGAAATATTTTCTTCCAAACTACCGATAAGCATTTATGTGTTCTCTCAAAAAAAATCATTTGATGTCGAACACTTTGTTCCATTTAATATGGCTTTTTTGTTCCTAGATAGAAGATTTTTAGTTCTCGTGGAACACAACAAATGTTTTGCATTGTGCAACACTTTGTTCCATGGATACGATTTTTGTTCCAAAATAAAATATGTTTTATTTGACTTACACAAAAAGTACATGTTGTTCAACACTTTGTAGCATTTTTTTCAATAATGGAGGTTTTTATGTTGATTATTGTTCAAATAATTGTCATGATTCGATAGGAAGATAGACATCACCTGTTCCACGTGATGTTATAGATGATCAATTTTACTTCTACTAGCAAGCGTACTCCCATTATCTATTTTTTCCCTGTATTTGGTAGAGGTTACTGCAATTCCCATTTCAACTAAAACCATTAGCAAATAATTAATAGACCTCAATGCATAAGGTGGAGTATCCACAATACAGTGCGCCTGTACTTCATTGTGCAGTATGTAAACTAACAACACGAAGTACACATACACAAAAAACCGAAGTACTCGACGAAGTATAAATATACTAGTTTCTAAAGTACGGGAAAAAAGTTCACCAAAACCTATCAATATGGGATGTAGTTTCAAATATCTTGACGCGAGAAACACAACGGTGAAAATGGTTCATTATTTGGACTAATGGTTGTAAAGATATTTCATTTTGAGGTTTTAATCCCGAAAAAAGTGCGTACAAACATCTCACCCATCCCGTGTAGGACACGAAATCCCCACAAGACTTTCTCATTGTGACACTTGTCAACCATGCCATGCGGTGTATGTCGCAAATAGAAAGAAAGCAAATAGGACTGTGCAAAAATCGAACGTTTCTAACGAATTTGCCAAAATAAAGACTTCGCACGCTCATAATTAAGAAGGGCCTCCAAGTTTCATTTCTCTAAACATGCCTAGGTGGGCCAGTTTGACAAGCTGACCGACTTAGCGGGCGATTTGGCAGCAATGCATCGCTTGAGCGGCATGGAGGGGGCCCTGTTTGCACTCTTGTGGGTTTTTTCTATACTAAACAGGCTCCAATAGTCTCAGGTTATGCCGTGGGATTTGTACGCTTGGTCAGTGCTAGATACATCCGTTTCAGCGTCAATTAATATGGGACGGAGAGAGTACTTTTTTTTTTATTGCAACTGGGACGGAGGGAGTACTAAACAGGCTCCAATAGTCTCAGGTTATGCCGTGGGTTTTGTACGCATGGTAGTTCCAATAGGGAGCTCATATTCACCGCTTTAAGCTGCGCGAGTTCCCCCAAAAGGATCCACTTAATTGGCCGCATTATCGTGACCCATTAACATGTGAGATTTTTTACTTTTTGATTTTTTAAGTTTTATTTTTGAATAGATTTAAAAAATACCAGGTTCTATTTTATTTACAAAACCATTTTAATAATGGAAAATACATTTTTTGAATCCGTGAACATTTTCTGAACTCTGTGAATATTTGCTTGAATTCGATGAACATAGTTTTGAATCACGAACATTTTTTAGACCCAATGAATTTTTTTTGAACCCTGCGAACTTACTTTTAAAATGCGAACATTTTCTTAACCCCATGAACAGTTTTTTGAACACCCTGAGAATTTTTTTCGAACCCCATGAACATTTTTTAAAAACATGAAAAATTAGTTTAAAATATAAATATATTTTTTTAAATCATGAACATTTATAAACAAGAAACAGAAAATAAAGGAAGAACAAAAAAAAGAAAAAAGAGTGAAAAAAGAAAAGAAAAAAGAAAAGAAAAAGGAAAATAGAAGAAAAAACGCACCGGCTTCAGGCGGCACGGGAGGATCGCGCCACAGCGGGTGGCGTATAGGATTTGGGGTAGCAAACAGGGGCGGATCCAGGATTTGATCATGTGTGGGGGGGGGGGGGGGGGGGGGGGGGAAAGAGGCACCGATCACATATGACGTATAATATATTTCCCTATATGTGTATATCATGTATATCCAATCTCACAGAAAATCGTCTTTTTCTTTACACCAAGGGTACATGTTTATAATCTATCTAAGACATTTACACACATGTTTGACAAGTGTCCGTTTACATTTACCTCCCCCATTACCTACAAGATTATACGAATTGATTAACCCAAGTTGAATTCTAATTTTGAGTCCACAAGGGTTTGAGCTTGATGGTATATATTTGGCTTGGAAAAAAGAAATATGCTCTTTTGTTTTTCTTTAGTTTATATCTGGAGAAGTATATAGCTAAACTGAACAAGAGATAAATTAGATGTACATCTTGCATCTAAGCAAAGTGCTACATTTACGAACCAATCATTTACTTAGTTTTGTAGTGCATTAAGGCATTACCGACACAACAAATAGGATTAACATACCTTGAGATATAATCTGGTGTTTATTTTCCTGGATGATCCATGGTGCGTCAAGCCGGAGACGGCGGTCAGCGGCCGAGCGGGCTCGTGCATGACGGACTGCCGGGGTTGGACGCGCTTGGAGGAGACCAAATCATCACGAGAAGCAGCCGCTTCCAGGGCTGACGGCAATAGCGCGCGTAGAAAGGTCGACCGGCGGCGGCGATCAGTAAACTAGTTGAGGGCTTGCCGCTGGATCCCTCGCCCCTCGCGCTAGATGTTGGACAAGTTATTTTTTTGGCGGTGGCGATCAGTTAACATGTTTTTTTTTTTGAGGGAAAATCAGTTAACATGTGAGTGCGGGATCGTGCGGTAGAGCCAGTTTTAGGCCTATGCATGTACCTTTTGGGCTTTGGGCCGTGCGGCAGCATTGCTTGCGTATTCAAATGGCGGAAAATAACTACGATTAGCATGCAATTAGTATTGGCCCCAGCTGTAAGTGCTTGGGGGTGGCCGATCGATGGCGGGGCCTGGCCCCTGCGCCACTGGTAGCAAAACTTGGGTGTATTAACCTTACAAACTGTTTGGTTGGGGGAGTTGAGAAGAGGGAATGGGAGTTTGAGGGGTATGAGATGTAAAATCTCTTGTATGGTTGGAGGAAACGGGAGTTAAGCACCGATAGGGAAAGGGAATTAAGGAGGCTAACTCTCATATCTCTTCACTGGGTGCCCCTCGTAATTCAGCTGGGACAGGGAATTGAAACAGAAAAAAAATCCCCGTGTTGTTGGTTGTGCACGTCCCGCTGTAAGAAGCGAGAAAACCTCTACGTTAGTCTTTTTGTTTACGAATTAATCTCCGGTTTATCTCGTCAAGCATGCGTTTGACCGAACCAGCTCCAGCGTACGTTTAATCAAGCTACTACTGGACAATGCCTGAACCCACAGCCCAAAACTTTCTATCAAATTCCCAGGTTATTCCCACCACACACCAAAGATGGGATTGGGCCTAAATCCTTGACAAACTCGATCCCACCTCTAAATTCCCATTTCCTTTCTCTAAAATTTTCAAACACGCTGTTAGGGACAAGGGCGGGCCTAGGACTAGGACTACAAGAGCTCATGTTGGAGTAGTTTTTCTCACTGCGCACCCCAACTCTGGTGATGGGATGTATTTGCTCAACCTTGTGTTAAAGTTGAGCTTAAAGTTGTATGCATACTAGTAGGCACTAAAAGAGGTCGACGTTTAGTTACCAGCATGTTCTGCCGTGGCGAGATCACCGTGCGAATCCATCACGCGCAGCTCCACCCGCGTGGCGTAGCTCGGGTGCTTGAGGTCGAAGTCGTGCAATGCGTTGGAAACGCAGGCGCGTCTCTTCCTCCCAACGTCGCTCCTCAGGTCCAGCACCATGCCTACCCACACCGGCGGCGCCGCCGCCGCTGTGGTGGGTGACAACCCGACGCCGGTGCTCCAAAGCACGAGCAGAGACAGGAAGACGATCGAGCACCTTATTGGGAATTCCATGCGAGATCTACTAACTGGGTATAACTTAATTTCTTGTTGATCAGTTTGTTTACCGTGTACAGTGATACGTAACAACAGTCATAGACAAATACTATATATACACATTGTCCGTACGTGCCGCGCAGCGAGCGACGTGCGCGAGGGAGAGACAGGGATGGCTGCTGGCGAACTTGCCTCGAAACCTCCGACTGCTAGCTAGCCGGCCGATTGTAATTCATGCTCCCCATCGATCTCTGGACAATCTGTGACGAAAATTAATTGTTTCCTCCTATTTTTTTTATGGGAGAGATATGCATGTATAGTCAATGTAGTACTATGTGTCTATTTGAGAAGAAAATACAGTTCGTATCTACGTTTAGATCAACTCCTACAGCAACTTGAAGTTGCAAAAAAGTGACATCCCTTTTCCTGGATCGTTAGATTCATAATATATCACTACTGGAAAACGATTTGTTGCCGAGTATCAAACATACTCCGTTATCGTCAAAAAAATACTCGGCAAAGACTTTGCTGAGTGTTACGCTCGGCAAATCCGGCTCAGCTTATGCCACGTCGACAAAGCAGGGAATGCCGAGTGTTTTCTCTCAGGTACTCGGCAGAGAGTTTGCCGAGTATTTTTTGGGGTCCTCAGCAAAGATTTGTACTCGGTTTAAAAAATAAGACAAACGGAAAAACGGCTGAAACAGATCGGTTTACCAAGTGTAACACTCGGCAAAGGCAAAGAGATTGCCTGAGTGTTACACTTGGCAAACCATATGAACAGTGATAAAACAAAAAGTGCCGCCGGCGTTGCGCTGCTGTTGCCAGGAGTCGAAGATGATGTTGCTATTCTCGGCGCCGAGCAGGATGGAGGCCACCATCTCGTAGCAGCGGTGGCTCGGATGGGAGCCTCTCCCCGAGCGTGGCCCACTGCAGCTCCTCAGCCAACGCAGCTCAAGCATGCCGTCGACGAGGCTGTCCTACCAGTGTGGCCCCAGCTCCACCGTGCTCCCGGGCGGCGGTCTGCACAGGAGGAGGACGGCGGCAGACCTTATCCCCGGAGCGCATCCGGACGGCGGTTGGAGACAAAATTGGGCGATGTCCATCCCGATGGTGGCTGTGCGAGGCGGCTCGTCGGTGACGCACGATGCAGAGCCTCGGGCAGTCGTCGAAGCAGTTGGAGGCGGCTCCTCAGTGGCTCCTCTCCTCGGTGGCAATGGCGAGGAAGAAGCAGGGTGGTCGGGTGGTTGACGGCGGGGATAAGGAGGGAGAGAGGAAGGGATAAGGAGAGAGGAAGCGAGGGGAGAAATGGATGGAGGCCGTTGGATATTTGAGAATCCAATGGTTGGGAGCATGATCTGTGGGACTCAGAGTGTCGGGGTTTTGTGTCCCGGCAATAAATTTATATAGGTATGGTATGTGGCCACGATCCGATGGGCCAACAACCTGATGCACATAAGAATGTATACAGGTTTGGACCCCAGGAGGATCGCCGGTAATAGCCCTATTTCATGTGCTGTTGTATAAATCAAGCATGTGAGGTGCTCAAAGTTACAATGGTGGGATGGCCGGCTAACGGCAAGCCGGCTTGCTCTGCTCGTCTATGTGATAAGATGAACAGTGCGTAGTGTTGGGCCACGTAGAGATGCAACGATTGCAAACAAAAGTTTTCTACGCGAGCACCCAAGATCCAGCCGAGGTCAGAGGACATGAGGATTGCCACTAGACGCGCAGTTGTGGAACTTGATGTAGCGCGTCGGGGCAGTGCAGTCCTTGTACCGCTCGATTCCACGAACAGATCCAGCTCCCACGAACTCCTTCGTCTTTACACGAACGCACGGTGTCTCTGTCGGTATCCACGCAAGATGGAGCGCCGGCGGCGTATTGCTAGATCCGTTCATCCGGCTCTAGGACTTGCGGAGGTAGTAGGTAGGGTTTCCAGCGCATGGAAAAATGGTCTAACCGTACCCATGCACACCTACCTCCACTATATATAGGGGAGTAAGTGTGGACCGGCAACATTTGTGGCCACTTACTAAAACCCTAATCTAGTCACTGTGAGTCCAACTCAGTTACTCACTTCCTGTCTGGCTTAGGTCCAACCCAGTCGGCTCATGTCATTCGGATCATACATCGGCTGGCTCCTTTCTCTTAAGTGTGTGACTCTGCAGGTTCACGGTCACCCGAACACGACTAGTGCCTAACCCGGCTCAACTCGATACTCGGCAGTGTCTCCTAGCAGAACATGACGGCTTCCGCGGTGCCGCAAAGTCATGACGATGAACCTTTTCAATGTGACTTTCGTTTAAATCCCTTTGGCTCACGATATACTGTGTCAAGCTATAGGCGAGTTATTTTCATCCCTTTAATAGCTTAACTCTCTTCTCAATCCACGATATAGATTCATTCGACTAACTGAAAGTGCATCTAGTGCCCTCTAGTAGGTTTTGGATGATTGATGACAATACAATTAAGGGACTAACAATTTCATCTAGTGTACACAGGCACATAGTCCGGAAGTTGATTTTGACACCATGAAGACAACCCTCAAAAAGTACTCAAGAAGAAAGACGCCATCTCATGAGCATATCAGGCGTGCTTGAGAACCACAAAGAAGCAAACGTTCAATTCAGCACTCAATGAAGACTCAAGGCGCATACACTTGCTTGATGCAAGCAATCAACTAAACGCCTTTGAGGACTATCTGCTGTAGCGACGATGTGTTGAAGACAACACCAAATGAAGAACTCAAGGCGCATACTCTTGCTTGACGCAAGAAACCAATTGAACGCCCTTGAGGACTCTCTGCTGTAGCGACGACAAGCAGAAGACTAATAGACACAAACACTGCCTATACAAGGAGTGAATCTGCGCACATGAAGCACTGTCGCGGAACAACGTTGAGGATGGTACCGGTTCAAGCATAAAAGGCGCAGACGCTGCCTTGAAGCAAGGAGCAATTCTAGCATGCTTGAAGACTCGGAGCGGAGTGAGGATGAAGATGTAGCCTCATTTTATAGCTTTGAGTCATAGGAAAAAAATGTACTATTGGGGGGGGGGGGGGGGGGGGGGGGGGGGAGGGGGGTATGATCTTCAAGGCCGAACTCGAAACTTGTTGTGTGCTCAACTCAATCCAATTCAATCTACCACAACATACAGTACCCTTCCTATGCAAATCTCTTTAAGGCATCGGTCCGCGCTTACAGTGAGACCCTAGCTTGAACACACATGGTTGAAGCAGAGGCCGCGGCCTAGTAAATCCGTGTTGACTCTAGTGCCTCATGTAGTAATAAGCTGATGCAAGGAGTTGAGGCTTCAAGGCCATGATTGGAGTCTCAGGTGATTGTTGCACCTCTGCACAAAACCAGCAAAAAGGACAACCTCAGATCGAGGCAAAACCTCAATTGATGAACTAGCCGTTATTCCTTATCCATACGAAAGTACAAATCCCCAATGGCTAGATTCTCTCAGACCTATAAATAGCACCCGACCCCTGTGGGTAGGGTAAGCGGAACCTAGCAGCTCTCTCAGTTCCATTCCTATCAATTGAGAGTTGGAGTTCATTGTTTGGGGTTTAGTTGAGCATCAAACAAGAGCAAGCTACGGCCACCAAGATCAACTTGTTACCATGAAGATAAACACAGTTGCTGAAAATAGAGTACTGACGGGCAGATATGAGACACATATGTCACGGATTACTTACTACAGATGGTCCTCTCCAAACCAGGCTAGTCACGCGTGAATTACGCCCGACGGTAATTCTGTTAGTTGAATGCCACTGGTACTGCACTGCTGAGCCCTGGCTCGACGGTTGTACGCAAACTGGTGACGTGAAATGTCGTCACTGGAGCAGGTTACCAACGACGTATGGAGGGATGCCACCGATAATAGATTACCAGTGACAGTATATCGGTGACGTAGCCCTCCATCATCACCGTTGGGCATTATGGGCCTGTCACTAGTAAGACTTTTTTCCAGTAGTGATACGTAGAACCTTGAGGGCAGATTGAGCTGTACTAAAATTTGGAACTAGACTTTTTTTTTTTGGTAAAAGGTTAACAAATATGATACTGGGCTAGACTCTTGTTCTAACAAATATGATACCTTGAGGGTCCGTCATTTTTTTTTTTTTTTTTTTTAAATGGACTCTTGTTCTAACAGAAAAAACCATCAGGGAACACTGAAAACGAGGTCCCTCGTTTTGCCATCGTTGGAGGTGGCGGGACACTCCAAACTTCGGATGAAGAGATCGAAGTGCTCGCGCCTCTCCAACTTTGTCAACCGAATTGCGTCGTACGCTCGAGGAAAATTACCGCCGGTCTGATTGATACCTGCATGTACTGTAGTTGAATCTCCCGGTGATGCATGCGTTGCCTCCGCACCGTAGTATTATTGCTGTTGTTATCACGATCCATCTATGCATGCTGCTCTGGGACAGGCCTGCAGCAGCCGCAGCGTGCTTGGTATATTCCCGTGCTAGCTTGCTTGCTTTGCCGGCGTGACCGTACGGTTCGGGGATTGCTTTGGGACGCTTATTTTTTCTTGGACACGACTACATATAAGGCGCCTGTTGATTAGCATAACCGTACGCACGGAATGAGAGATAGAAGCCTCCTTTGCATGCACCAAAATTAAAAAAAGGTGATGTCTTCCCGCATTAAATGCAAACACGAAATTCAAAATGTTTTATAGGCCAAACCGTTTATCTGATTTAATATCCGTTTTCACTATTGGACTAGTCGCGACGAGATCTTCGAAACTAGATCACATGTATATATGTTTTGACGACTTTTTTTTTAACTCAAAGTTACCCACCCCGTAACATATAACTTACCCAGCCTTGAATACGTAAGTTACCCACCATATTAACGATTAGTTTTCGGGTTGAAATGGTGAAGTATATGTGTTGCCCCAAGCGTGGTTTTGGTAATTAATAACAATCCCTATGGACTAATGTTTGCATTGAGTTATCATTATAGATCTTGTCCATGGGAAAATATTGGAGTTCATATGTTGGACTCTAAAAGATTTATGATGACCAAGATTCTATCCAATGGTTTATATGAAGAATGGTCATCTAGGGTTGAGCTCATTGCAAGTGTGGCTTGGAAAAGAAGATTGAGTGAACATTCATGTTTATCTCCAAGCATCATCTATATCAAGAGAAGAAGATAAAGTGCAAGTGGATTAATGAAGACGGAGCTAAGTGAGGCTCTACCATAATAGTGTATGGGGAGTATTTGGAGAAGTCTTCATCAAGTATGTGCTAGCAAGCACAATCAAGAAAGATGTTCAACTTGAGGGAGTCAAGATCGGCATCATCTAGCTCAAGTGGAATGCGCAAGGCAAAGGTTATGATCTTGATAGGATTTCTATTTTACGGTCTCATGATGTTAGTGGGAGATCGGGTTATATGATAGACAGCGTACTATCAAGAAGGGCTCTCAAGTGAGTAAGTTGATTGCATCTTTGTGAAGAGCTCAAACCTTTGCATACTTGTCATATCATCTTTCTTGGTTCTTATTTGTCTTTTATCCATGTGAGATTTTAGAGCTTGTGTTCATCTCTATACCAAGCTCTAGTTCATCAAAAACAGATTTCATATGCATATCTCGTTGTGTTTTTGATATTGGAGGTTTTACCGGCTTATCTTTTCTAGAGAGTTCAAACTCTCTTCTTGTGGTTTCCTCCTCACATGATGGACTATGATGTGTATATGCATGATCTTGTAAGGCTTGTGATTATCTTCGAAACAAGTCCAAGATCATAGAAATCGGAAGTCTTGATGATTATCTTGTTAAGTTTTGATGTTGGAGGATTTACCGGTTCATCTTTTATAGAGAGGTTTTACCTTTCTACATTTGGTTTTATCCTCCCTTGGTGGACTATGATGTTTCTCTGTATGATCTTGTAAAGCTCGTTGTGGTTATTCCAACGAGACCAAGAACATAAAAAACGGAGTTCGTATGCGAAAATTGTGTTCGTTTTGGTGTTGGGGTTTCTGCAGTTTTTCAGTAGGTCGGGTAGTACCGCCCCTACTGCCGCATCTACTACCGGATCTCAATTTCGGTACTGGTTTCGAGCAGTTTTTAACCGGTAGTGACCGGTATTTCTTCTGCCCGGTAGTACCGGGACAAGCCCGGGTAGTACCGCCCCGGGGCGGAAAAACAGCCCAACGGGCAGTTTTTCGGTCTCCTATTTAAGGGCCTTATTCCCCAATGTTCCTAATAACTTGAGCACGTTTTTCCCCTCCCTCTCCTCCATTGTTGACCTTGGAAAAGCTTGCCTTCCTCTCAATCCCTCCCATGATTCTTGCATATATTTGAGGGAAACTGAGAGGAGATCTAGATCTACATTTCCACCAATCCATCTCTCTATAAGTGAGGGGAACCTAGTAGATCTTGATCTTGGAGTTCTTGGTGCATCTCCTATTTGTTCTTTCTCTTATTCCCTTATAAACATTTGTTGCTTTGTTGGAATTTGAGAGTGAAGGATTTGAGCACTTGTGCTCTTGCCATTGCTTTGTGCATCGGTTTGTGCTCTCCACGAGGATTCGTGGAAGTTGAAAGTTTGTGAGCTTGTTACTCTTCTGCCTTTGGACCATAGAAGCCTTTGTGGTGGTTGAGACCTTTGTGGTCACTTTTAGCCGTTCGGGAGCCCCCAATCCCATTGTGGGTTGTGCCTCGGATTGTTGTTGTAAAGGCTTCGGCTTCCAACTTTAAGGATTCCGATAGTGGAAGGTGAACCAATTCTTGTGTGGTGCGGTTCATCGGAGAATAGGGTGAGCCTTTGTGGCGTTGAGATCGACCTTTGTGGTGTCTCACACCTCTCCAACGAGACGTACTCACCTAAAAAGAATGAACTCGGGAATACGTCCTCGTCTCCGCGTGTCTCGGTGATGCATGTAAAATGCTCTGAACTTTACATTTTATTACCTGATATTCCAACTTATTTGCATCATATATGGGTTATATTTATGATTTTATAATGATTTTTGGGGATAATTCACAATTTTCCTATTTTTCTGGATTACCCCTGCACTGTCAGAAAACCCTGTTTTCTTTATTTTTACGTTTCAGGGACCCAAATCACGTCATAATGACCTGAGATTTCACGGGGATCATTTTTTGGAAGGAACGAAATGTAGGAGCGAAGGAAGCGATCGAGCGAAGACCGGAGGGCAAACAAAGTGGGCCCACGCGGCGAGATTCCTTGGCCACGTGGGACCCACCATCTGGGGCTCGAGCCTCCAACGCCATCGATCTTCGTCTCCGAGTCTCCGTCTTGACCTAAAAACGTCTATAAAAATAGCCCCTGACGCTTGTCGGAAAGGAGCGCCGCCGAAATACAGAAACCACGAAACAGAAAACTGGAGCTGCAGATTGGAGGGGGGGAAAACTCCAGCGGGGCGTGCCGGCGTGGTCTCCTTCTTCTCCAACAACATCTCCATGATCTCCATGATGAAGAAGGAGTAGTCCACCCTGGGCTATGGGTTTGTGGAAATAACTTATGTATCTGATGCCCACAAGTATAGGGGATCGCTGAAATCTTCGTTGGGAAGTATTACCCAAATGTATAGTTCGACTCGATGGGAACACAAGAATACCAATAAGACTTTAGCAATTGAGGCGTCACTCTCAACCACACCTGTATATCAATAAACTTGCAGCAGTGATAGTGATGGTAGTAGGATGATTCAAGTAAGCAAAATAAAACAGCAGTAGTAAACAAGGGTTTCCCAGTTTTCACCGGAAAAATGAAAGTGTAACTCAGAGATTTAAAACGTAGGCATGAGGTGATAGCGGGGTGTTGCATGAATAAGATTGATGATATAATAAGATACAAATAGCAATGGGACTTATCTCTAACTCCGATATATGTAGGTATGTGTTCCGAAATAGTTGTGCGTACTAACCAAGAGAATTTGCACAACATCTATTGTCCTACCTGCCCATTTCACCGGGGCCAACTTGGAACTACAGGTAATTAAGGTCTACCCTTTCGAATAGCCCGGAACAACGCATTAACACTTCATGAACACATAGAATCCTCAAACTAAAACATCTCCCCTTGTTTTCCCTATATGTCACTTTTAGGGTTCGCAGGTTCAACATAATAGCAGGGATACACTTTGCAGATAATACCAAACTCAAATATATGATGGGGCAAAATAAGTTCAGTACTGAAATCATGCCACTCGGGCCCTAGTAGCAAGCATTAAACATAGCATAAGTGCATCAACACAATACAAAATATCTCAAGATAAACCCCTAAGATCTAGACAACGGGTATCATTACATGATCAATCTCATCCAATCCCCATCCACCTCATGTGCCTACAGGGACTACTCACACATGGTGATGGTGAGGAGCTCATGGTGATGGAGATGAAGGCGGTGAAGATGGCGGTGAAGACGGCCTCCGGATCCCTCCTCCGGGGGAGAAATCCTGGATCAATCTGTCTCCGAAAACGAAGATCGTGGTGGCGGCGGCGCTCTGTTTCGCGAAAGCTCTCCTTCTAGGTCAGCCACTTTTTCGTATATATGAGGGGTACGCGAAAGCCGAAGGAGAGGCGGTGCCCGAGGCCCAGATGGGTGGGCCCACGCGGCCAAGGAATTGCCTCGACGCTTCCTCGTGTCCATCTTTTGCACGATGTCCTTCTTTTCCATAAAAATTGACGTGGTATTTTTCTGATTTAATTTCCTGCAAAAACAACCAGAAAAGAGACTTTGCTAAAAACAGCGTCAGATTCAGCAGTTTTATTCAAATATGGGAAGATTCCGGAGCAAATTATGAAGCAAAGTGCTTGGAAAAGTAGATGCATTTTAGGTGCATCAACTCCCCCAAGCTTAGCTCGTTGTTTGTCCTCGAACAACTCAAACGTAGTGCAGAAGCGATGAAAAGACTTTGACAAGAACTTTGCATTGCATATATAACACCGTTTAATACCAACAAGTATTCAAAACATGATTTCCATAACAAATAAACTGCTAGCAAAGGTGCATCTAATCAATGTGTTAAAGCATTTATATTTGTTGCAAGGAAATAACATGAAGTGTCAGCACTTGGATGAGTTTGCCCAACTGTAGAAATAAACAAAGGTTCTTGCATCGCTATTGATTGAATCATGTCAAGATTTTTGAGATCTCTTGATTCTTTTTTATTGACTAGTGAACTCATTGTGCTTATCCTTGCTCTCAGTTTTATCAACCATTTAGTATTCCCTATTATGACTCATATGCTTGACCAACTAGAGGTTGAAAGCCTCATGCCCCGTGAATACGAGTACCTACACCACGGTGTTACTCAACTCGGGTCACAAAGTAAATTCAAGTTAAGTCATCGTAAGTAATTAATAGTCATCAAGAGCGTCTGGGGTACCTCTTGCCTCATGACATGGAAACAAGCCCATGTCAAAATGACAAGACAAACAGACAATGAACAATCTCAGCACTCTTTTATTTACTATTTGTATAGCTTTTTATTATGAGTGCATCATGAATGTTCATTATGGTACGCTGTAAATTTCCACCATGAATGATGCATGGCTTAGTTGGTTGGCCCAGGCATCTCTCTAGCCATTTATACAAACTCCTCAAACTTACTAAGTTTCCGCATTTATTTGGCACCATGATAAGCATCCATAAACAAAAGTACATGATATCAACTAAATATAATTAGAGCACGTTGAAAGCTTGCCATGTGTCAGCACATATGAGCTAACTCTCAACCCTAAGCTTGTCAAGCATATGACTTCATGTTTAACATTTGAAAAGCTCTTTTACTTTGGTTGGCAAGTTTAGCAAGCACAATGGGATGCGTAGACCTTTGTTTAGAACCACAGTTACTCAATCCACAGCCAAGTGTTGTCACTAAATAATATCTCTTGCATCATAATATAACATACTAGACACGGAGAAGATAAACATTTGCTACCACTTCCCTAGATGTTAAAGAAACTATGATATGCGCACTTGCTGTTATTAAAAAGTCCACATAAGCACGGCAAAGGTGTCATACCTTTCATCCACTTCATGCACATCAACTCATCATCGTTGTTCTCCTCTCCCAACTTGAACTGCGCAATAAAAACTCAAATCTGCCATAAAATGTTACTGCATACAGTACTGTTTTTACCCTACCTAAACACCTCAGAATAATCTCATATTTTACGGGTGCGTAGGTTATGAAAGTTGCAGTAGTGGTTAAAATTTTAGCTCATTCGGAGTTACAAAAAAATATGAAAAATAAAACAGTGAGCAGATTTCAGCAATTCCTGCACCTCCGTTTTTGCGTTGGATTCAAAAACGAAAATATTTTTGTTCTTTTTAATTTTTAGATGCATAAAGTAAATGACCAGAAGTAAATAAGCAAAAGAAACAAATAAAATTTTTGTGTTTTTGTGATTTTCAACAAGAAACTAAAACATAACAAGATAAAAGTGATATAAAACAACGAATGGAAAGGGAGAGAGGTACTCCCCCAAGCTTGCGATCAAGCTAGTATCCGGTGGTAACCGTATCCACCACTTCCACTTCCGGGAATGAAACCATACTGATAGCTTTGCATTTCTGGATTTTGGGGCTCCTCTTGAGGTTGCACTTCCTCCACGGTCCACTTCCCGATAGTCCTGTCAAAAAGGTCAGCACGAGGGAGCCTAACGGACACACTTTGCCATTAGAACTCTTATAGCTATACATATAATGATTCCATGCCTCTCACTCATTTCCATGCGAGAAAGTAAAGTAAAATCAAGTAAATTAGACTCTCTCACAAGCGTGCCCATGTTATCACCAAATCCTCTTTCGTCCTTAATGTGCTCATATACTAAAGTAGCAATGGCACCAGCATAAATAGGAGTTTCATCAGTATTATTCCTACTCACAAAGTGCAAAGTCCTAGCAAGGATTACTCCCAAGTTATACTCACATGGCGTGTTCTCTTTTGCACATTTAAGTAAATAAATCATGGGTCCAGTGCAAGCAGAAGTGTTATCTCTAGCAAGAAATCCTCTCGCAAGGAACAAAGCAAAGTATCTAATCCTGGGTGTTGTATGTGAGTGAATTTACCCCTATTAAGTCTTTCAGGAACGTTCACAGAAATACTACGCCAAAAGGTAACAAGTTCTTGATTAGAATCAGCTCGAGTCTCATCCCAACTACCCGTGTTCTCTACTCGAATAGCTTTGCAAAACTCATCTAATGACATAAAAACGCGTTCTCTCATAGTAAATTTTATGACAAAGGTGGGAGGTGGTGGCTTACTCTTCTTACTGTGTTTGTAGTTCTCAGGGCCCTCGAACCGGAATGTGGAGAGGAATTCTCGCGAGAGTTCTCGTATGTGTTCCGTGGATGAGGGAAAACTCGAGTAAGCCAGCTGCATCGGCGAAGGCGTTGAAGTCCTCCGTTATCCCCCAATGATCAAGAACAAAGGGGTCTTGCCATTTGGTTGCATGAATCCGAAGCCTCTCCCCTGCATACTGCACCATCCTCCCATAGATGGTTGTCATCATAATTCTCGGAGACTCTAGATGTCTTCTCCTTGGTCTCGAAGTCATTCCAAGCAATCCTTACCTTGTTCATCATGAAACCTTGCTGTCCAAAAATAATATCCAACAAAATTAAGATGTAACACTCTAAAACAACATTGAGCCATCCATAACTAGTCTCCACATCAATATCATGCATCCATATAACTAGAAAACTTAAATCCATGGATTTCTCAAGCATATTAGGTGACACCTAGTGCAGCAAAATACTTCATACATAAAGCATAAGAACAAAAAGTAATTGGATGGGTGGAGGAGTCACATACCAAGGAGCAATCCCACCAAACAGATTTGAAAAATCTGCCCTAAACTTGGAGATCCAAGGATAGCAGGAAGAAGGAGCTCGGGAAAATTTGGGAAAATACCTGGAGCTGGTTTTCTGTCGAGGGGAAGGAGATGGGCACAGACACTCACCTAACACCCCTGGGGCCAAAGTTAGTGGGTCCCACGCGGCCAAGGAATCTGGCCGCGTGGGACACTCTTTTGGTCCCTGGTGGCCTCCTGGTGTCCCACTTCTGGCTGTTGGTCCCCTGGTAAAATAACTTACCTCCAAATTTTTCTGGAATTTTTCGAGAAATTTTCTGAAGAGAATTTTTCAAACTTCATATTCTGGAATTTCTGAACTCTGAAATAATTATGATTATGCATATACTCTAAAATTCTAGGATAAGTAAAATTAAAATGCAATACAAATTTTTATGGGAATCAAGTTTTCATCATTTCCACATTAGTAATGAGGTTGATCAAGTCTCATTAATAATATGTAAAAGATAAATAAATGATTCTTATTTTATATATAAAGAAGAAGTTCAGATACCTCATATTTGATTGGAATAGTTCCAATCATCAAGGTAGCATATTTTGGTGCAGGAGGTGGTAGTGCAAATTCAAAGCTTCCAATCATAATAGTATTTCTTTGAATAGAATTCACACTCTTGTTTATCATTGTAACAGGATTCTTCTTGGGAAAATAAATAGTATGCTCATTTCCTTTGACATTAAATGTCACTTTGCTCTCAGTGCAATTTATCACAGCTCCTGCAGTGTTTAAAAAGGGTCTTCCAAGAATAATAGATAGATTATCATCCTCAGGCATTTCTAATATAACAAAGTCTGTAGGAATTAACACATTAGCAATAGAGATAGGAACATCCTCACATATACCTATAGGCTTAGCAGTTGATTTATCAGCCATTTGCAATGAAACTTCAGTTGGAACAATTTGTTTAGGTTAAGTTTCTTATATAAAGAAAAAGGCATAACACTAACACCAGCTCCTAAATCACATAATGCATATTTCACATAAGTTTCTTTGATATGACAAGGAATAGTTGGAATACCAGGATCTCCACGCTTTTCAGGCAATTTCCCTTCAAATGAATATTCAGCAAGCATAGCAGTAATTGCATCATTAGGTATCTTCTTTTATTAGTGACAATATCTTTCATATATTTTGAATATGGAGGAATTTTAATAGCATCAACAAGAGGGATTTGCAAACATAAAGTTTTAATCAACTCAAGAAATTTCTCAAACCTAGCATCATCCAAAGATTTATTACCTCTTGGGGATATGGTATGGGTCTTTGTACCCATGGATCCCTCTCTTTACCTTTTTGTTGATTTGGATGCTTCTTCTTTTTATTCTTCTCAATAGATGGTTGAGGGTCTTCTTTTTCAGGAGGTTCAGGTTCTTCAATATTTTCAGCTTCATGTTGTTCTTCTTCAGGTGGAGATGATTCCTCTCTTCAATATTATTATCTTCAGTCTCAGCATCAGAAATAGAAATATCCTTATCTTGTTCTTGAGAATCATCAATATCTTGTTTTCATTGGGAGATTTTCCTGCAGAAGATTTCTTCTTGAGAGCCTCTTGCTCTTTTCTCTTGGGATGGTTTCAGGATAGTCAGGATCCTGAGTACTTGCACCACCTCTAGTACTAACTCCACAAACCTGTTTCTTCTCAATAAGATTTTCATACAATTGATTTTGAAGAGAAACCATTTGTTCAACTTGATTATTCATCATCTCACAGTGTTTAATAATTCTTCTAACTTCTCACTAGCATTTAAACTTTCACGAAGAAATTTAATTTTATGAGAGTTTTCCATAATACTCATTCTAATACCATGCTCCTCAGGATTATGATGATAAGCAAAATCATTAACGTATGATACATCAATAGGAGGTGTTACCTTTTCATTACCTTCCATAGAGCTAATAGCATTGACTTGGATTGGAAAACATGGTTGATCAATAGGAAGTTTAACACCCATTTCAGATAATTCCTTGAGATGAGAGGTTTTAATTCCCTTCTCTTTAATATCCTTGGCAGCTTCTTTCATTGTCTCTTGTTTAATTTAAGAATGCCTCCTTTCTTCTCTGGAAATATCTCTTTCATTTATCACTTCAATATTCCAATCTTCATAATTTCTAGAGATAGTCTCCAATAACTCGGTTGCTTCATCAATGGTCCTTTCCCTGAAAACATTACCTGCAATACTATCAAGATAGCCTCTAGTATTTTCAGTTAGTCCATTGTAAAATATATCAAGTATTTCATTACTCTTGAAGCCATGGGTAGGACATTTCCTAACCATTTACGGTACCTCCCCCAAGCTTGGGGTAGATCCTCCTTCTCTTTCTGCGAAAAGTTGCTAATCTCAATAGTTAAACCATGAATCTTATCAGTAGGGAAATATTTATTATAGAATAGCTGCAAGCATTCCTCTTTGCTAGTAATAGATCCAGGTTCTAAACGATTATACCAAGTTTTAGCATTTCCTCCCAAGTAAAAGGAAACAACTTTAAGAAATAATAGCGTTGGTGGATCTCATCTTTACCAAATAACACAGATAAATCATGCAAAACAGCAATGTGTTCAAAAGGAAACTCATTTCTCTCCCATAAAACTTAAACTTCTCAGCTTTTTCAATTATTTCAGGATCAACACTAAACTCATAATCTTTATCTTTAATTTTAATAGCTGGAGCATTCATTTCTTAGTAACAGGGAAATAATCATCAAGAGGAGAATTTTTTAACTATCAAGTTTATCCAATTTATCATAATTCGAATCCATAAAAGCCATAGCAAATGCATCTTCTTCTCAGAAGAAGAAGTTTCATCATCATCACAATATTCAATATCTTCCAACTCAGACTCCACATTTTCAATAATAGAAGATTCAGGCAATTCAGGTGTTTCAGCTATTCAGATGTTTCAGGTGTGTCACTTCTTTGTCTATGCTACCACATATTAAATTATTTTCAGTACTAGTAGACATCTTAGACAATGGTGAACTAGATAAAACTTTTCTTTCTTTTTAGTAACAACAGTAGAAGCAACATTAGGTGAAAAGTTTTGCCTACTTAGCAAATCAGTACCTCTACGAGTAGTTGAAGGCCTCACTTCCTTCGGAGAATTCTTTTCCTTTCCCATAGTTGGGAACAAGCAAGTGCAGCAAATAAATGATAACAAGTTGTCTTACCAATAAAGCTAGGTTCCCCGGCAACGGCGCCAGAAAATGTCTTGATGCCCACAAGTATAGGGGATCGCTGAAATCTTCGTTGGGAAGTATTACCCAAATTTATAGTTCGACTCGATGGGAACACAAGAATACCAATAAGACTTTAGCAATTGAGGCGTCACTCTCAACCACACCTGTATATCAATAAACTTGCAGCAGTGATAGTGATGGCAGTAGGATGATTCAAGCAAGCAAAATAAAACAGCAGTAAACAAGGGTTTCCCAGTTTTCACCGGAAAAGTGAAAGTGTAACTCAGAGATTTAAAACGTAGGCATGAGGTGATAGCGGGGTGTTGCATGAATAAGATTGATCATATAATAAGATACAAATAGCAATGGGACTTATCTCTAACTCCGATATATGTAGGTATGTGTTCCGAAAATGTGCGTACTAACCAAGAGAATTTGCACAACATCTATTGTCCTACCTGCCCATTTCACCGGGGCCAACTTGGAACTACAGGTAATTAAGGTCTACCCTTTCGAATAGCCCGGAACAACGCATTAACACTTCATGAACACATAGAATCCTCAAACTAAAACATATCCCCCTTGTTTTCCCTATATGTCACTTTTAGGGTTCGCAGGTTCAACATAATAGCAGGTGATACACTTTGTAGATAATACCAAACTCAAATATATGATGGGGCAAAATAAGTTCAGTACTGAAATCATGCCACTCGGGCCCTAGTAGCAAGCATTAAACATAGCATAAGTGCATCAACACAATACAAGAATATCTTCAAGATAAACCCCTAAGATCTAGAACAACGGGTACCATTACATGATCAATCTCATCCAATCCCCATCCACCTCATGTGCCTACAGGGACTACTCACACATGGTGATGGTGAGGGAGCTCATGGTTGATGGAGATGGAGGCGGTGAATATGGCGGTGAAGACGGCCTCCGGATCCCTCCTCCGGGGGAGAAATCCTGGATCAATCTGTCTCCGAAAATGAAGATCGTGGTGGTGGCGGCGCTCTGTTTCGCAAAAGCTCCTCCTTCTAGGTCAGCCACTTTTTCGTATATATGAAGGGGTACGCGAAAGACCGAAGGAGAGGCGGTGCCCGAGGCCCAGATGGGTGGGCCCACGCGGCCAAGGAATCTGGCCGCATGGGGCCCACTCTTTTGGCCCTCGACGCTTCCTCGTGTCCATCTTTTGCACGGTGTCCTTCTTTTCCATAAAAACTGACGTGGTATTTTTCTCCGATTTAATTTCCTGCAAAAACAACCAGAAAAGAGACTTTGCTAAAAATAGCGTCAGATTCAGCAGTTTTATTCAAATATGGGAAGATTCCGGAGCAAATTATGAAGCAAAGTGATTGGAAAAGTAGATGCATTTTAGGTGCATCAGTATCTCTCCTCTCTTTGAGCTTCACTAATTAGTACCGTATGAGCTGCTGAACATAATTACGGTCATCTATGTAATTCCTTTGTGGTGGATCTTTTTATGAGTTAATATATGTTTGAGATTGCAATGGTTTTGTTTCAGTTATGAAAGTAGATGCATATTATGTACCCCGTTTTTATTTACTTGTTCTGATCAAACTTGTCATGAGAGCTTGTGAGGGGGAACGTGGGCATTAGTTGGAGTAACGGGGGGTGGCTAGTACGGTGAATGTGACAGTTGTTCCGTTATCCACTTGGGTAATCTACCTTACTTTGTTGCCTCACTAGGGATAAAGAAAAATACCTTGCTACCGGAGAAGTGGATGTGACCATTGCCACTAACTCCATGACTAGATCTAGCATGTCTTATTTAACTTCATGTCATTGAACTTATTGCTATGCTCTGATTTATCTTAATACTAAGATTACTAGATTTAATTCCCATCTTGGTGGAGTATAAGAGAGATTAATAATAAACAAAAGATCTCTATGTTAGGACGTGATGTCCATATTTTTTTTTTGAAGCTTTTCTACTGTGGGGGAGCCCCCATAGTCCTTTATTCATCACTGGAACTGTACATAATTACAGGTTATTTACAAACGGAAAGAACATTACGGAAGAGAACTAAGCCATAAATCTAGGGGGGGGGGGGGAGAAGAGAACCCTTTAACCTATGTTTTAACAAGGTCATATCAGCGACAAACCCAGATTTCCAACCTCTAAAAGAGGGTCTAATGTTCTCGAAAACCCAATCATTGCGCTGCTTCCAGATGTTCCAGCAAGCAAGAATCAACACCTCCATGAAGCAAGGCCCGTGGAAAGCTCTTTTCGCTGCATCATGCAAGCTGCAATATCACCATTGCCCAGTCAAAACTGCAAATAATTCCAAATTCGGGCACTGAACTGGCAATCAAAGAACAAGTGAAAACGATCCTCCAGGATATGAGCACTGCACAAAACACAGTTATTATCTTCCGTGACCTTCCAATGCCTCCTGAGCATCATCTCATTAGTGTTAATCCGGTCATGCAGAATAAGCCAAGGAAAAAATTTATGCTTAGACATGCACTTAGAGGACCAAATCCATTTTGAAGGGGTGTGAGTGGGCAGTTGCGCAAAATGCAGATTGTAGAAACTCTTTGAAGTGAAAATTCCTTTATTGAAGTTGAACACCCAAGCATCATCCTGATCTGACCGGGTTACTCCATTAAGCACCTGATGCAGGTCATTATATTCCTGAAAAGCCTCCACTGAAAGAGGCAAATGGAATCCCTCATGCATATTCTCCAAAGAGATAAATTCCTTGACCGAAGCTTGTTTGTCCTTGGCAAACGAGTACAACCTTGGGAAAGTTTTTGCCAGTACCTCCTTTTGCCACAAATCCTCCCAAAACAAGATGGAGGAACCCTCCCAACCTTGCAGTGAGTAATAAGGTGTAACAGCCCAAGTTCGAGAACCTAAAAACCGGAGTAATTTTTTTCGCTTTTGCTTTTCATCCATTGCATCATGGCATCCATGCTTAGACATGTCTCTTTTGAGTTAATACAGCATTGATATCGAAATGGTATGGAGTTGCTAAAACAAGATGCCCAATTTGCTCTAACAAACTTCAACACCTTGAAGGCACTCAAACTTGCACACCAAAAGTTTCTCGACATCTTATATCTGTCAAGCAAGTTCCAAGGGTTGAAAACAATGTTTTGCAATTTCTATAAATATTACAAAAAGGGGCAACATTTTGGAATTTAGCAAAATGCCTAAATCTACCACTCTGAACAAAAGTTGGTCGAAACATTTTATTTATAAACCCCAATTTTTGTGGAGCAACCAAATGACCAGGGGAGCATCTCCAAATTATTCCATAATTTTTTTTGGAAGTGTTTGAGTTGCTCAAATAATTCAGATAGTGCTGCTGTTTTAAAAGAGAAGGGGCAAGGACCTAACTGTAATTAGAGGAAGTTCTCCAGGGGGGTTTTTAGAAGAGCTTCATCTCCTCCCTGTAGCGACCTGGGGCACGAACAGCTCGGGCCGCACCATGTCCGTGCCGCGCTCGCCCCGCACGCGTCGCGCCCCTCCCCGCTGCCTCACCCATGCCAGGAGGACGAGCTCCACGAGGCCCCACTGCTCACTCCCCGAGTTCTCCCGTTACCTCCCCCTAGCTCCCTCTGCTCGCTATGACGGCCATGGCCGAGCCCGCCATTGCCGTGCTCGTCGCCACCAATTGAGGAGCTCCCGTCCAAATCGACGCAGCCCAGGAGCACCGCTGCGTCCCCTGCTCCGTCCTCGCCGCCGGAATCGACCCGGGGCGCCGCCGTTGCGCCGCGCCATCGCCGTTTCCCATGCCGTCCGAGCCGTCGCGAGCTTCGCCGCTCGATTTCGTCGCCTGCAGTCCACCCGCGCCTCGCCGTTGGTTCGTACGACTCCAGGGTGAGCCGCTGCTCCTCCCTGTGCTCGCCGTTCCCCCTTCCTCCTCCTTTCCTCGCCGTAGCGTCGCCGTTCTGCCGCCGTCGCCGTCTTCGTTCTGTCGCACAGCGCGCGATGCCCGGCCGTGAGACGGCACAGCCGGGCTGTGTGCCGTCGGGCTCGGGCCCGTGCCCGGCTGCTGGGCCGGCCCAAACCGGCCGAGAGGCCGGAGCCCTCTGTAGCCAGGCCGGCACAGAAACCGGCCCAGCCGGGCCACATGCCGGCTAGGCAGTCTTTTTCCCCTCCTATTATCCATAGGTTTGTATTGTTGGCCTGAGATACTGAACTATGCTATGTTGATGCTTAGCCATGCTTAGGCAAATGTTATCCGTCCGATGGATATTTCATGTTGGAAACAGGTGTGAAATGTTCAGATGATGTGGAGAAATGTGGTGACAGGTGATAAGATGCTAAAAGGTGGGGATGAGAGGCCACTGTGGTTGTGGTGTTTTGTCTCGTTCTCGCCGCCTAGGTGCGAGTTCTTTACCTCCCGAACCAAGACTGAGCGTGCAACCATGCGTGAGGCCTATGCATTCGCAGTGCAGGAACCCTCATAGACTAAATAACTCGAGCGGGGCTAGCCAGGGTCCTCTAGTTCGGGCTTCCATTTGCGCGTGCGTGATGATGGTGGTATGAACTGGGATGAGGATGGTGGTGTTAGGAAAATGAGTGGCTGTGGGGCGGGGTGTTGTGATCCTGGCAGTCCTACCGCCACTGATGATCCTGGAAAGTCCTTAACGAGGGAGAAGTCGACACCGCTCCCACCCAGCCGGCTTTCCAAGGAAGAGAGCTAAGCAGGTAATGGGCCGGACGGTACGCGTGGCAAACATTGTACACCCCTGCAGGGTTAAATCTTTTCGAAAAGCCGTGTCCACGGTTAAGGACAACTTGGGAAAGGACGATAAGATCATAGAATAACTTTAACGGAATGATTAAAAACTGGGTACTAGAGGTACCACTCAAATTGCAAGGTGAGCTTCCTCGAGGGTGATTCGGGGAGGTGCCTTTGATGAACAGGTACAGTGGTTGATGTTGAGAAAGGTGATGAAAGAAAGAGTTACTTCTTACCCTTTTAAAATATCTGAATAGTCGATGCCATGAGTTATGTTTTCATAAATAAAATCAGCTTTATGCAAAACAGCCATAAAACTTTGAAAGCCTCATCGAGCTAAAGCTCTTAATCTTGCGAGTTCGTCGAACTCAACGTCGTTTGTTTTGTTTCAGAGGAGGACTTCACCGACCTCGAAGGTGGGTTCTTTGTGGACGTCGACGAGTAGTCTGGGGTTCCCAGGTGGCAGCTTGGGACATCCCGGAACAGCTGGCGCTGTGATGTTTATCTGTAGGCCTCTTAGGCCATATTTGGATCTTGTTGTTTAGAACAACCTAATTCGCTTCCGCTTGATGTAATGTTGGGTCTGTGACCTCTGGTTGTCATTTGCTATCTTTCTCTATTATAAGAGTTGAACTATATGATTTGTGTCGTAGAGTCTGTGATGTGCCAGTTGTTCCACAAGTCTTGATCTCTCTATTATGCATTGAGGGTTGTGCCTGTGTTAAGGCATCAATCGGGGTGTTGCGTTGCCGATGATTCCGAGCAACGCCTGCCAAAGGTTTTGGCCGGGGATTGGTAAACCCGTAACCTCCGGTTGTATCGCTTAACCGGTGACACACAGCATCACTGTATAACAGTCGGGTCGGGGCGCCACAAGTTGGTATCAGAGCAGTACTGCCTGTAGGAAACCCTTCTACTGGTCGATGTTGAGTCTAGTGTTTGTGAAAATATTTTTAACCTAAAAATGAGTTGTGAAAACCATCTTAGGATTCTTTTTACTCCTTATCTGGTTACCCTCTAATCTCGGAGCAATCTTACCTCGATTTGAGTTAAAGGTTTTACTTCTCACTGTTACTTCAAAATGATTAGAAACGGGGTGGGTTCGACCTTTAGTGTTATGTGTCACGTTGCTCCCGCTGCGTTGCAATCCCAAATCAACTCAGATGTTTCTACCAAGTCTAATCTTTGATCCTTTCTTTGGGTTTTAACCCAGGACTTGAACATAAGGTCCCGGATTGTGTCAACTAGAGTGTGTTAAGTTGTGATTTCTTAACTCTCACTAGTAGCACATGATGCTGATCTTTGACCCAAGTTCTATCTTGTTGTTTCCTTCTCGCAAAGTATTATCGTCCCTAGTCTGTGTACTTGTGTAGACGCTAATGCTATTGTTCGACCATTCGGAGAAAGATACTAACGTGTCATTGTCAAATCTCCAGAATGGCTCGAGGAGGTCGTGGAGGCCGTGGTGGTCGCGGTAACCACAATGATGATGAGGATGATCTGCCGCCACCACCCTCGATGGCTGAGGTCTTGATGGCCATTGAGGAGAACCGTGGGCGCAATGAGCGCTTGCTTGAGCAGTTGGTGCAGCAGAATGCACGGAGGAACGAGTGCAACACTCTCACTGAGTTCCTGCGTCCAGCCACCCACTTTGCTGATGCTAAGGAGCCACTGGAAGCTGATGATTGGCTTCGTGCTTGGAGCGCAAGTTCTCCGCGCTGCATGTCCCATTGGCTGAGCAAGTCAACTTTGCCACCTATCTCTTGGTTGGTGCTGCTGGCTGTTGGTGGGAAGCCATGTGGCTTTGTTTCCAGCCAACCATGTCTTCACCTGGGCTGATTTCGCACTGCCTTCCGTGCGGAGTACATTCCCAGCCGATCATGGACTTGAAGAGGAGGGAGTTCCTGGATTTGCAACAGGGACGGATGGACCTCCGCACTTATGGTCGTGAGTTCAACCATCTCTCTCGTTACGCCCCAAGGGACGTGACCAATGATGCTGACAAGCAAGAGCTGTTCCGCAAGGGTCTGATCCGCAGCTCCGCTATGAGCTATTGCCCTTCAGGTTCCAGACCTATCAGGAGCTGTTCAACCAGGCTTTCACTTGAGCAAGGAAGAAAGGAACTTGAAGCTTCCAAGAGGCCCGCACATGGGGACCACCAGAGTTCCTCGGGTTCTGAGAGCAAGAAGCGCAGGGTGTTTGTTCCCTACAGCGCCGTACCTCGTGCTCCATTCATGCCGAGGCAGCAGGATATAGGCCACCTCCTCCGCGCCCCACTACTTCGACACTTGGGGTAGGCGGAGTGGGTACCGTCCTATGCTACCTGCTCCACCTGGACTCACTTGCTACACCTGTGGCCAGGCTGGCCACTACTCCAGGGAGTGCCCCCAGAAGGCACCTCTCGCGATAACTCCTGCACGAGCCCCTGCCACTCCAACTGGCAAGGCTGGACCTATTGTGCGTGGTCGCCTGAACCACATCTCTGCTGAAGAAGCTGAAGAGGACCCCGGCGTTCTTATGGGTGAGTTACGAATCAACAACAACGTGCTACAGTTTTGTTTGATTCTGGAGCATCGCATTCATTCATATCCATAGCTTTTGCAAAAGACCACAAATACCGTTTGAGAAAATGAGCATCCTTGGTGATCGCCACTCCTGGCTCCAAATGGCAAACCGATGGGGTTACTCCTGAGGTTCAGATTACATAGGTTACCTTCCTTTCCTTTGCTTGGTAGCTCTGAAGTCAAGGCATTGATGTCATACTGGGCATGAACTGGCTAGCCAAATACCAGGCTAATCTCGACTGTGCTGCCAAGACCGTCACCGTGACCAATTCCTTCCGGTGACAGTGTGAAGTATTGGTCTGCATGTCAAGACCTCCGTCCTCCATCATACCCAACTCACCTGAGATTCTCCTTTGCTTTATGGAAGGCGAATCCTCCTGAAATCCAGGACATACACGTGGTGTGTGACTTCCCGGATGTGTTCCCGAAGAAGATTGCCTGGCATGCCTCCTGACCGAAGTGTGGAGTTTGTCATAGAGCTACTTCCCGGTACCGCTCCAATTTCCAAGAAGCCCTACCGTATGCCGGTGGAAGAGTTGGCTCTGTTGAAAGAGCAAATTGATCAGCTGTTAGCTAAGGAGTTCATCCAGCCTAGCAGTTCACCATGGGGTTGTCCGGTACTCTTTGTCAAGAAGAGGGATTCTACCGTGCCTCGTCTAGTCTCTGACTATCGACCGTTGAATGCGGTGACAATCAAGAACAAGTATCCTATTCCTCGCATCAATGATCTGTTGGATCAGTTAGCTGGTGCAACGGTATTCTCCAAGATGGATCTGAGGTCAGGCTACCATCAGATAAAAATCAGAAAGGAGGATATTCCAAAGACGGCATTTGTTACTCGTATGGCTCATATGAGTATACCGTCATGTCCTTTGGTCTCACAAATGCCCAGCTACTTTCATGAGGCTCATGAACTCCATCTTCATGGATTATCTTGACAAGTTTGTCGTCATTTACATTGATGACATCCTCATCTATTCCAAAACCAATGAAGAGCATGAGGAACATCTTCGTTTGGTTCTGACACGACTTCGAGAACACCGCCTCTATGCCAAGTTCTCCAAGTGTGAGTTTTGGTTGGATAATCTTGTCTTCCTTGGTCATGTGATATCCGCTAATGGTGTGGCTGTCATTCCGACAAGATTCAGTCCATTCTGGATTGGAAAACTCCAATGTCAGTCAAGGACATCCGTAGCTTTCTCGGATTGGCAGGTTACTACCGCCGATTCATCGAAGGTTTCTCCAAGATAGCCAAGGCCCTGACTGACCTTCTCAAGAAGGATAAAAAGTTTGTATGGTCGGCCGAAGCTGAAGAGAGCTTCAAAACACTGAAAGCCAAACTCACTCCGCTCCTGTGCTTGTCCTGCCGGACACAAGCAAGGATTTCGTCGTCTTCTGTGACGCCTCTCTACAAGGTTGGGCTGTGTGCTAATGCAAGATGGCCATGTGGTGGCATATGCTTCTCGCCAACTTAAGCCGCATGAGCTCAACTACCCAACTCATGATCTAGAACTTGCCGCGGTGGTCTATGCTTTGAAGCAATGGAGACCATACCTGTTTGGTAACCGTTGCGAGATCTTCTCGGATCACAAGAGTCTGAAGTACCTCTTCACCCAGCCGGATTTAAATCTCAGGCAAAGGCGTTGGTTGGAGTTAATCGGACTACAATGTGAGTCTGAACTATCAACCCGGCAAAGCAAACGTCGTGGCTGACGCGCTAAGTCGGAAGTCCTATTGCAACAATCTGATGATTGAAAAGGCCCAACCTGCTCTTCATGAAGAGTTCCCGTTTGAACTGGAAATTGTTCCCTCCGGCTACCTTGCAAATCTGGAGATCAAATCTACTCTTGTAGACCAGATTAAGGATGCTCAAACCGTGACAAGGGTATTCTGAAAATCAAGGAGAACATTGCTAGCGGGAAGGCCAAATGTTTTCTGTCAATGAATCCGGAGTTGTTTATTTTGGTGACCGCTTGGTAGTGCCAAAGAAACAAAATTGAGAGGGCTGATCCTCCAAGAAGCTCATGAATCTCCTCTCTCTATTCATCCCGGTAGTACCAAGATGTACCAAGACCTTCGACCACATTCTGGTGGACTCGTATGAAACGAGAAATTGCCAAGTATGTTGCTGAATGCGACACATGTCGACGGGTAAAGGCTGAACATCAAAGACCTGCCGGCACTCTCGCCCTATTGCAGTCCCGAGTGGAAATGGGATGAAATTGGTATGGACTTCATCACCGGGTTTCCCGATCTCAAAAGGGCAACAATGCAATCTGGGTAATCATTGATCGTCTTTCCAAGGTTGCTCACTTCCTACCAGTCCGTGATGATATACGGGCAAGTCAACTTGCTGACTTATATTTGGCTCGTATTGTTCCATTGCATGGGGTCCCTCTGAGGATCATATCGGACCGTGGAAGTATCTTTGTCTCCAAGTTTTGGCAGAGTTTCCAAACTGCTATGGGGTCCCGTCTCAACTTCAGTACCGCCTACCATCCTCAAACTGATGGTCAGACCGAAAGAGTGAACCAAGTGTTGGAAGACATGCTTCGGGCATGTGTATCTCTTTTGGCAAGGGTTGGGAAAAGTATCTCCCTTTCGCGGAGTTCTCCTACAACAATAGCTATCAAGCTAGTCTGGGCATGGCTCCTTCGAGGCTCTATATGGAAGAAAATGCCGCACTCCTCTAAATTGGTCCGAGACCGGAGAGAGGCACTCTTTGGTCCGGATGTGATCAATGAAGCTGAGGAGAAGGTTCGAATCATAAGAGAAATCTGAAGATTGCTCAGTCTAGGCAGAAGAGCTACTATGATAAGCACCATCAGGAAATTCACTATGAAATTGGTGATAAAGCTTATCTCCGT
Organism: Poa pratensis; assembly: GCA_947311845.1. NCBI lineage: Eukaryota > Viridiplantae > Streptophyta > Magnoliopsida > Poales > Poaceae > Poa > Poa pratensis. The sequence continues at coordinate 3,263,944 of CAMZMU010000049.1, read as the reverse complement.
GTCTCTCCCCTTCGTGGCGTTCGCCGCTTCGGAATCAAAGGGAAATTGGCCCTCGCTATGTTGGCCCTTTCACCGTTCTGGAAAGCGAGGAGATCTTTCTTATAAGTTGGAGTTACCGGTCAAATTCCCAAATGTACATGATGTGTTTCATGTCTCCCAACTTCGCCGGTGTTTAAGATCCTATCCATGGGGTCAATCATGAGGAGCTAGATCTACAAGAAGACCTCACTTATCGTGAGCATCCTATCCGTGTCCTGGATGAAGCTGAAAGAAAGACCCGGAACAAGACTACCAAGTTCCTCAAAGTTCAGTGGTCTCACCATTCGAGGAAGAAGCAACTTGGGAACGAGAGTCTAGTCTTCGTGAGGAGTATCCCGACTTCTTCTCGCAGTCTTAGAATCTCGGGCGAGATTCCTGTAAGGAGGGTAGAGTTGTAACAGCCCAAGTTCGAGAACCTAAAAACCGGAGTAAAATTTTTTCGCTTTTGCTTTTCATCCATTGCATCATGGCATCCATGCTTAGACATGTCTCTTTTGAGTTAATACAGCATTGATATCGAAATGGTATGGAGTTGCTAAAACAAGATGCCCAATTTGCTCTAACAAACTTCAACACCTTGAAGGCACTCAAACTTGCACACCAAAAGTTTCTCGACATCTTATATCTGTCAAGCAAGTTCCAAGGGTTGAAAACAATGTTTTGCAATTTCTATAAATATTACAAAAAGGGGCAACATTTTGGAATTTAGCAAAATGCCTAAATCTACCACTCTGAACAAAAGTTGGTCGAAACATTTTATTTATAAACCCCAATTTTTGTGGAGCAACCAAATGACCAGGGGAGCATCTCCAAATTATTCCATAATTTTTTTGGAAGTGTTTGAGTTGCTCAAATAATTCAGATAGTGCTGCTGTTTTAAAAGAGAAGGGGGCAAGGACCTAACTGTAATTAGAGGAAGTTCTCCAGGGGGGTTTTTAGAAGAGCTTCATCTCCTCCCTGTAGCGACCCTGGGGCACGAACAGCTCGGGCCGCACCATGTCCGTGCCGCGCTCGCCCCGCACGCGTCGCGCCCCTCCCCGCTGCCTCACCCATGCCAGGAGGACGAGCTCCACGAGGCCCCACTGCTCACTCCCCGAGTTCTCCCGTTACCTCCCCCCTAGCTCCCTCTTGCTCGCTATGACGGCCATGGCCGAGCCCGCCATTGCCGTGCTCGTCGCCGCCATTTGAGGAGCTCCCGTCCAAATCGACGCAGCCCAGGAGCACCGCCGCGTCCCTGCTCCGTCCTCGCCGCCGGAATCGACCCGGGGCGCCGCCGTTGCGCCGCGCCATCGCCGTTTCCCCCACTGCCGTCCGAGCCGTCGCCGAGCTTCGCCGCTCGATTTCGTCACCTGCAGTCCACCCCGCGCCTCGCCGTTGGTTCGTACGACTCCAGGGTGAGCCGCTGCTCCTCCCTGTGCTCGCCGTTCCCCCTTCCTCCTCCTTTCCTCGCCGTAGCGTCGCCGTTCTGCCGCCGTCGCCGTCTTCGTTCTGTCGCACAGCGCGCGATGCCCGGCCGTGGAGACGGCACAGCCGGGCTGTGTGCCGTCGGGCTCGGGCCCGTGCCTGGCTGCTGGGCCGGCCCAAACCGGCCGAGAGGCCGGAGCCCTCTGTAGCCAGGCCGGCACAGAAACCGGCCCAGCCGGGCCACATGCCGGCTAGGCAGTTTTTTTTTTTCTCTGCTGATGTTTTTCTTTTTCCCCCTCGTAGCACATGTCCCCGCTCCCCCTCTCGCGTCTAGAGTTATCAAACTACGATGTTTCCGTCGTGTTCCACCTCTCTCCCTCGAACCCGAGTACACATTGTGGTTATTGTTGTGGAAATTAATCAATGTATTTAACAACAAATATTCAAAAAGGGGAAAATTAATAAAAGTGCTAACTTTCTATCCGGACCTCCGAAAAATGTGTTCTTCATATCAAAATGCTCAGAAAAATGTGCATTAATCCGTAGCATCATATTCATGCATGTTCAATAATCTATAGCACAGGAAAGCATAAAAGCAAAGAAGGAGCTTGTTCTTCTCTCTTGTTGAGGATTATCTCGCACCCCCTCTAATTTTGGTAGAACTTGCTATATTAATTCTAGGGTGCATCTAAAATGTCATATCATCATCCTTGTATGCATTGCACGTTTGCCATGTGTTGATTGTTTTTCCGGTGTTGTTTGTGCCTCGGTAGATCAAGGAGGTGAAGTGCCACCCCCGTCTCGTGACGATCCGTACTACCAGCCGTATCAACAAGGCAAGCGTAATTCCCCCCCTCTGAGCATATCTTATCCTATGTTTCCGCAAATATTTTCTCCACCATAATATTGCATGCGGTTCCAAATGTCAATTTTATTGGATTAGAGTATCCCATAGTTGCATTAAGATTCCGATGCCATTACCTGTTTCCCTCCTATTATCCATAGGTTTGTATTGTTGGCCTGAGATACTGAACTATGCTATGTTGATGCTTAGCCATGCTTAGGCAAATGTTATCCGTCCGATGGATATTTCATGTTGGAAACAGGTGTGAAATGTTCAGATGATGTGGAGAAATGTGGTGACAGGTGATAAGATGCTAAAAAGGTGGGGATGAGAGGCCACTGTGGTTGTGGTGTTTTGTCTCGTTCTCGCCGCCTAGGTGCGAGTTCTTTACCTCCCGAACCAAGACTGAGCGTGCAACCATGCGTGAGGCCTATGCATTCGCAGTGCAGGAACCCTCATAGACTAAATAACTCGAGCGGGGCTAGCCAGGGTCCTCTAGTTCGGGCTTCCATTTGCGCGTGCGTGATGATGGTGGTATGAACTGGGATGAGGATGGTGGTGTTAGGAAAATGAGTGGCTGTGGGGCGGGTGTTGTGATCCTGGCAGTCCTACCGCCACTGATGATCCTGGAAAGTCCTTAACGAGGGAGAAGTCGACACGCTCCCACCCAGCCGGTTCTCCAAGGAAGAGAGCTAAAAGCTAGGTAATGGGCCGGACGGTACGCGTGGCAAACATTGTACACCCCTGCAGGGTTAAATCTTTTCGAAAAGCCGTGTCCACGGTTAAGGACAACTTGGGAAAGGACGATAAGATCATAGAATAACTTTAACGGAATGGTTAAAAACTGGGTACTAGAGGTACCACTCACAAATGCAAGGTGAGCTCCTCGAGGGTGATTCGGGGAGGTGCCTTTGATGAACAGGTACAGTGGTTGATGTTGAGAAAGGTGATGAAAGAAAGAGTTACTTCTTCCCCCTTTTCAAAATAATCTGTTTAGTCGATGCCTATGAGTTATGTTTTTATGAAACAAAATCAGCTTTATGCAAAACAGCCATAAAACCTTGAAAGCTTCATCGAGCATATATTAGCTCTTAATCTTGCGAGTTCGTCAAACTCAACGTCTTTGTTTTGTTTCAGAGGAGGACTTCACCGACCTCGAAGGTGGGTTCTTTGTGGACGTCGACGAGTAGTCTGGGGTTCCCAGGTGGCAGCTTGGGACATCCTGGAACAGCTGGCGCTGTGATGTTTATCTGTAGGCCTCTTAGGCCATATTTTGGATCTTGTTGTTTAGAACAACCTAATTCGCTTCCGCTTGATGTAATGTTGGGTCTGTGACCTCTGAATGTCATTTGCTATCTTTCTCTATTATAAGAGTTGAACTATATGATTTGTGTCGTAGAGTCTGTGATGTGCCAGTTGTTCCACAAGTCTTGATCTTACTATTATGCTTTGATAGTTGTGCCTGTGTTAAGGCATCAATCGGGGTGTTGCGTTGTCTGGTGTGAGGTGTACCCAGCAACGCCTGCCAAAGGTTTTGGCCGGGGATTGGTAAACCCGTAACCTCCGGTTGTATCGCTTAACCGGTGACACACAGCATCACTGTATAGCAGTCGGGTCGGGGCGCCACATAAGGCGCCAGCTTTCAGATAGATTGATTAATCCCCTCCACCAGAAAGACCCACTGAGGGTAACAGCATGAGGCACCGTTTCATAGTAGTAAGTGTCTCTGATTAACTTCACCCACGGTATATCAGCATTGTTATAAAATTTATCCAGGTGCTTCAACAGTAATGCCCTATTCTGAACCTGTAGGTTTAGGACTCCAAGCCCACCTTTATGTTTTGGTCTGCAAACCATGTCCCAAGAAGCTAATGAGTTAACTCTTTCCTTATTCTTCTTTCTCCAGAGACACCGACGTCGAGGTCTGTCCAAAATCTCAATGATACCCTTTGGCAGAACAAGGCTCAACATAAAGAAGGTAGGCAGTGAGGACAGCACTGAATTAACCAGAACCAAGCTATCACCATATGATAAAAAACACACAGTGGAGGACAGCCTTCTCTCTACCCTGTCAACCAAGGGAGAGAGATCCTTTATTGTAGGCCTGGTTGTACCCATAGGAAGCCCCAAGTATGTGAAAGGCATTGCTGCTAGCTGACAGTCCATTATCTGAGCTAAAGCAGCAGATTCCTCAGCATCAAGGTTGATAGGGATCATATTAGATTTCTGATAGTTCACCTTGAGCCCAGAAAACTCGGCATACTGGTCCAGAATCCTCTTGAAAAAAATCAATTGTTCAGGAACTGCAGGCAACACAATGAGTGTATCATCTGCATACTGGACAATAGGATAATGAGTACCCACTGGAATGGGGAGTTGCAGGTGACCTTCAGCCAAATCCAGATTTACCAGTGTTTGCAACAAATCCCCACCAAGAACATAGAGCAGAGGTGATAATGGGTCACCCTGCCGCACACCCCTCTTACACTGAAAGGTTTTCCCAGGAATTCCATTCAGTAGGATAGCAGAGGAGCCAGAAGACAAGATCTCCTTTATCAACTTAATGACCAAAGGAGGAAACCCCTTACATTCCAGAATTTTCAAAATGGCCGAGTGCTCAATAGTATCAAAAGCCTTTTCGAAGTAAATTTTAAACAGAACAACTTTCCTCTTTGAATGCTTACACTGGTGCAGGTACTCAAAACACCATGCCAAGCAGTCCTGTATTGTTCTGTTCCTGATGAAACCATATTGATTTGCATGTACACATTTAGTGATCACATCCTGGAACCTGTTAGCAATAATCTTGGTAAGGAATTTCAAACAGGTATTAGTCAAAGAGATAGGCCGAAAATCGTTAACAGTCTCAGGACACTGCTTCTTTGGATTAATGTGATAAAAAACCCATTTATATTCTGCAGCGAGGAGTTCCCTGTGGAGAAAGCAGAGCAAAGGTTATAGAAATCCTCCTTGATGATCGACCAACAGTGCTTAATAAAGAGACCAGTAAAGCCATCCGGCCCAGGTGCCTTGTCAGATTTAAGATGTTTAACCACACTATTGATTTCTTCAGTAGTAAAAGGCTCAGCAAGAGATCCCAAGTCATCTACCAGAGGCATAACAGACTGAATGTTAAACATATCATGCGTGGGATTTGAGACCCCATTTTTTTTTATAACAGTTAAGAAAAGCAGAGGCTTTTTCCTCATGATCAACAAGCGGAACACCTCAGTAGACAGCACAGAAGGAATAGCATTCTGCCTAATATGTTAATTCTAGTGTTCCATTATCTACCACTTTACTAAAGAGAGAGTGCATTTGTGAAACCATGAACCCCGGTCCATTTTTAATCATAAGAAACACTTTTCCAACAACTTTTATCCATTTTACATTTTCTGCCATTATTAAATCCGAAAATACAAAAACACTTTTACATCTTGCATTCACAATATAAAACCCAAAAATATCATTTATCATTGTTTCCACCATCCTTGCATATTTATTTACCATCATTGCATATTTATTTACTGTTTTGCATTTGTATTTATTTTCATATCATTCTCACACCTTGTACTTGACAACCACTTGGTGAGGTTGAGGGCACAAAACAATTTACTTTGTTTGCAGGTTCTCAAGAGAAGGATAAGGAGATAAAACCTACACTACTGGTTCCCCGAGAGTTCGATATTAAACCTCGAGTCACCCCTCGTGGGGAAAACTGTCTTTCCTATACTACACTCTGCACTTGGAGTCTCAACCTAACCCATTTTTTTTAACGCAGGTAACTACGTTAAGGGTCATCAAGACTGTTTTCTGGCGCCGTTGCCGGGGAATCATTGCTGTAGAGATTTATCCAAGGGTAACTCACCACAAAGTCAACTTCATCACCAACTTGTGCAAACACCTAAGCTTGGGGAGGTTGCACCTACGTGAGCATCATCTTATCCATCATTACCTTCAAATCATTTTATTTTGTTTTGTTATTATCTTGCATATTTCGGTTTGCATATTTATTTTCAGTTTTGCATCTTGTGTTGCATTTGTTATTTCGGTTTGTTATTATGTCTAGTTGTTTGCTTGCTATAAATGGCTTATCCCTCTGAAACAAAATCTTGTTGGCTAAGTGGGTTAACGGAGGAACAACAAAATTATTATAAGGAATACCGCTTGTCTCAAAAAGGGAAGCAGTTATGGGTACAAATATATAAATTAAATTGTTTTGCTAGAAACTTGTGCTCTACTTATGATGAATCCTACTGGTTTAATGAATCTCTTTGTTGTAGAAGGCATAAACACCTCCCTTTTCAATGTGATTATAATGATAATGAAACTTTGGCTTCTTATGCTAAAGGTAACTATGACTTTGTTAATCTTGAAAAAATTGAAGAATTTGTTGTTTTAAGTGTGCTTATGAAATTACTGGTTTACTTCAAGGTAATGATGCTCCTTATAAATCTGAGAATTTCGAGATACTTGGTTATTGCCTTGAATATTATAATGATAATCCTTATATCACTGAATTTCTTGAGAAAACCTATTCTCCAGAACAACTTGCTACCTTTCAGGGACCTGTGGAACAAGAAATTGCTGAAACTATAATCTCATTGGATGAAAAAGTGGTAGAGAGTGAAGAACAAGAGGAGGATCTACCTTCTAATAATAGTAACTCTTTATCTCTTACATTATTTGATTGCCATCCATGCTTACCAAAGAGGATGGAGATTATGTTCCTATGGATTCTATTGAAATATTCCCTATGAATGAAACTTGTGGAAATAATTATGCTACTGTTATTTATGATAATCCTCATTTGTGTCTAAAATCGAAATGCATGATAATGAGAAGGTTTGCTTAGAAATGTTTATGATAAAACTCTAGATGATGGTCCTATCTTGCTTGATAATATTATTGAGAGTGATAAATCATCTTGTTTTAACATGTCTAAAAGTGGGTTTGAAATTATTAATCCCACTATCTTGGAGCTTGATAAAAATTATGTGCTTGTAAATCATGAGAAGCATGTTTTATGTGATAGTTATGTTGTTGAGTTTGCTCATGATGCTACTGAAAGTTATTTTGAGAGAGGAAAATATGGTTGCAAAAGTTTTCAAGTCACTAAAATAACTCTCTTTATGTTGAAAGTTTTGAAGTTGCAATTGTTTCATCTTTCTATACTAGTTGCTTTATGCTTCAAAAATTTATTTTATTATAAGATCCCCTTGCATAGGAAGTGGGTTAGACTTAAATGTGTTTGATATTTGCCTCGATGCTTTCTTTTGTCTTTCAACTCTTATTCTTATGAGAGCATCATTAAAATCTGGTAGCCTAGCTATATGGCTATAAAGGAAGCGCTTTACGGGAGGCAACCCGTTGTTTTTATTTTGATTTTCTTTGTGTCCTCTTGTTGTAACAAGAGATTTAGTTTTTAGTTTTGTTTCTGGAATTTTTAATAAAGTGCCAAGTTTTACCTATTTTGGCTTGAAAAAGTTGCTCGTTGCATTCGGAGATTTTATTCCTGCATGAATCTGTGCACGGTATGATTTTTCATTTTTTATTCTGTAACTCCGAACGAGCTGATATTTGAACTTTAGTTGCAACTTTTCATCCTCTGTAAGCATGAATGTTTTCAGAATTTTTCGACATATTTAAGTAGGGTAGAAAAATATGTTTTGTTGCTGCTGTTTTTCTGGACAGATTTTGTCCCATTTTGTTTGATGCATTCTTTGAACTTTTAACTTGAATCTTTTTTATCTAATTGAGTTTATAAGTAGGCATACAATATTATACACTTTCTGGACATTCATATGAATTTTTGTTTAAGGATTTTATGCAGCAAGTAATTCATTTGTCTATCACTAGTAATGTCACCCACAGAAAAGAAATGGGAGAAACGGTGTTTTGAAGTTTTTTCACAGGATTAGAGGAGATGCACCAAGAGCTATCCAAGGATGGTGAAGACCATAAGCTTGGGGATGTGAAGACAACCCCACTGGACCAACACACTCTCGGTTTGCACATGTCTAACTTCTGTTTTTCGATCAATTGCACTTTATCGTATAAACTTGGAGCGTCTTTTATTTGCTTTTTTGCTATTTCGGTTTGATTTTTATTTTCTTGAGACCACCACTATCATTAATAATAAGAGAGCTACAGGAAGTTTGGGTTGAATTAAGGTTGCTATTAAATATATTGGAATAGGGATGTTTGAGTTGATTTAAAAAGATACATATAGTTGCATTATTCATGTGCTTTTAATGAGTATTAATTTGCAAGTGTTTTATCAAGAGCTATCTTTTATCATGTTTAGATATTGAATGTTACCTTTACTTTGTTTAACATGGATTGATTAGTTCTATGGACACTTATGCATGTATTTAGATGGCCAACTTTCTCCCTCTTGCTAGCCCAAAAAATTCCAACAAGTAAAAAGCTTGTTTTCCAACACCTTCAGCCAAAGTTTTTCCAGTGAGTCCACCATTACCTATTAGCTTTATGCTATACCAAGTATGTTTATCATGTTATATTGTGTTATCTATACTTCTGAATTAAAATGCTTATGTTATTGATTGTTATGGAAAAGTTGGTTAAAGCTCTCACGAACTTGATGCACACCTTACTTTTATTGCACTTAATAAACATGAACCATTGTGATTAAAATTATGAAGTTGTGAGCTTGACAATAGTTTTGGTTGGGAGTTAGCCCATATGTGCTGTCACATGGCAAGATTTCAACATTGCACTTATTTATATTCAGTTGATATCATGTACTTTTGTTTATGGATGCTTATCATGGTGCCAAATAAGTGTGGAAACTTAGTAAGTTCAAAGAGTTTGTATAAATGGTTAGAGAGATGCTTGGGCCGCCAATCTAAGCCATGCATCATTCATGGTGGAAATTTACAGCGTTCCATAATGATCATTCCATGATGCACCTCATAATAAAAAGCTATACCCATAGTAAATAAAAGAAGTGCTGAGATTGTTCATTGTCTGTTTGTCTTGTCATTTTTACATGGGCTTGTTCCATGTCATGAGGCAAGAGGTACCCTAGTTGCAGCTCTTAATGATGCTATTATTACTTGCAATGACCTTAACTTGAATTTACTTGGTGGACCGAATTGAGTAACACCATGGTGTAGGTACTTGTATTCAAGGGACATGAGACATTCAACCAATACTTTGTCAAGCACACTACCCATATTTGCTTTCACTTTAAACCTTAACCATTCAAGATGCTATGATAGGGGTAATGAGAGCTCCACACCAATGAATACCACATTGCAAGCATTAACTTAAGTAGAAACCTTTGGAAGTTAGATGAAACTTATTCGTGTTTTAACCTCTACTTATTTATCTATCCAAAGTGTCCACCTTTTATATTCAGATTTCATAAGAAGTACTCTATGACCACTATAGTATGTTTTTACTTTTCATTATGCATACATTTGGTCCATAGTACTTTCTTCTATGTTACACTTTGTGAAATTATCATTGAGCATCTTTACATTGAGTAATTAATATCACTTCGTAATCTATCTTGTATATTTCTATTCCTTTGAAGAATGAATCATTTGACTCTATGTAGCAATAGTAATCATCTTTTCCATTGATAGTATTAAAATGCAAAGTCCATGTTAGTTTTATCACCTTCATACTCGAGGACGAGCATAGGTTAAGCTTGGGGATGTTGATGCATGTAAAATGCATACATGAACTTTACATTTTACTACCTGATATTCCAGCTTATTTGCATCATATATGGGTTATATTTATGATTTATAATGATTTTGGGGATAATTCACAATTTCCCTATTTTTCTGGAATTAACCCTGCACTGTCAGAAAACTCTGTTTTCTATATTTTTACGTTTCAGGGACCCAAATCACGTCATAATGATCTGAGATTTCACGGGGATCATTTGTTGGAAGGAACGAAACGTAGGAGCGAAGGAAGCGATCGAGCGAAGACCGGAGGGCCAAAACAAGTGGGCCCACGCGGCCAGATTCCTTGGCCGCGTGGGACCCACCATCTGGGTCTCGAGCCTCCAACGTCGTCGATCTTCGTCTCCGAGTCTCCGTCTTGACCTAAAATTGTCTATAAAAATAGCCCCCCGACGCTTGAAAGGAGCGCCGCCGAAACACAGAAACCACGAAACAGATACTTGGAGCTGCAGATTGGAGGGGAAAAACTCTGGCGGGGCGCTGCCGGCGTGGTCTCCTCCTTCTCCAACAACATCTCCATGATCTCCATGATGAAGAAGGAGTAGTCCACCCCTGGGCTATGGGTTTGTGGAAGTAACTTATGTATCTCTCCTCTCTTTGAGCTTCACTAATTAGTACCGTATGAGCTGCTAAACATGATTACGGTCATCTATGTAATTTCTTTGTGGTGGATCTTTTTATGAGTTAATATATGTTTGAGATTGCAATGGTTTTGTTTCAGTTATGAAAGTAGATGCATATTATGTACCCCGTTCTTATTTACTTGTTCTGATCAAACTTGTCATGAGAGCTTGTGAGAGGGAACGTGTGCATTAGTTGGAGTAACGGGGGTGGCTAGTACGGTGAATGTGACAGTTGTTCCGTGATCCACTTGGGTAATCTACCTTACTTTGTTGCCTCACTAGGGATAAAGAAAAATACCTTGCTACCGGAGAAGTGGATGTGACCATTGCCACTAACTCCATGACTAGATCTAGCATGTTCTTACTTTAACTTCATGTCATTGAACTTATTGCTATGCTCTGATTTATCTTAATACTAAGATGACTAGATTTAATTCCATCTTGGTGGAGTATAAGAGAGATTAATAATAAACAAAAGATCTCTATGTTAGGACGTGATGCCCATTATTAGTAACTTGTCAAACCATGTTGTTGCAATCTCATATGTTAATTCTAGTGTTCCATTATCTACCACTTTACTAAAGAGAGAGTGCATTTGTGAAACCATGAACCCCGGTCCATTTTTAATCATAAGAAACACTTTTCCAACAACTTTTATCCATTTACATTTTCTGTCATTATTAAATCCGAAAATACAAAAACACTTTTACATCTTGCATTCACAATATAAAACCCTAAAATATCATTTATCATTGTTTCCACCATCCTTGCATATTTATTTACCATCATTGCATATTTATTTACTGTTTTGAATTTGCATTTATTTTCATATCATTCTCACACCTTGTGCTTGACAACCACTTGGTGAGGTTGAGGGCACAAAACAATTTACTTTGTTTGCAGGTTCTCAAGAGAAGGATAGGAGATAAAACCTACACTACAGGTTCCCCAAGAGTTCGATATTAAACCCTCGAGTCACCCCTCGTGGGGAAAACTGTCTTTCCTATACTATACACTCTGCACTTGGAGTATCAACCGAACCCATTTTCTTTTAACGCAGTTAACTACGTTAAGGGCCATCACTCGGTTATTTCTATACCCGAGCTCTTTACTTATGCACTTTACATTGTGATAGCCTTCGTGCTTGAAGTTTTCTGTATTGCTATCACTTTGTTGCTTGTCTAGCTTAGCATAAGTTATTGGTGCCCATAGGTGATCCTAATATATTTAGGTTGGTGGCTTGTTAATTTAAACACCTAGTTTTATTCCGCAATTATCAAACCTAAACCGGAAAAGTTTAAATCGCCTATTCACCCCCCCCCCCCCCCCCCCCCCCCCCCTCCTCTAGGCGACATCCTTTTCCTTTCAAATGGAACCATTTTTTTGTTGTTCTTTTAGATTTTTACGAGTTTTAAAGTTACCACATCACTTTGGATGGTAAATTTATCGTGCACAAGTATTAGTATGATAACTGTCGATTTCATAATGACAACTACACCATAAAAAATTATGGTCATTATGTTCGTAACTATTATTTGAAGGACATGACAACTAAATCGATTTCGTGATGGATAACTACACCATGAAAATGCATGGACAAGTTTATCATACTGGGTGGTAACTCCGTCAGTATTGGGGTGGTAACTATTACAAAGAAAGTATGGTAACTAAATTGATTTTGTGAAGTATAACTACACCATGAAAACACATGGGAACTTTATCAGTACTGGGTGGTAACTCTATCAATATTGGGGTGGCAACTATTACCTGTTAACTATATTAATTTGTGGTGGATAACTATACAATGAAAACACATGGTTAATTTTATCAGTACTGGTGGTAACTATTACCGAAAGAGTATGTTAACTATATTGATTTTATGATGGATAACTACACTATGAATACATGGGTAACTTTATCAGTACTGGATGGGTAATGATACGTCTCCAACGTATCTATAATTTCTTATGTTCCATGCTAGTTTTATACCAATAGCTACATGTTTTATTCACACTTCATAGCATTTTTTATGCATTTTCTGGAACTAACCTATTAACAAGATGCCACAGTGCCAGTTCCTTTTTTCTGCTGTTTTTGGTTTCAGAAAAGCTGTTCTGGAAATATTCTCGGAATCGGACGAGACAAAATGCTAGATGCCTATTTTTCCCGACACGTTCCAGAAGTCCGAAGAGGAGACGAAGGGGGCAGCAGGGCGCCCTCACCCTATGGCGGCGCGGGTGGGCCCCCTGCCGCGCCACCCTATGGGGAGCGGGCCTCGCGCCTCCACTGACGTCGCCCCTTCGCCTATTTATTCCTATAGACGCGAAAACCCTAAAACACCGAGCCATATTTACAGAAAACATCCGCTGCCGCCGCCGCTGTCAACCCTAACTCGGGGGGTTCAGAAGTTCTCCTCCAGCACCCTGCCGGAGAGGGGAATCATCACCGGAGGGCTCTACGTCGCCATGCCTGCCTTCGGAGTGATGCGGGAGTAGTTCATCCTTGGACTACGGGTCCATACAGCAGCTAGATGGTTGTCTTCTCCTTTTGTGCCATCATGTTTAGATCTTGTGAGCTGCCTATCATGATCAAGATCATCTTATTGTAATGCTACATGTTGTGTTTGTTGGGATCCGATGGATATTGAATACTATGTCAAGTTGATTATTGATCTATCATATATGTGTTGTTTATGATCTTGCATGCTCTCCGTTATTAGTGTAGGCTTTGGCCAAGTTTATGCTTGTAACTCCAAGAGGGAGTATTTATGCTATATAGTAGGTTCATGCCTCCATTTAATCTGGGACAGTGACAGAAAGTTCTAAGGTTGTGGATGTGCTGTTGCTACTAGGGGTAAAACAGCAATGCTTTGTCTAAGGATATTAGTGTTGTTTACATTATGCACCATACTTAATGCAATTGTCTGTTGCTTGCAACTTAATACTGGAAGGGTGCGGATGCTAACCTGAAGGTGGACTATTTAGACACAGATGCATGCTGGATGGCGGTCTGTGTACTTTGTCGTAATGCCAAATAAATCTCATAGTGATCATCATGATATGTATGTGCATTGTTATGCCCTCTCTATTTGTCAATTGCCCAACTGTAATTTGTTCACCCAACATGTTTAGTATTTATTATGGAGAGACACCACTAGTGAACTGTGGACCCCGGTCCATTCTTTTACATCTGAAATACAACCTACTGCAATCATTGTTCTTTTACATTCTCTGCAAACAAACATCATTTTCCACACTATACGCCTAATCCTTTGTTTTCAGCAAGCCGGTGAGATTGACAACCTCACTGTTTCGTTGGGACAAAGTAGTTTGATTGTGTTGTGCAGGTTCCACGTTGGCACCGGAATCTCTGGTGTTGCACCGCACTACATTCCTCCACCAACACCTTCGGAGCAACGTTGACTTCCTACTGGATTGATAACCTTGGTTTCATAATGAGGGAAAACTTGCTGCTGCACTCATCATACCTTCCTCTTGCGGTTTCCAACGGACGTGTGACTTTACACGCATCAAGCATATTTTCTGGCGCCGTTGCGAGGAAGTCGAGTTGCTTTGGATTCAGAAGATTTCTGCCTCCACTAGGCTCCAGTATTTTCTGGCGTTCTTGCAAGGGGAGTCTCTCACACCCAATATCTTTACTTTGTTTTTGTCTTGCTTTATTTTTATATTGTCTTGTTTGCTTTCTTTATATCAAAAACACAAAAAAAATTAGTTACTTGTTTTTATCTTGTTATTTTGGTTTTGTTTTTACTTTTGCTAAAATGAGTACTCCTGAAGTTGAAGTTCGGTCCTTTAAGCAACAAGGTGGAGAAAGTTTGAAAGATGCTTGGTATAGGATTAGTAATGCTCATCATAGATGTAATAAAAAACATTCTACCATGATCCTTCTTAGGAATTTCTATGTTGGTATCACTAGTTGGTATAGGTATGTTTTGGATACTCTTACAGGGGGTAATTTCCTAGGTACTCCTGCTTTAGAAGCTTGTAATTTAATTGAAAGTTTAGTAGGAACACCACCTACTAACATTAAAACTGAGATCACTTTGGAGGATATTATAAACAAACTAAATTCTATGGAGAATTTTTTTTCCAACACTACTTGAATCAGTAGCAAGCAGCACTAATGAAAGAATCACTGCTTTAGAGGCTAAACATGCTCTTGATAATCAAAACCATAGGATTGGTGAACTAGAAGAAGCTATGGGAACCTTGGGTTCAACCTTTCCTCTCTTAAGTTTAAGGAGAAGGCTTATGTGGGGAAGGAGCAAAAGTTCATGTATGTTCCTAAGATGCCAAAGCCAAAGACTCATTATGAACTTAAAATTGATAAAACTCTTAGTAAAACTTGGGAAATTTAAATAATGAAACATCTTCAGAAATACCTGAGGTACCCATTGTGACAAGTTATGAGGAACCTTTTGATGATTTGGATGATTTATCTCTTGATAACACTTGATTTTCACTTTCTGCGCCTAGCTGAAAGGCGTTAAAGAAAAGCGCTTGTGGGAGACAACCCATCTTTTTATTTTCTGTCATTTTATTTTATTTTGAGTCAAGGTGCTGTTTACTTCTGTAGCAACTCCTTTGTATATTTATTTTATTGCATTGTTGTGCCAAGTAAAGTCTCTAGTTGAAAGTTGTTGCTAAAATTGGATTTTCTGCGCAGTGACAGATTTTTGTTGTCCACCATTTTGAGCTGTATGCGCTACAGAAAATTCGAAAAATTCTGACAAAAATTATGCACGATCCTTATATATGTACACAACTTTCATTAGTTTGGGCTTCTTCCATCTGAGCAAGTTAAGTGCCTCGAAAAAATTCGTCTTTCCAGACTGTTCTGTTTTTGACAGATTATGCCTTTCGTTTTGCATTGCCTCTTTTACTATGTTTGATTGGATTTCTTTGCTCCATTAAACATCAGTGGCTGTAAGTAATGTCCAGAAGCTTTGGTAATGATTGTGTCACTGTAGAATATGAGAATTTTTGATTATGCACTAACCCTCTAATGAGTTACCTGAGTTTGGTGTGGCGGAAGTTTTCAAGGAGTAAGAGAGAAGGATGATATGATGTGATCAAGAAGAGTGAAAAGCCTAAGCTTGGGGATGCCCCGTGGGTCATCCCTGCAATATTCAAGAAGACTCAAGCGTCTAAGCTTGGGGATGCCTTGGGCATCCCCTTCTTCATCAACAATTTATCAGGTCATCTCTAGTGAAACTATATTTTAATTTCCACATTTTATGTATTTTACTTGGAGCGTCTGTTTGCTTTTATTTTTGTTTGTTGTTTTTATTTTTCTGAATAAAGTCGGATCCTAGCATTCTTGTGTGGGAGAGAGACACGCTCCGCTTTTTCATGTGAATACTCATATTCTTCACTTATATTTTTTGAGTATTCTTATCTAGCTACTGCTATACTTTTAGCTCCTGTTTTTCATGCATCTCTTTTAGAGCTGTTAATTCTTGTGGAAAGTACTCTCTTGTTTCTTTTGTAAATTACTTGGAGAGTTGCTTGGTTGATGTGTTGGTTCAGAAAATGCTGCATATGGTAGATGGTATATCGAAAAGACACTCATATAGATCATTGTCTTGTTTTATTTGACACTTGGCAATTGTTTTGAGCTCTAAAGTATTTCATGTTTAAGCTCTTGCATCATGTAGTTAAAAGTCTATTAGTAAAGAACTATTGTAGAGCTTGTTGAAATTTGGTTTGCATGATTGGTATCTCTAAGGTCTAGATATTTTCTGGTAAAAGTGTTTGAGCAACAAGGAAAGACAGTGTAGAGTCTTATAATGCTTGCAATATGTTTTCATGTGAGTCTTGCTGTACCGGTTTATACTTGTGTTTGCTTCAAACAACCTTGCTAGCCTAAACTTGTACTGAGAGGGAATGCTTCTCGTGCATCCAAACCTTGAGCCAAAACCCATGCCAATTGTGTCCACCATATCTACCTATTATGTGGTATTTCCTGCCATTCCAAGTAAATACTTCATGTGCTACCTTTAAACTATTCAAAACTTTATTACTCCTTATTTGTGTCAATGTTTTATAGCTCATCAGGAAGTATGTGGCGTTTACTCTATCACCTTGTCATTTATTCATGACAGACTTTCACCAATGGACTAGTGGTATATACATCCGCTTATCCAATAACTTGCAAAAATAGCTGGCAAATGGGGTGCCCAGTCCCAATTAATTATAACTTTAACCATTTGATTATCTTCACATGTTTGCCAATGATTTATCAAAAGCAAATTCCAAAATGTTAAACTTTATCAAATAGGCACTCCTCCATGGTATGTGATTGTTGGAAGGCACCCGAGGATTCGGTTAGCCATGGCTTGTGTAAGCAAAGGTTGGGAGGAGTGTCATACCAATTTATAAATATGCATGTGTAAACAAAAGAGAAGAGGGATGATCTACCCTTGGGTAGAAATGACGTCCTTCATGGGAGCCGCTCTTGAAAGTTTGGGTGACAAGGGGGATAGAGTGCCCACTGCCATTCGTTGACAACAACAAACACCTCTCAAACACTTACTTTATGCTCTCTATATGTTTTCAAAACTTAAAAAGCTCTAGCACATGATTTAATCCCTGCTTCCTCTGCGAAGGGTCTATCTTTTACTTTATTGTTGAGTCAGTTTACCTACTCCTTTCTATCCCTGAAGCAAACACTTGTGTCAACTTTGTGTGCAACAATTCTTATATGTTTACTTATTGCACTTATTATATTGCTTTGTGTTGACAATTATCCATGAGATATACAAGTTACAAGTTGAAAGCAATTGCTGAAACTTAATCTTCCTTTGTGTTGCTTCAATGCCTTTTACTTAGAATCTATTGCTTTATGAGTTAGCTCTTATGCAAAACTTTTTGATGCTTGTCTTGAAAGTACTATTTATGAAAAGCTTTTGCTTATATGATTCAGAGTTTACTCATTATCTATTTGTTAGCAAACTATAGACCATTGCCTTGAGTCACTTCATTCATGACATATGCTTTACAATATTATTTGATCAAGATTATGTTGGTAGCATGTCACTTCAGAAATTATTGTTGTTATCGTTTACCTACTCGAGGACGAGTAGAACTAAGCTTGGGGATGCTTGATACGTCTCCAACGTATCTATAATTTCTTATGTTCCATGCAAGTTTTATACCAATAGCTACATGTTTTATTCACACTTCATAGAATTTTTATGCATTTTCTGGAACTAATCTATTAACAAGATGCCACAGTGCCAGTTCCTATTTTCTGCTGTTTTTGGTTTCAGAAAAGCTGTTCTGGAAATATTCACGGAATCGGACGAGATTAAATCCCAGATGCCTATTTTTCCCGACACGTTCCAGAAGTCCGAAGAGGAGACGAAGGGGGGCAGCAGGGCGCCCTCACCCTATGGTGACGTGGGTGGGCCCCCTGCCGCGCCACCCTATGGGGAGCGGGCCCCGCGCCTCCACCGACGTCGCCCCTTCGCCTATTTATTCCTCCAGACGTGAAAACCCTAAAACACCGAGCCATATTTCCAGAAAACATCCGCTGCCGCCGCCGTCAACCCTAACTCGGGGGTTCAGAAGTTCTCCTCCGGCACCCTGGCAGAGAGGGGAATCATCACCGGAGGGCTCTACATCGCCATGCCTGCCTCCGGAGTGATGCGTGAGTAGTTCATCCTTGGACTACGGGTCCATACAGTAGCTAGATGGTTGTCTTCTCCTTTTGTGCCATCATGTTTAGATCTTGTGAGCTGCCTATCATGATCAAGATCATCTTATTGTAATGCTACATGTTGTGTTTGTTGGGATCCGATGGATATTGAATACTATGTCAAGTTGATTATTGATCTATCATATATGTGTTGTTTATGATCTTGCATGCTCTCCGTTATTAGTGTAGGCTTTGGCCAAGTTTATGCTTGTAACTCCAAGAGGGAGTATTTATGCTAGATAGTAGGTTCATGCCTCCATTTAATCTGGGACAGTGACAGAAAGTTCTAAGGTTGTGGATGTGCTATTGCTAATAGGGGTAAAACAGCAATGCTTTGTCTAAGGATATTAGTGTTGTTTACATTATGCACCATACTTAATGCAATTGTCTGTTGCTTGCAACTTAATACTGGAAGGGGTGCGGATGCTAACCTGAAGGTGGACTATTTAGACACAGATGCATGCTGGATGGCGGTATGTGTACTTTGTCGTAATGCCCAAATAAATCTCATAGTGATCATCATGATATGTATGTGCATTGTTATGCCCTCTCTATTTGTCAATTGCCTAACTGTAATTTGTTCACCCAACATGTTTAGTATTTTATTATGGAGAGACACCACTAGTGAACAGTGGATCCCGGTCCATTCTTTTACATCTGAAATACAACCTACTGCAATCATTGTTCTTTTACATTCTCTGCAAACAAACATCATTTTCCACACTATACGTCTAATCCTTTGTTTTCAGCAACCCGGTGAGATTGAC
Organism: Poa pratensis; assembly: GCA_947311845.1. Taxonomy (NCBI): domain Eukaryota; kingdom Viridiplantae; phylum Streptophyta; class Magnoliopsida; order Poales; family Poaceae; genus Poa; species Poa pratensis. Next base: position 3,244,827 of record CAMZMU010000049.1, on the reverse strand, counting down.
AACCTCATGTTTCGTTGGGACAAAGTAGTTTGATTGTGTTGTGCAGGTTCCACGTTGGCACCGGAATCTCTGGTGTTGCGCCGCACTACATTCCTCCACCAACACCTTCGGAGCAACGTTGACTTCCTACTGGATGATAACCTTGGTTTCATACTGAGGGAAAACTTGCTGCTGCACTCATCATACCTTCCTCTTGGGGTTTCCAACGGACGTGTGACTTTACACGCATCAGGTAACTTCATCAGTATTGGGTGATAACTATTATCGAGAGAGTAAGGTAACTGCATCGATTTCGTGATGGATAATTACATTATGAACACATGTGTAACTTTACCAACATGAAAATACAGGGGTAACTTTATCAGTACTGGTTAGGTAATTCTATCAGTATTAGGTGGATAACTATTACTGAGAGAGACAACTATATCGATTTGTGATAAATAATTACATCATGAACACATGGGTAACTACATCAGTATTGGGCGGATAATTATTAGCCACAAGACAGGGTGACTACATTGGTGATAACTATCTCATAAACAGAAGGGTAACTCTATTAATACGAGGTGGGTAACTTTTTTATTAAAGGATGTCATCGTCGGCCGGGAACCGCACGAGAGCGCACCTCCTCCTAGCGTGGTGACGTCAAATGCCTTGGTGCATGCGTCGTCGCCGTTAACCACGACAAACTCGACGGCGTCGCGCACCCTCACCACTGGACTACAGCGCTGACTCGGCTCCTTGCGATCCCGCATCGCAGAGCTCGCCAAGATCCATGGCGAAGACATGTACGTGTGGATTCAAGATGAAGGGCGGATGAGAGGAGCGACCGACGCGAATGTGGTGTGGTGCGGTCTGTGGTTGGGGTTTGGGTGGAAACTCGTCCATTCGTTATCGACGGTTCGTGAAGCTGCGTCGACGTAAGCCCGTGTAAGGGGCTGATAATTACATTTTCCGTAAATTTGCTTCTAATTTTCTTTTAAAAGTAGCAATGTCACCATTGTTTCTCTTCATTTTTGAAAATTCTACAACAAAATTAGCAGCAGACTACAATCCAAAACTAGCCTGCCTGATCGTATGCGATTAGGTAGAGTATTGCAATTTGTTTCTGCCTTCTATTCATGCGCTTTGCTTGCAATTAACAGAGGCTATTTTCTCTTCATGCGCACGTGCCGATGCTTTCACCTAGGTTGGCCGGCGGCCCGGCGTGTTGTTGCTTCTGCTCAGCTGGTGGCCTAGTGCATTCCGAAGTCTAGATCACGCCGCGTCGTTGCCACCGTACCACGGTACCAGCGCACGGCGCCCGGTGCCGCTTGGTGGCTCTAGTTTAATAGTTCCAGAAATAATTGCTTGTACGTCACACGTCAGTTGGGAACCCCAAGAGGAAGGTATGATGAGTGCAGCAGTAAGTTTTCCCTCAGTATGAAACCAAGGTTTAATCGGACCAGTAGGAAAACGAGGTTTGCTTCGAAGGTGTTGGTGGAGGAGTGTAGTGCGGCGCAACACCAGGGATTCCGGTGCCAACGTGGAACCTGCACAACACAATCAAATTACTTTGCCCCAACTTAACAGTGAGGTTGTCAATCTCACCGGCTTGCTGAAAACAAAGGGTTAAACGTATCGAATGGAAAATGATGTTTGTTTGCATAAAACAGTAGAGAACAATGATTGCAGTAGATTGTATTTCAGATGTAAAAGAATGGACCGGGGTCCACAGTTCACTAGTGGTGTCTCTCCAATAAGATAACTAACATGCTGGGTAAACAAATTACAGCTGGGCAATTGACAATTGATAAGTGCATATAACATGCATGTGTGAGCTGTGGTGTCTACTATGAGATTCATTTGGGCATTACGACAAAGTACATAGACCGCTATCCAGCATGCATCTATGCCTAAATAGTCCACTTTCCGGTTAACATCCGTACCCCTTCCAGTATTAAGTTGCAAGCAACAGACAATTGCATTAAGTAATGTGCGTAATGTAAACAATACATTCATCCTTGAATAAAGCATTGCTGTTTTACCCCTAGTGGCAACAACACATCTACAACCTTAGAACTTGCTGTCACTATCCCAGGTTAAATAGAGGTTGAACCCAACTATCATGCATAAATACCCCCTCTTGGAGTTACAAGTATTCACGTGGCCAAGGCTTCAACAAGTAACGGAGAGCATGCAAGATCACAAATGACATAGACATGATAATATAATATTCAGCTCCACATAGGTATCAATATAAGTCAGATCCCAGCAAACACAACATGTAGCATTACAATAAGATGATCTTGATCATGATAGGCAGCTCACAAGATCTAAACATGATGGCACAAGTGGAGAAGACAACCATCTAGCTACTGCTATGGACCCATAGTCCAAGGATGAACTACTCACGCATCACTCCGGAGGCGGGCATGGCGATGTAGAGCCCTCCGGTGATGATTCCCCTCTCCGGCAGGGTGCCGGGAAGAGCTTCAGAACCCCCCGAGTTAGGGTTGACGACGGCGGCGGCAGCGAATATGTTCTGGATGAAAGGCTCGGTGTTTTAGGGTTTTCGCGTCTCGGGGAATAAATAGGCGAAGGGGCGATGTCGGCGGACCCCCGAGGGGCCCAAACCACCAGGCGCGGCTGGGCCCACTGCCGCGCCACCTGGTGGTTTGGCCACCTCGTGGCTCTTCGTCTCTCCTTCGGACTCCGTGTACGTGCTGGAAAAATAGGGACTGGCCTTTTGTTTCGTGCAATTCCGAGAATATTTCCAGAAGTAACTTTCTGAAACCAAAAACAGCAGAAAACAGGGAACTGGCACTGTGGCATCTTGTTAATAGGTTAGTCCCAGAAAATGCATAAAAGTGATACGAAGTGTATATAAAACATGTAGCAAATGGTATAATATAAGCATGGAACAGCAGAAATTATGGATACGTTGGAGACGTATCAAGCATCCCCAAGCTTAGTTCTACTCGTCCTCGAGTAGGTAAAACGATAACAACAAATAATTTCTGAGGAGACATGCTTTCACACAATCTTGATCAATATATTGCAAGGCTCATGTCATGAATGAAGTGACTCAAAGCAATGATCTATAGTTTGCTAACAAATAGATAAAGAGTAAACAATGAATCATATAAGCAAAAACTTTTCATGAATAGTACTTTCAAGACAAGCATCAAAAAGTTTTGCATAAGAGGTAACTCATAAAGCAATAGATTCAAAGTAAAAGGCATTGAAGCAACACAAAGGATGATTAAGTTTCAGCATTTGCTTTCAACTTGTAACATGTATATCTCATGGATAGTTGTCAACATAAAGCAATATAACAAGTGCAATAAGTAAATATGTAAGAATCAATGCACACAAAGTTGACACAAGTGTTTGCTTCTAAGATAGAAAGGAGTAGGTAAACTGACTCAACATAAAGTAAAAGATAGGCCCTTCGCAGAGGGAAGCAGGGATTAAATCATGTGCTAGAGCTTTTTAAGTTTTCGAAAGCATATAGAGAGCACAAAATAAGTATTTGAGAGGTGTTTGTTGTTGTCAACGAATGGTAGTGGGCACTCTAACCCCCTTGTCAACCAGACTTTCAAAGAGCGGCTCCCATGAAGGACGTTATCTCTACCAGCAAGGTAGATCATCCCTCTTCTCTTTTGTTTACACATGTATTTTAGTTTCTTTATAGATGACACTCCTCCCAACCTTTTGCTTACACAAGCCATGGCTAACCGAATCCTCGGGTGCCTTCCAACATTCACATACCATGGAGGAGTGTCTATTGCAAAATTAAGTTGCTTACTGATAAATCAGGGCAAAACATGTGAAGAGAATTATTAATGAAAGTTGTAATTAATTGGGGCTGGGCACCCCGTTGCCAGCTCTTTTTGCAAATTATTGGATAAGCGGATGTATATGCCACTAGTCCAGGTGAAAGTCTGTCAGAAGTAAATGACAAGATTGAAAGATAAAACACCACATACTTCCTCATGAGCTATAAAACATTGACACAAATAAGGAGTAATAAAGTTTTGAATAGTTTAAAGGTAGCACATGAAATATTTACTTGGAATGGCAGGAAATACCACATAGTAGGTAGGTATGGTGGACACAAATGGCATGGGTTTTGGCTCAAGTTTTGGATGCACGAGAAGCATTCCCTCTCAGTACAGAGTTTAGGCTAGCAAGGTTGTTTGAAGCAAACACAAGTATAAACCGGTACAGCAAGAATCACATAAAAACATATTGCAAGTATTATAAGACTCTACACTGTCTTCCTTGTTGCTCAAACATTTTACCAGAAAATATCTAGACCTTAGAGAGAACAAATATGCATCCCAAGTCTCAACAAGCTCTACGGTAGTTCTCCACTACTAGGCTTTAACTACATGATGCAAGAGCTTAAACATGATCTACTTGAGAGCTCAAAACAATTGCAAAGCATCAAATCAAAACAAGACAATGATCTACAAGAATGCATATGTCTTTTCCAATACCAACTACTACATGTAGCATTTTCTTTCTTCCAAACAAACACCAATAATTTATTTAAACATAAACTCTCCAAATGATAATATAATGCAGCAAGAGAGTATTTATAAACAAGTGCTAACAGCTCGAAGAGATGCATGAAAAACAGGAGCTAAAAGCACTGCAGTAGCTAGTTAAGAATACTCAACAAATATAAGTGAAGAACATGAGTATTCACATGAAAAAGCGGAGCGTGTCTCTCTCCCACACAAGGATTGCTAGGATCCGAATTTATTCAAACAAAAACAAAAATAAAAACACACAGACGCTCCAAGTAAAGCGCATAAGATGTGAAAGAATTAAAATATAGTTTCACTAGAGATGACCTGATAAGTTTGTTGATGAAGAAGGGGATGCCTTGGGCATCCCCAAGCTTAGACGCTTGAGTCTCTCTGAATATGGTTGGGATGAACCACGGGGGCATCCCCAAGCTTAGGCTTTTCACTCTTCTTGATCACATAATATCACCCTTCTCGCTTGATCCTTGAAAACTTCCTTCACACCAAACTCAAGACAGTTCTCATTAGAGGGTTAGTGCATAATCAAAAATTCTCATATTCTGTAATGATACAATCAATCCCAAAGCTTCTGGACATTAGCTACAGCCACCAATGCTTTGTGGAGCAAAGAAATCCACACAAACACAGTAAAAGAGCGAATGCAAAACAAAAGGCAGAATCTGTCAAAAACAGAACAGTCTGGAATGACGAATTTTTTCGAGGCACTTAAGTTGCTCAGATGGATCTGGCCTAAAATAATGAAAGTTGCGTACATATCTCAGGAATATGCGTGATTTTTCTCAGAATTTTTTGAATTTTCTACAGGGAGATAAGCTCAAATCCGTGACAGCTAAAAATCTGTCACTGCGCAGAAATCCAAATCTTGCATCAACTTTCAATATAGAACTTTACTTGGCACAACATTGCGATAAAATAAAGATACAAAGGAGTTGCTACAGAAGTAACAAAACTCCTTGACTCAAAGAAAACAAAAATAACAGCAAATAAAAACGATGGGTTGTCTCCCATAAGCGCTTTTCTTTAACGCCTTTCAGCTAGGCGCAGAAAGTGAAAATCAAGTGTTGTCAAGAGAAGAAGCATCAACATCATAACTTGCTCTAACAATAGAGTCAAAAGGTAACTTCATTCTCTTCCTAGGGAAGTGTTCCATACCTTTCTTGAGAGGAAATTGGTACCTTATATTACCTTCTTTCATATCAATGATGGCACCAACAGTTCGAAGAAAAGGTCTTCCCAAAACAATAGGACAAGATGCATTGCATTCAATATCCATAACAATAAAATCAACGGGGACAAGGTTATCTTTTACTGTAATAAAAACATCATTAACTCGCCCCAAAGGTTTCTTCATAGCATTATCAGCGAGAAAAACATCCAAATAACAATGTTCCAAAGGTGGCAAATCAAGAATATCATAAAGCTTCTTGGGCAAAACTGAAACACTTGCACCAAGATCACACAAGGCATTGCAATAAAAATCATTCACCTTTACCTTAATGATGGGTTCCCAACCATCTTCTAATTTCCTAGGAATAGAAGCTTTAAGTTTCAACTTCTCCTCCCTAGCTTGCAAAAGAGCATTTGTAATATGCTTTGTAAAAGCCAAATTAATAGTGCTAGCATTGGGACTTCTAGCTAATTTTTGCAAGAACATAATAACTTCAGAGATGTTACAATCATCAAAATCAAAATCATTATTGTCAATGGTGGTGGAACCATTGTCTCCAATAGTTTGAAAAATTTCAGCACTTTTATCAGAAAAAGTTTCAGCAGTTTTAGGCAATTTCAAACGCTTAGCAGAAGTAGTAGAGACATTATCAACACCAATAACATTACCATCAATAGTAGGAGGTTTACTAGCATGTGAAACATTAGCATTACTAGTGGTGGTGATAGTACAAACTCTAACTATACTATTCTCTTTTTCAAGTTCTTCCTCTTTTTCCCACCTAGCATGCAATTCAGCCAACATCCTAATATTATTATCAATTCGAACTTGGATGGCATTTGCTGTAGCAAATGACTTAATATCTTTAACTTCATTAGGCATAACTTTCAGTTTTAGAATTTCAACATCATGAGCAAGACTATCAACTTTAGAGACAAGATCATCAATTTTTTCAAACTTTTCCTCAACAGTTTTATTGAAAGCTTTTTGTGTGCTAATAAATTCTTTAAGCATAGCTTCAAGATCAGAGGACACACTTCTATTGTTGCTGTAGGAATTACCATAAGAATTGCCATAACCATTTGAAGGATAAGGCTTATAATTGTTGCTACCAAAATTATTCCTATAAGCATTGTTGTTGAAGTTGTTGTTTTTAATGAAGTTTACATCAACATGCTCTTCTTGAGCAACCAATGAAGCTAAAGGAATATTATTAGGATCAACATGAGATCTACCATTCACAAGCATAGACATAATAGCATCAATCTTATCACTCAAAGAGGAGGTTTCTTCAACAGAATTTACCTTCTTACCTTGAGGAGCTCTTTCGGTGTGCCATTCGGAATAGTTGATCATCATATCATCAAGTAGCTTTGTTGCTGCACCTAAAGTGATGGACATAAAGGTTCCTCCAGAGGCTGAATCCAATAAGTTCCTTGAGGAAAAATTTAATCCTGCATAAAAGGTTTGGATGATCATCCAAGTAGTCAGTCCATGAGTGGGACAATTCTTCACCAAAGATTTCATTCTTTCCCAAGCTTGAGCAACATGTTCATTATCAAGTTGTTTAAAATTCATAATGCTACTTCTCAAGGATATAATCTTAGCAGGAGGATAATATTTCCCTATGAAAGCATCTTTGCATTTTGTCCAAGAATTAATACTATTTCTAGGCAAAGAAAGCAACCATTCTTTAGCTCTTCCTCTCAAGGAGAAAGGAAAAAGTTTCAGTTTTATAATATCCCCATCCATATCCTTATACTTTTGCATTTCACAAAGTTCAACAAAGTTATTAAGATGGGCAGCAGCATCATCAGTACTAACACCAGAAAATTGCTCTTTCATAACAAGATTTAATAGAGCAGGTTTAATTTCATAAAATTCTGCTGTAGAAGCAGGTGGAGCAATAGGAGTGCATATGAAATCATTGTTGTTTGTGCTAGTGAAGTCACACAACTTAGTGTTCTCAGGAGTACTCATTTTGAAAAACAAAATCAAACTGAATTAAACAAGTAACTAATTTTTTTGTGTTTTTGATAAAGAAGCAAACAAACTAAATAAAAATAAACTAAGCAAGACAAATAACAAAGTAAAGAGATTGGGTGTGAGAGACTCCCCTTGCAGAAGCAATTCGTTTTCCCCGGCAACGGCGCCAGAAAACGTGTTGGTGGCTCTAGGTTAATAGTGCCAGAAACAATGCTTGTACGTCACACGTCAGTTGGGAACCCCAAGAGGAAGGTATGATGAGTGCAGCAGTAAGTTTTCCCTCAGTATGAAACCAAGGTTTAATCGACCAGTAGGAAAACGAGGTTTGCTTCGAAGGTGTTGGTGAGGAGTGTAGTGCGGCGCAACACCAGGGATTCCGGTGCCAACGTGGAACCTGCACAACACAATCAAATTACTTTGCCCCAACTTAACAGTGAGGTTGTCAATCTCACCGGCTTGCTGAAAACAAAGGGTTAAACGTATCGAATGGAAAATGATGTTTGTTTGCATAAAACAGTAGAGAACAATGATTGCAGTAGATTGTATTTCAGATGTAAAAGAATGGACCGGGGTCCACAGTTCACTAGTGGTGTCTCTCCAATAAGATAACTAACATGCTGGGTAAACAAATTACAGCTGGGCAATTGACAATTGATAAGTGCATATAACATGCATGTGTGAGCTGTGGTGTCTACTATGAGATTCATTTGGGCATTACGACAAAGTACATAGACCGCTATCCAGCATGCATCTATGCCTAAATAGTCCACTTTCCGGTTAACATCCGTACCCCTTCCAGTATTAAGTTGCAAGCAACAGACAATTGCATTAAGTAATGTGCGTAATGTAAACAATACATTCATCCTTGAATAAAGCATTGCTGTTTTACCCCTAGTGGCAACAACACATCTACAACCTTAGAACTTGCTGTCACTATCCCAGGTTAAATAGAGGTTGAACCCAACTATCATGCATAAATACCCCCTCTTGGAGTTACAAGTATTCACGTGGCCAAGGCTTCAACAAGTAACGGAGAGCATGCAAGATCACAAATGACATAGACATGATAATATAATATTCAGCTCCACATAGGTATCAATATAAGTCAGATCCCAGCAAACACAACATGTAGCATTACAATAAGATGATCTTGATCATGATAGGCAGCTCACAAGATCTAAACATGATGGCACAAGTGGAGAAGACAACCATCTAGCTACTGCTATGGACCCATAGTCCAAGGATGAACTACTCACGCATCACTCCGGAGGCGGGCATGGCGATGTAGAGCCCTCCGGTGATGATTCCCCTCTCCGGCAGGGTGCCGGGAAGAGCTTCAGAACCCCCCGAGTTAGGGTTGACGACGGCGGCGGCAGCGAATATGTTCTGGATGAAAGGCTCGGTGTTTTAGGGTTTTCGTCTCGGGGAATAAATAGGCGAAGGGGCGATGTCGGCGGACCCCCGAGGGGCCCAAACCACCAGGCGCGGCTGGGCCCACTGCCGCGCCATGGTGGTTTGGCCACCTCGTGGCTCTTCGTCTCTCCTTCGGACTCCGTGTACGTGCTGGAAAAATAGGGACCTGGCCTTTTGTTTCGTGCAATTCCGAGAATATTTCCAGAAGTAACTTTCTGAAACCAAAAACAGCAGAAAACAGGGAACTGGCACTGTGGCATCTTGTTAATAGGTTAGTCCCAGAAAATGCATAAAAGTGATACGAAGTGTATATAAAACATGTAGCAAATGGTATAATATAAGCATGGAACAGCAGAAATTATGGATACGTTGGAGACGTATCACCGCTCGACCGCGCTCTCGCCCCGCGAAGCACCTGAAGCCTCAGAGTTCTCAACGCCAACAGGCGTGCTCGCCAGATTGCATCCAGCGTACCATGATTTCCAAACTTGCTATCACACCGCCGGTCGCCGAGTTGACGAGGAAGGGAAATTCGGTATTTAGGAACGGAAACAGAGAGGAATTGGGAGGGCGAGCAGCTGCGCTGCCTGCAGGTGAGAGCAACCACGGTCGTGTCCTCGTGGAACGGTGGCAGAAGCTCTTGCCTGCACCGCCGATTTGTCACCACCACCATATCCTCCTGCCCTAGCTCGAGCCGTATGCGCACAGCCTAGCACGTGAGCCCTTCCCCACGTTGTCAGCCGTTGCTGTGGAAAGCAGTCACCCATCGGCGGAGCTCATGTAGGCGCCGGCGTCGATGCCCCGCCCCCGCAGACGTCGGGCACGGAGGAGATGGCGAGATCGACCCTGCCTCCGTCTAGAGAAACCTCCCGGCCACAGAGGTGAGGAGCTGTTGGTCGTGGGGGACTTGCCGGAGAGCACGAGAAGCGTGGTCTCCACAGCGGCGGCTTGGTTGTTGCTACTCATGTGCGCGGGCGTGGACGTGCGGGGACATGAGGAGAGGTAGCACAGCTATGGCGGCGAGCACGGCGGCGGCAATAGCGGCTGCGGAGGCGGCCGGTGGTAGGACCGGGCGGGGAACGGCATGTGCCGAGTGATTTTCTTCGGTGGTGGTGGTGCGCAGTGTGTAGATCGGATCGGGAGAGGAAAGAGGTTCATTGACCATGTAAGCGCAGATCTTGACCGTTCGCATGTGATCCAACGGTTCACGAAGCTGCGTTGCGTTTTGCCAAATATCAGCCGCCTGCTGAATAGATTATCCTTTTTCTTTTATCTTCTTTTTTGAACTGTATTTTGGATTCTGTATTTCTCGGGGATTGCAATTTATAGGGATGAAAGCGGAGCAGAAACTTTCCGACTTTTCCGTGGAAAAACGGAAACAGAATGAAAATACCCAAACGGAAATAGAATTTTGCGGAACGAAAACTTTTATTCGGAAACGAAAACGGAAACGGAACAACGTATTCTGGCGGAACGCGCACGGAAACGGAAGTTTCGTTTCCAGTAATACGGAACTTTCCGTTTTTGCTATGCGATGCTTACCTATATTATATACAAAATTTATGCAGTAATAAGAAACTTGTGCACCCTATATTATATAATCATTATATCTCCTTATATTTTATTTCATTTTAGAAACTTGATAATTTTGTTGGTTTGCTTTAGTATTTCTGCATTATTTAAGAGGTCTCTTGGTTCCGGCAAACAGCTGTTTTTTGTTCCGTGTCCGCACCGTATTCAGTCTATATCCATTTCCGATAATATTCGTTTCCGTATTTGTTTCCAGGTTTCTGTATTCATTTCCGCTTCCGCAAAAAAATATGAAAACAAACGTGGTACCACTCAGTTCCGTCCGTATCCACTCCGTTTTCATCCCTATCAATTTAGGACTTTGTATTTGATCGCATCATGGAAAAACATTTAGATGGTTATCACAAGACGAGCTCGAGCGAATCATGTTAGTCTACGACAGAACTCAGTAGAAGCTCAAGCCCAATGTCAGACTGTTTCTTGGAGAATGTCCTCACCCAGGGAGGCGGAAGGTGGCACGGGCACACCAGGACCTCTTCAGCTGCCACGGGACGGGAAGAGCACCATGTGCCGTGTCGCCGACCACACCGATGGTACAGCTCATATATATTTTAAACTAGTTGAATGCCCGTGCGTTGCTACGGATGTAAAAATAAATAGATGATTTGACCAAAAGATTAGTTTAATTCTCACGAATCAAACATGATACTGAGCAAGTTCCTGTACCATCGCGACAAAAGTCCGTCACAACAAACATCTCTCCTACTATGTATTTTTACTATGAGTAAGTATTTATTTCCAATCATAATATCTGTTCATTTCCACATCAATCACTCAAAATGTGCACTATTATGTCATGGTATGAGTTTTTTTTTTCACGTAGCGTCTGCCTATCCACCCCATGCCACAAACAAAAGACATGTCGTCTTTCCGGTCCATGCTTAGGGGGTAATGTGAAAAGGCAGATGGTCTAATTTCATAGATTCAGAGGCACAAGTTGAGACCCTTGGAGATGGAGCACAATGGTACTATTAGCATTCTTAGTTGAATGCCCATGCGTTACCAAGATCATTCGAGTTTCCATCCTCACATGTTGCAAATAACAATTATCATAACAAGTACACGAGATATCAGATATCTTAACTGAATTGTGAACCGGGCTAATATGTTCTTCCATGGGAAATGTATTTATCGTGACTCAAAAAAACTCATATGCGTGATTGTCATGGTAAGCATCAGTTGCATCATTGTCATATCATGAGAACATTACAAAGAAACTCATAAGTTCCAGCAAGACTAAAATACATATATCTTCGGAAACTGAATGAACTACATGAAGAAAATTGTCGAAATGTAATAATTTTGTAGGGCTAAAAGATAAACCTTTCTTTGTTTCACAATGTAAATGAGTCCACAATTTTTCTCTCCTGTTAAAGGCGGCAACTCTGAAGCAGCGCAGATTTTATTTTTGGTGAGGTTCGAAAGATGAAGACAAGCTCAATCATTATGAGCATCACCGAACAAAAAAAAATGTGTAATCATGCTCCATCAAGCATTTTCTTTACCAGCCGCACACGCAGAAGAAAAAACATACCCCTGCTCATGAACAAAGAGTTGTATGGCCAACTTATATACATAATGTATTAATGTACAAATAACACAGTATTAGCACATAGTAAAAATATGTGTAATCATGTTTGATCACTATTTGAGCGATGAATTTGGTTAAACTCAAAGCATATGTACTATCCATTTGAAATTAACATACGCTGATTCACAAGGGGAATATGTGTAATCATGTTTGATCACACTGCAGTTTGATATAAATGGGAGTTTCAAAAAATTATGAAAAATATCCAGCTGTAGCCAATAGTTTATCCCACGGACGTGCAAAATATCCAGCTGTAGCCAAAACATTCTGAAGAATCACGCCAAGCGAGCCAATGACGAATAAAAGTTGGACGAAAACTTTGACGTAAACATGAGAACCAAACTTTTCTTTTAGATAGGAGAGAAAGAAGTACTAAATATCTGAATATAGTACGACCGACAAAAACATGATAAAGAGCACATATTCAATCCCTCATGAAAGCCAAATGAGCTTTTATTGCGTCCGGGATGTTGTGTAGGGCTAAATTATCTTTGAACTTCAGAAGATGAACCATGAACTGCTTCCTAAGCTCCGGGGATCCTAGAAAGGTGTGAAACAAAAAAAGATCAAATGGCCAGAAAAATACAAGAAATGTTGCAACAAGCACCGAGAGCCGGTGTATATGTACATACGTTAGGGATGCGTGTAGCAAGTCGGTTCGTGCCATCAACGCTGGCCATGTGCTCCAGGACAGTGAATCCAGAGTCGTTGCTGTATAAATGTATCTTTGAAATTAAATATGTTCCTGAGGACATAGGTATATCAAATAAGTTAATTACATTACCTGTTATTATGGAGCGCCAATACATTATGGCTGTCCATTGGCCACTCCGCGACTTGGGTATTCCATCCGGGGTGCATGGATCGCATCATCTCATTAAATTCTTCCATCACGGCTGTGCTCTCCCTTCTCACCTCGCTATGGTGAAAATATCTCTCGTTATGATCCAAATGGTAGGATGGATCAATTAGAAATGTCCTCCTTGTGTCCATGTTGACCACAAGAAGAGGATATGTGCCCATGCCAGCCAATGGAATTACATATTGTAATATGGAGACAAAGGTTAATAACTAACACGAAACGCGAATTCGTTGGAGAAATTGACATTCACTTACAACTTGAAGTCCCATGTGTTGTAGGGAGGAGTGGTCGGGAGCACGGTATTAATCAATGTCTCCGTGCGGTTAGCTTGAGACATCGGCGAGCGCCTTAACACCCGTGCTTGAGCTTGAAGCTGCAAGTCGAAAAGGTGCTTCCATCCAGCATATCGAGTGCCCGCGTACCTCTCGACTTCTGCACATATGAGCCCACGAACTACGAGATTGAAGCAGTCTGGGTTAACTTGTCCAGCTCCCCGGATGGCCTGTTGGATCATCCCGACGCTTATTTCAATCACGTATGGTTCCGAGCTTCTTATCCATATCGTGCTGCAAAAATGTGCATTATAGCAAACTCAACAAACAATCTCAACAATGCGTATTATTAAAAATCTATATATTCCAGTTACTATTGGTAAACAAAGAACTTACTCTAATGCGTCCTGGTCATTGATTTGCATTATATAATCATACACATGCTGGACAGCATGCTCAGCGATAAATGCTAGCCCTTCCATTGGTGCAGTATGCCAGTTGTGGTCTGCAGTAGAAAGAAGAGGGCGCTCAGAATTGTTTTAATAATATTTATATATTTTACAAGAAGTGGTTAGAAACAAAAACTAAATTCTCAAAAGGTACATAGGTATCTCTCTGAACACGCATGCAACATATGATTTGCTGACACACAGTCCACGCGTGCATGCATGGACCTATCGAGAACCGAAATTGTGTGTCACCGCGTAGCAATGTATCTGGGAAATATTTCTCCACACATCTCGATTGGAAGCACATATTTTTGGCAACTGTTCTAGCCTCTATTTTACCATAAACCTAAAGCCACATAAGGATCTACGTGAAAATGAACATGATAGATCTAGCGTTGGAAATTGTAGGCTGCTTCAAAGTAATGGATTTGATAACTATAATTCAGAAAAAACTGAACTAATTCATGCCCTCCAAGTAGGTCTATCTTAAATCTAAAAACCGAATACTTTAATTGGTCATCCTAGAGCACTCGTACTAAGATCAGAAGATACCACATTACTGAAATTTGCGTATAGAAAGCCAATCAAATGATAGACACGTTTTTGAGTCGCATGTACCGAAAACCACACTCTGATTAGCACCAAGCAAACAAATACACCTTCATGGATACACCTAAGCTCGTACAACCAGCACAACAAGCAAGCACGTACGCAGCGGCGGCAGCAGCAACCGGGCAGAAGTCACTACCTTGATGGTGGTGGCAGAGGTTACTCTAGGCAGCGGAGAGGGTGTGGGCGTTAGCGAGATGAATCTAGTTCAAAAAGAGTTAGCGTAGGCGTCTCCAACTATCTCATGCAAGTTCGCCAGCCCATCACAACAATCAAGCACGTGCGCAGCGGCGGCAGCAGCAACGGGGCAGAAGGCATTACCTTGCTGGCGGCAGTAGTCTGAAAATGGATTTTGTCTCGAGGCAGCGGAGAGGGCGTCCAGGATAGTCAAGTCAGATCTCACGATCGTACCTAGCACCGGATTTAGGTGTGTTTGCAAGAGGATGTGGGGAGGCAGGATGTTATGATTCTAGGAACACGGTATTGTGGGAAAGTGCTATGCAGAGTTTTAAGGATCGGTTCGCTCAATCAACGCGTGCGGTGTGGAGTTTTTAGGTGTGTTTTAATGCTGATTGTCCAGGATTGATTGGTCAAAAAATTGATTGACTGTCCAAAACTGGTGGTCAGAATCAAATGTATTGACTGTCCAGTTGATTGTGCCATCCCGTTTAATGCTGTGCCATCCCATTGATTGTCCAAAACTGATGCGTTTAATGCTGTGCCATCCCATTGATTGTGTGGGGAGGATTTACGAAATTAATGTCCGTTTAATGCTGTGGGGCTTTGACTACGGAAAAAAAACTGGTGGACGAAGGAATTAATGCTGTGCCATCCCGTTGATTGTGTAGGGAGGATTTACGAAATTAATGTCCGTTTAATGCTGCGGGGCTTTGACTACGGAAAAAAAACTGGTGGACGAAGGAATTTGGTGGGCGACGAAGGACGACGACGTACGAGAGGAACGAATTCCTTCTTTTGTGTTTTCTTTTAGTGACCATGTTAGCAAAGTGTGAGTTAAGAGGAATTCAGTCTCTCCAAGCATAGTAATAATAACTAAAAAGAATAATAGACTCGCAAAATATGTTTACTGGAATCTCATACCTTGGTCGGTTTTGCTAGTTTGACAACTGTCATGGAAGGCGCCAACTTTAGCAAGATTCAGCACCGGCTGCAACGCCGCTTAGCTATAAAAGTAACATTGAGCACCAATGTCTTGTCTATCTCATGCATCACTTCAGAGGCGGAATAAGCGTCCTCAAGCAAATATTCCTAATTTTTTGTTTGATGTTTCAGTTCAATGGTGAAATCTGCAATGGCATGCAAAACCTTGCGTGAGATTCAAAATATTCAGTAGAGAAAAGGAACTTACAATCAAGGCAAGAGTAGCAAGACTATGGAATTCAGTATTGATTAGTAATGGTGAAATAATTAGTCTTGATATGATCCTTATTGATCTGGAGGTATAAGGGTACTCTATTTTCAAATTATATTTCCTTTTATGTTTAATGGGGTATGCATAAGGGGAGGGGGGTGCATAACACTGCTGATGCCGGTCCCAAGCCCGGGTAAAAGTGGAGGGTGCACACAAGGAAGGGAATTATACTAAAATCAAGGTAAAGAATATGCTTCACTAACTATTTCAGACAGGATATACAAATGAAAAATTCAATGATGCAGAGATCATTTATCATCCCATGATAACTCGGATTACTTCTATCCAAATACTACAGGAGCAACTACTTTACTTCTTTTTCATAATTTACAGATTATACTATAGTGCTACTTAGCTACACTGCCTAGAAATAAGTTGAGTCAGCTATTCAAAATTCAGAAAGGGGCTGGGAAATTTCAACGAACATTTTTAATGACACGTACAAAAATGATGTGCATAATATAACCTACTTGCAGTTTAATGACACGTACAAAAATGAGTTTAGCGTTGCTACGGGTCTCTTATTTGATAGATTGATTGATAATATGAACCTATAGGTTAATTAAAAGGATGTTTTCTTTTAATTGTGGAAGGAACACACATATGTCAAAGGACAATCCTCCTTGATTATGCAGTGATGATCTTGTCATGAATTGGCAAGATGCACAATACTAAAAGAATCCAGCAATGCCTGCCGTCTGAAGTTAAATTTTGCTATGTGGGATTTACTTAGGTTATCGAAAATTATGAAAAGCACTATGGAACTTTCTCATGCATAAAGTCTGTCGAATATATTCATCATTGTCTAAAAAAAAGCAAAACATACTGGCATCCTCATGGCACCAGCTACAGTCGAAAAATTTCAGTCTCGTGTATCTACATGTTTTTCACGAAACAATCAACTTGACTTGAATTGGAAATTGTCTTGTTAATAAAGAAATGTTCATCATTTGAGAATGCAGCATGAAAAAATCCATGCCTACCAAGTTGCAAGAAAATATTAATTACCATCCGCCAAAATCAACCTCAAATAAATTCGCTGAAACAAATAAGCTACTGCGTATATCAATCTTCACCAGGACATAAACAATACGAAACATTCTTGTTAAGAACGCTGCTTGCTGCTCCCTTCAGGATGGTACACAACGGGCGCAGCGAAACCAGAGCTCAAGCCAAGTCTGCACAGATGTTAGCATTCATATTTCAGGTCTTAACTTACTGGAGTAAATCGCATAATAGGGCAAGCAGGGAAATCGAAGAAGTTGGGCACTCACACGGCTTCGGAAGGTGCGTCTCCAGGTCTGCCCGTACAGGCCACTCAGCCATCAGCGGCGCCCCCTCCACCTCCGACAACATCGCGTCAGTGGCCGCCTTAGCCTCCACTGCCATGGCGCTCTGTATCTCTCCACGCTACAAAGGTATCAATGACCTCCTGGGATCAGACCACCCGGCGCAGACAAACAAACATTACATACTAACTAAGAATGATTGTACTTTTCATGGAAGATGCAACAGATAAAATGAAATGAAATGCTTAATTACCTTTGACACCAGTGAAGAGGAAGAACGAAAACAGAAAGATACATTATCTGAAAAAGGATATTGGGCAAATAAATGAGAGCTATCTCAGAAAAGCAACCTGCGAAAATAAACTTACAAACGAACTTACATCCTGGTACCAGATTTGATTCCCCAAACATGCAACTACTGGTGCATTTTGTTGTAAAAACGCTCTGTCATTGTGCTCCAACCAAATATAAGTAGCTATGTTAGGATGACATGGACAGATTAGAAGACCACCAATCTGACAATATATAAACATGATATCTTTAGGTCAGGTATAATACAAACCTTGATTGATACATACTATTAACCAGGTAGAGAAAACATAATATTTGTGTATGCATAAACCATGATTGAGATAAATGCGGATGGGTACGCGGTTCTGGAATGCTTCCCAATACTAATGTAGTTGCATAGGTACTGTACAGACTGCAGCTTGCAACTTGATCAAAGTTAGTGAATCAGATGCCAAACGAACCAACCTCGTTATCAACAAGGCCAGAGTTAAACGAACAAAGGATAAGGTTCTTACCAAACCACGAATAAATTTTCTCCTAAAACGCTAGTTCATCCATATAAGAGGCTGGGTAGAGGAGGGCAACACATCAATTAATCATAAAGGGCGAAACTGAGAAAGCCATGGAGAACCAAGCCACCCGTGGTTATCATACACACATGACGCGTGCCACGTTCTCACATATTATCTATTTTGCAAAGTCTGAACTCAAGTAATAAACCTTTATCCTATCCGGTTTTTTTGGTGCTTGTAAATATCAGTGCATAAGAGCTTATGCATAGGCAAAGTGTAGGTTATATGAGAGGAAGTCCACAGTCTAGCAAGAACCTACTTGCAGTTGTATAGCATACAAATATCAAGTTGTTAGCAACAAAATTGTACCCACGGTGATAATATAGCAGAAGAATCCACGGTAACAACTAACAATACCCTTCCAATTCAATTTTTAAAGTTCGTGTTGATGACAAAATTGTTTCTGAAGACAAGTACATTGAGATAGCATGCAAATGGGAGGCATTGATGGAAACAGTTGTTGTACCTCTTCCAGTAGCACCATAATGCAAACAGAGGTTCAGGGGATGGATTCACTCACTATACGGGATCCCAGCCTCCAGACCGGGGCTTGGCCTTGGAAGAACGCCATGGCCGAAGCACGCGACTACCTCAGCTGCACAGGTTACGATTTTTTTTGTTCCATCAGACCATACGGCTCCACCGAATAAAACAAAAACGATGAGAAGAATGCACATGTTCACCTTAGATTTAAACGAAACTTGATCCCAAAAAAAAACACGAAAAAACGAAGATCAAGCTGGGGATCGGATTTGGACCTCCATGCCTAGATCTCGGGAACCTGTGCCCAGACCCAGGCCTCCATGCCTTGAGCCGCGCCTCCCTGCTGCTACTTTTGCACGCGATTTGGGGAGGGCGTCGGCCTCCATGCCCCTGAGACGTGCGGTGGAAGACTGGGACAGTCGAGGGGAGGTGATGACAGCTGAATCCGCGCGCTGCAGGCGGTGACGGCCGGATCCGGCGACCGGCGATGGATGGAGGAGGAGGAGGGGGCGGCGGCACGGTGGCCGCCGAAGAGGCGGCCCGCGAGGCCCGACGCGAAGGGCGACGAGGCCGCGCGGCGCACGGGGAGAGGAGGCGCCGAGGCGGAGGGGTACGGGCCGGCCTCGGCGACGGCGGCTGCGGGCTTGGAGATCGCGGCAGCGGCGGCGACCGGGGCCCCGCGGCGGAGGAGCGGGAGAGGAGGAGGGAGTTCCCGTGCGTGAGCAGAGGAGAACGATGCGATGTGTTCCAGAGAAAAGAACGGTTCCGTGTAGTACATATGAACTGCGGGTTAATTTCCTAATCTGTCAAGGGGTTTTCTGCAAAACGACCCTTTCGTCCGTCCGGCAGGAGACAGGACACTCCATACTTTTATAGTAGAGAAAACTAGACCGGACCGGCGGTTGGACCATCCCCACCAACGAACGGGGAAAAACCGGTCAAACTGGGCGGTTTTCAGGAAAACCGGCGACCGAGCGGTTATTGATGAACCGGGCGGTTCGTTGCCCAGTTTATTTGTTTTCGTCTGAAAAATACACGCATCCACTCTTCTGCCTCAATACTCTCTTTTTTTCCGCCGCCACCCACACGACGCTGGCCGCCGCAGTCTCCGGCCTCCGAGGGCCGCCGTCGCCACAGCTCAACATCTATGGTCGCCGCCGCAGCAGCTCGATTCCATGCTGCGACCCCTCCACCGCGCCGCCGTTTGAGTCCATGCTGCCGTCGCCTGCGCTGGAGTCCACAGGTCGCCGCCATTTCTCGAGTCTGGAGTCTGCAGTATGGATGTTGTATACTAGGTGTATGATCTATAATCACCAAACCATGATACAACGATTTGTCTCGATCTCGAACAGAGATACAGATAGAGCATGTAGTTTGGGGGAGGAGAGGAAATAGACAGGGAGAGACAGACGAGACTAATTTCCTTGCTTGTTTGGATCTCCGATCCCCATATTAGATAAAGCACTCGTCAGGCGCAGCTGACATCCACTAGCTACGTGACACTCCGCTTTCCTCTTGTGAAGACGTACTGGACGAAGCCGTGTTCCCTGTGTCGCCGTCCTCCTGTGACGCACCATGTGCGACACTGCCGTCCGCTTGAGTTGCAGCTTGTCCCAAGCTGCAGCATCCGGGAACCTCAGCTTCAGCACCTCATGGTCCTCCCAGGTAGCCATAGACGCTGGCATAGTCGACCATTTGATGAGTACCTGCAAACAAGCAGCATTGGCCTTCTTGACCAACCTCCGATCCAGTATCTCTTCAGGGAAGAGCTCCGCCACATCCAGTTGCAGTGGGGTGGGCAATTCTGTGAACACTGGTGTATGATCCGGCAGGAACGATTTCATCTGGGACACATGGAAAACAGGGTGCACCTGGCTATGTGGCGGCAAATCCAATTTGTACGCCACTGAACCATAGCGCTCCAACACAGTAAATGGTCCAAAATACTTGAACGAAAGCTTAGGATAAGGACGATTTACCACAGATTTTTTAGCATAGGGCTGGAGCTTGAGCAAGACTTGTTCACCAACATTGAATTCTCGGAAAGATCGCTTATCATCTGCCATGAGTTTCATGCGTTTGGTTGCCCGAGCCAACTGCTGTTGTAAGAATTCCGACAGAAAAGTCCTTTGTTGTAGCATTTCATCAGCATCAGGAGAATCAGTTGCAGCACTGATTGGAAATAGTCCATGAGATGGTTCATTACCATAGAGCGCTTTGAATGGAGTGCAACCAATTGCTGTATGGAATGATGTATTGTACCAGTACTCTGCTAAGGATACCCACTGAGCCCACTTGGTTGGAGATGCTGCCACTGAACATCGCAAATACATCTCTAAGCACTGGTTAACGCGCTCGGTCTGTCCGTCAGACTAGGGTGATAAGCCGTGCTCAGATTCAACTTTGTATGCATGCTCTTGAACAAACTTTGCCAGAAGCTACTTGTAAAGATTTGATCACGGTCGGAGACAATCGAAATAGGCATACTGTGCAACTTGACAACATTGTCGAGATAAGTCTGTGCCACCTGAGCTGCAGTAAAAGGATGCTTAAGCGGCAGAAAGTGGGCATACTTGGTGAAACGATCAACCACCACCAATATGACAGAATACCCAGATGATTTCGGCAAGCCTTCAATAAAGTCCATGGAAACTTCCTGCCAAGGACCAGCTGGAGGATGCAATGGTTGCAATAGCCCTAGAATCTTACAGTTTTCATGTTTAGCTTGCTGACAAACTGTACACTGCTTCACAAAATTATCTACTGCTTGCCTCATGCCACTCCAATCGAACAAATTCCGCAAACGCTGGAAAGTTGCTTGCATCCCGGAGTGTCCACCCAACGCTGAAGCATGGAAAGCATGAATTAATTTGGTTTGCAGACCCAAATTTGCTCCAATCCACACCTCCCATTCTTGCGGATGAGCCCTTCAGTCAGTAGGAACCCCTGATCATTTGATCCAGTCACTGCCAATTCTTGCAGTAGTTGTTGTGCAAAAGGATCCACCACATATGAATTAAGTACCTCCTGTATCCACACAGGCTGCACAACTGAAACTGCTGCAAATTTGTGGCCCACCCTCGACAGAGCATCAGCAGGTGTATTCTCACTGCCTTTGTTGTACTGAATTTTGTATTGCAGGCCAATGAGTTTTGTCATTGCCTTCCTTTGCAGCTCAGTGTGCAACACTTGATCATCCAAGCTACACAAACTCTTATGATCAGTTTTGATGACAAATGGTGTTCGCTGCAAGTAAGGACGCCATTTATCAACCGCCATCATTATGGCCATGAACACCTTAGCATAAATTGGCAGTTGCTTGTTGTTTGCTCCCAGTGCCCTGCTCAGATATGCTACAGGGTGCCCTTGCTGCAATAACACAGCCCCAATGCCATCATCACATGCATCGGTTTCAATTACAAATGGCAAAGAGAAATCTGGCAACGCCAAGACCGGTGTATTAGACATAGCAATTTTCAACTTATCAAATGCTTGTTGAGCACCAGCTGTCCACACAAATGATTTGTGATGCTGCAACAGATCTGTCAAAGGTTTAACCAGGATACCATAATTTTTCACAAATTTCCGATAGTAACCTGTCAATCCCAAGATTCCTCTGAGTTCTGTCAAATTTGTTGGAGTGGGCCACTTCAACATAGCTTCTGTTTTGGAGTTGTCAGTTGCCACACCTTCATCCGAAATGATGTGGCCCAGATACTCAAGTTTTCTTGCTGCAAACTGACATTTGCTGAGCTTGACATAGAATTTGTTCTTCTGAAGAATCTGCAACACAATCTCCAAGTGTTTCAAGTGTTCTTCAAGTGTCTTGCTATACACCAATATGTCATCCATGAATACCAAGATGAATTTTCGAATATAGCCAGAGAAAATCGAGTTCATGCTGCACTGAAATGTTGCAGGCGCATTGGTAAGCCCGAAAGGCATTACACGAAATTGGAAATGCCCATGATGGGTCTTAAAGGCAGTTTTCATTTCATCCTGCTCCACCATCCGAATCTGGTGATACCCACTTCGCAAATCCAGTTTAGAGAAGTATCTAGTACCGGCCAATTCATCTAACAACTCATCGATGACCGGCATTGGAAATTTGTTCTTGACCGTTTGTTGATTGAGCTTTCGGTAGTCGATACAAAATCACCACTGCCCATCTTTTTTCTTCACCAGAAAAACGGGGATGCAAACGGACTGACACTGGCTGTAATAACACCAGATTTGAGCATATCTGACACTTGACGCTCAATCTCATCTTTTTGTAATGGAGAATAGCGATATGGTCTGGAGTTAATGGGAGTTGTACCAGGAAGCAATGCAATTGCATGATCAAAAGTTCGAGAAGGTGGTAGTTCTTTTGGTTCCTGGAAAACATCTTGAAATTGTTGCAACAAAGCCTGCACTGAATTTGGAACCGGTAACGCTGAAACCTCTGCATTAGTCTCTAGCACAGCAGTAGCCCACAGCTCATTCTTGTTGTGCAACTGAATGACCTCGTCCAAGGAAATTTCAGTGAGATGGTCTTGTTGCTTCGGTATCACCCCTTGCAGACGCACCATCTTATCTATATAGTGAAACTCAATCCATTTAGCTACCCAGTCACAGTTCATGGGCCTAAACTTTTGCAGCCAATCTATCCCCAGTACAGCATCGTATCCCCCCATGTCCAGAACATGCATGTCATGTGAAAACTTGATACCTTGAGTGTACCAAGTAAAATCAGGTATGATACTGTTGCACAGAAGTTTGTCACCATTCGCCACCTTAACATACACCGGACTGCGAACCTTCGGAATCAGCCCCAGTCTGCTAATCATATTGGAATCCACAAAACTTGTTGTACTGCCAGAGTCAATTAACATCAGCATCGTTTGACCATTCGCCTCAGCCGGCAGTCGAATTGTATTTGCATCATCTGCCCCACTCAACGCATACAGCGATAACTGCTCAGTATCTTCCAGGGATAGTGATTCCAACCCAGTTACCGTTTCCAACATTTCATCAGAAAGAATTTCCGGTTGCTCCACCTGCATTGCTTTGAGCTGAGCCACTGCTGCAGGAATAGTGCACACATGCCCAGGAGCATATTTCTCACCACATTTAAAACACAATCCATTAATTCTTCGGTATTCTTTCAGCTGCTGAGCCTTCCACACATCCCCTTGGGAAAATTTTCCCCTGCCTTCTTTCCAATGGCTATTGTGAAACTGTTTCGCCGGTTTAGCCCCTTGTTTCTGACTGTCCGCCAGACTTTCATGCACTGACGCCATAAGAGTTGCTCTCTGTACTGTCTCTGGTAATTGTGATTCCACCGCCACACGCAACTCATCCTTCAGGCCTAACACAAATTGTGTTACCAACATGATTCCACCAATGGACGGATCATACAACTTGATGTTGTACACCAATCTATCAAAGTGCCGACGGTACTCCGCCACTGTACCATTTTGTTTCAGTTGCAGCAGCTCTTTCATCTTCACACGGTGAGTATCAGTGTCAAACTCCAGCAACACCGCCTGGCGAAATTGCTCCCATGACAATCGCTCCTGGGAACGCTTGAACGAGTGATACCAATGTGCTGCAGAGTCAGTCAAATACATAGTAGCTGCTGACACTTGAAAACCTGGAGCAATGTTGTAAAGTGTGAAGAACGTCTCGCATGTATCCACCCAAATACTAGCATCTGTACCATCGAACTTGGGAAAATCCATCCGCGGCATCCATGGTCGCCTGCCATGCGTCTCATCCGGCACGTCAGTGAATCGCACGTGCTCCTGGCGGTGCGAACCCTCTGGTGCATCTGGGTAAGAGGTTGCGAAGGGCGCTACCTGTAGCTGAGGCGCGCTCGCTGGTCGTGCTCCCATGATCCCCTCACCCGGGGCTGGTGGTGGCGCTGATGACCGCGGCAGCTCCGGAATCAGCAGCTTTGCCGGCTGCTCCACCCCACGCGACGCCGCGATCTGGTCTGCCTCCAATTTCCCCAACTTCTCCATGGACAAATCCACCTTCACCTGCATCTGGTCCAAGCGACCTGACTGCAGATCCATCTTGTTGCCGAGCTCCGCAACACGCTCCGATATGCCATCTAATTTTTCCAATCGCTCCAACAACCTCGCCTCCATGGCTTCCATCGCGGATATGGTGTGACGCACTTGAGCGTTTGGCTTGAACGGTGCCAGATCGAACGAAGCCTCTGATACCAACTGTTGTATACTAGGTGTATGATCTATAATCACCAAACCATGATACAACGATTTGTCTCGATCTCGAACAGAGATACAGATAGAGCATGTAGTTTGGGGGAGGAGAGGAAATAGACAGGGAGAGACAAACGAGACTAATTTCCTTGCTTGTTTGGATCTCCGATCCCCATATTAGATAAAGCACTCGTCAGGCGCAGCTGACATCCACTAGCTACGTGACACTCCGCTTTCCTCTTGTGAAGACGTACTGGACGAAGCCATGTTCCCTGTGTCGCCGTCCTCCTGTGACGCACCATGTGCGACAATGGAGTACCAGACTGAGTGCCACTGCTTCACCACTCCCCATCCCAGTGTCTGTCGCCGTGACCGTGAGCCCGTGAGATCTGTCCATCGATTTGATCTACTCATATCCTTAATTTCTGGTCTGATAAAGATTCAGATTAGAGATTAGGTGATGATTGTTGTATTCCATATTTTCTTGTCAATGAGCCGTACGCAATGGGTTTGTCCCAGTCCCATATACCTTGATGTTGGACTTGGAAAGTTGGAAACCGCCTAGTTCTAGCAATGTCACTGCCATTTGAGACAATTTACAACTTGCATGGGTATATATATACACACACACATATACATACATAGGACTCCTTTTATATACTCCTGGGAGTACGTACTCCCATATATACGAGTGTATTATACCTTTTTATCATTTCCAATATATCTTATTAATTATTATAAGATACCTCAATACAAGTAGTATGGAAAAAAATATTATCGGAGCCCTGAAATTCAGTATATGTTCAAATAATATAAAATATATAGACTTGAAGGAAATTTTTCATGAAACTCACATTAGGGTATCTAGTATTTAATAATTAAGTATATTAAAAATTATAAAGTGGTATAATTGATTCATCTATGTGGTATATTGTACATAGGAGTACATACTCCCAGGTGTACAGTCCTGTGTACATGTACAGTACCATTTTCCTACATATATATATTTATTTATCTATTTATTGCAATATTTATTAGTAAATTCATATTACTTTATATCTTAAAAAATCGGACAATGAAACGGGCGAACCAACGGTCCGACCGGCAAAAACCTGAACGCCAGTCCGGTTTTTTAAAATCAGGCCCATGTATGATCCATTCGTGAGGTGGGTTCTGTGAGATTTTTTTTTTCCAACGCATACTGAGAATGCTTGCAGTATCACCATGTATATCTTACTCCCCTAAACAAAAACATCTCACGATACACACTATAAAAAAATTCGATAATAATGCATACATGCGATACACATCAGACTGCAATTTTGATTCTTGCAAACGATACTGAATGAATAAAACCTTCAGAGAGCGACGTCTGGTCAAAACTTTGCTATCTAAAACCACCAGCTATCAACTATGAATGAGTAAAACCTAACGAGACAGATTTGAGGTCATGCTTATCCAACATCTCTCAAGCAAAACATAGGGAACACCATCTCCAGGTACATAACACATCCCTCATAGATCCGGTACAGATTATAATGAACTTGCCATTCACTCAAAAGGAAAAAACATAGCTCAGAATATTGGTTCTGGACACCAGCCCTCCTCTAGGGCAGTTTCATTGATGGAGGCCTTGTCACTGACGTTGATACCGTCCAAGAACTTCCTCATGTCCTTCACGTGGAATTTCTAGTCCGAGCAAAAAAAACTGAAACCTTCAATGGTCGGTCAGGATGGAGATAATCACCATCATTGTAATATGAAGAGAATGGACAACACATCATCACGCTGCAAGTGCAACAGTAGTAATAGTAATGGAATTGTTCCAACAAATGCATGCATATATTTTAATTCTACAGAATACCATTCTGATATCCACCATATGCATAAACACTCAAGCATCCTAGTGTGAAGTATATAACCGTTGAGAGGCATGCTACAGCCTACAGCATCTCACACCTACAAATAAAATGTTCATCCATAATACCATTGCTAAGTAAATACAATCTCATCCAGAATAGGGTTCACAGTTTCAAGTAAGGTTAACTTACGATGCGAGTTTTCAGTGTGAGAAACAGAGACGCGAGGACTCTAACCTGGTTGATCAGGGTAGCAGAGCGAGAGACAAGCTCAATGCCGTTGCCATGAAGGACTATCTCATCCTTGACCTTCTCAGATCACAGGATCGTCACGGTGTCAAGCACGTTAAGTTTCCTTACATATTACAAAAGCAACGAATTTCAGTACATTTCATACATGTCCTCAAGCAACAGATAGCACATAATATTGTTGCAACAGATCCGGCCTTTCAGGACATTAGAAACACACAATATCAAGAGCAATATTTGCTTCTCTAGAGCATAGCACAGTCAAGATTTGTTGAAGGTAACACTATGAGCCCACTAGCCTAAGACAAGCAACTACAGTAATGCTAGTGACCCCGTTTCCGTTAGCAGTATAAACATGGAAAGGTCGTATCATCATAAATAAAGTTGACAATTTTTTTATTGCAGCAGTATAAAGATCAGTGACCTCAGCATATGGTAAACAAATTGTATTCACCACAACTACACATGAAATTCTAAACATGTACAAAGGTTCACTCACTTATAAGCTACATAAAAGAAAATACGAGTGTCATTACAGTTAAAAGCCACACATCACGTCACACACACACTCAATGGTAATGAACAGATATTTACCAGTCAAGGGTCTAGTCAACTCACAAAAATTGAATTAACCACTGCCCAACTTCCAATCTGTTCCAAGTAGAAACTGAAAGAATCAGGGTGAAGGTCATATTGAGGAATAACATAACTACTGAAGGTATCATAATTCAAAGGTTCACTATATACAGAGGCTGAGAACTACTGAAGGTAAGGAGATGTCTTTTGTTTAGGCTATGTTTGTTTCTAGAGTTTTTTTAGGCATTGGTGGGGATTATCCCGGTCAAACCCCCAAATCCCCACATATACCAAAACATCGTTTGTTTCTAGAGTATTGGACAGGTTTTATCCCCACCTTTCCCCACAAATTCCCAAACTCTAGTTCATTTTTCTCAATCCCCTAGGGGATTCAATACACTACCCCTACCTAGTGGATTATCCCCACCAATCCCCTAGCGGATTGGGTGAAGTTTGGGGTTTCACCCAATACACTAGAGGATTATCCCCACCAATCCCTATAAAAACTCTAGAAACAAACATAGCCTAAACTGAACTTGTACATCAACGCTGGTGCCTAGTCTAGCATGACAATTTCGGTACCACGTTAACTCAACTCAGTCCATTGTATTTGCTTGAGTCACTGCAAAAGACAGATACAATGGATCTTGGGGACTAACACTTTTGCTTCTGTAACATGCGATAGTACCACAATTTCCTTCCCTGTTAGTCGCTCACTTTACAAGGCTAACTAAGGTTTCTCCTTCACCAAATGTGTATTAATTTCATACACCTAGTCTCAGAGGAGATAACCATAGTCCGTAGACTTCTTTAAAAAGTGGGAAAATGCAGATCATTCTGAAGCAAACTAAACCACATGGCAAGAAAACTAGAGTTCATTACACAATCACCCTTCAGTGTGTATGGACAACCCGAGAACATCACCAAACTTATACTGACAAAAGCCAACGACAGCATGAGAAACCAAGCACCATGCTGTAACAACATGAAATCAAAGATAAACTCAAGTTATTACAACCCCAGGGGCAGAGCAACATCTGCAGTCTCATACCGTCTACTTGCGCAATTCCAGGGAGAAGAAGTATCTTCAGTCTGTGATGCTCCAAAAAATTACTCATCAACAAACACACACAAATTATATCAATACCCACAAATTGCTCTTCAACGAACACCCACACAAGAAGGTTTAACTGAGCCACTGTGTATGCAGATGCATTTTGAAGAAAAGTAAACAACAAAGCACATAGTCGATGTTCCGAGAAATTGCAGTTCAATCACAAGATCACCCTTCCGCGCACACAGCCAACACCAGAAAACTGAAAACCAACAAACCAGAGGCAAGAGCCAACAACAGCATGAGAAGCCAGCCAAGCACCACCAAAAGACCTACCAGCTAATGACATGTTAATCACAAGATCCATGTTGCCTCCTAGTGATCATCTTTACTGTTGAATAGAGTGGCATCCTACTCTTCAACATACTCAACAAGCATAACAAAAAATTCTACTCCCTCCGTTTTTTAATATAAGATGTTTTAGGTGTTCTATATGTTGTCTAGATGCATGCTAAAATGAGTGAACATGGACACTAAAATGTGTCTAGGTACATTTATATAAATGTGCATGTGGACAAATGGTAAAACATCTTATATTAAAAAACGGAGGGAGTATAACCTAAAATGATTCTGCGGTGTCACTTGAACTGGAGCTGTAAAGTATATATATTCTAATTTACGTCTACAAATGAATCAGCAGCGCTGATGCCTGCATTGACGGAGCAAAATGTAATCCCAAATACAGTGTTAGTACCGGTGATCCTAAGTTCCTGGTATTTTGTAAAACTAAGCTCCTTACATTCAGTGGTTCATTTTACATCAGCTCAAACCAAGGCAACAAAATGCTTCACCAGCAACAACAATTTGACATGTGGTACTAGTTCAGCTTACAAGGTTATTTTAGTTTTAGCGCACAACCAACATGCAGAAACCGTCGTCATCTTAAGGCACAAGATTTATCAGGAGCCGACAGTCGACATCATCGCTAATCATTTGAACCTCCTTTCAGGTCTAAGAGGAGGTAACCGTACACTTGTTTAAAAAGTGGGAAGGGCAAACAATGTCATGTATGCACATCATTTTTTAAGCAAACTAAACAATGGGGCAAGAAAACCAGTTGGAAAATTATGATAGACCAAAAGAATTGCAATGATCACTATAGCCTTGCACTCTTACCAAACATATGAAGGTATTTATCTTATTAAATAGAACCTCTATGAGATCTTAGCCATAGCATGTCAGTTCCCTCAAACTTTTAGCACAAGATTTCAGTTTACATGCTATACTCTTCACTACATTGCTTGCTATAAAAACTAAAGTAACAACAGCGCTTAACATATAGCACTAAAAACTTCAAAAGGTAAATTAAGACATGTCAGCAAGATAACATGCTTGACTGCTCGCTGACAGTTCTGGTTCACGGAACTAACCCTTTTTTTCCTCCCTTGTTATACTCCACCAGCATAACAAGCATTTCTCTAGAAAAATGCGCATTTAGAAGAACCAAATACATATCCTACTTGTAATATAGAAGCAAATTTTCCAACACCGCTAACACCCACATATGAAGAGAATATTAAAGAGAAACCAGTAACTCATGTGAGTTTCAGATATCAGCCAACTTGATACACAGTTAGCAGCCAACTCGAAATACAATTTGTTCTGCCAATGAAGGATGAACGAGGTTAATTAGCTACCATACATGTGGACCGTAGCCTCTTCCATATACGTATAGGTACAACATGCATACAGAAATGTGTGTTGATTATTTAATTTTAAGTAAAAAGTCTTATCCAGAAGTAAGCAAAATCTGTGAAAACAATCTGGTTGTTATGAACATATGATAAACAAAACAATTCCAAAGACCACTATAGCCTTGCAGTCTGTGACAAAACATATGAACATCTTCATTTTACTACATGGACGGTGCAGTTCAACAATGTGCAACATATAATCAACTATGCCTTGCCGTTCATATGCTATCAGACTGTCAGTTCGCTGAACTTATAGCTCAAGATTTCATTTTACATGTTACACTCTTCTGTAACACTACTTTCTCAAGAGAACTGAGTAACATCAACACTTGACATGTATTACTAATAAAATTCACAAGATTAATAAAACCATATCAGCAAGGTAGCATCCAGAAAACCACCATCATATCATATCTTGGGGACAGAAATCACAAGGCTACTAATTTACATGTAGTTCTAGACATGCCATAGTTATCTACTCATCAATGGTACCTCTTTTGGACATGAATCTAGATATTAGATCAAAACTAGGAGAGCAAACCAAGTTTTTAAGACTAAGCTATCATCTACAACACACTTTGAAGCAAAATAGATAACAGAGAACATGGTTGTTGTTGCCGCTGCAAGAAACCGGAGGTTCATTGCAAGATAATCCATTGACCCACTTACACATGGCAACAACGTGAGGAAGTTATCAACTTAATAAAAAAACCAAACGACAGTACGAGAAAATAGTGGCATAATTCATCATAAGACCTATTGTCGCCTCCAAGTTGGTCATATTTCTGGTTGATGAGAGTGCCATGGTTTTAAAGGCGTCTGCCTAGGCGTCTAAGGCGTCCGCCTAGGCGTCAAGGCGCCCCCCCTCCGCCTTGGAAAAACGACCGCCTTAGGCGCCTAGGCGCCTAAAGCGTCCGCCTAGGCGTCGCCTAGGCGCCAAGGCGCCCCCACTTCGCCTTAGGACGCCTTAACGCCTTAAAAACCATGAGAGTGCCTCCCTCAAGCAAATTAAACCATGTGCTGTCAATGTGCAACATCACATGGGTCCGCCCTCTCTGTAAAACATAGATTTTTCAGTGCAATGACAAAAGGAGATCACATGATAGGATATAAATTGCAAATTAAGTAGGCAGCATGATCATAATGAGATGTAACTTTCGTGTAGACAACACTCACAATTTGCCCAAACACATGTACTATCGCAAATTGAAACATTAGATATAACTTACAATATAGTTAAACATTCGATAAATGTTTTCTTCTAGTGACCGAAGAGTTGTTTCCAAATTACAAAAGACAGGAGATATAGATATACCTTGTGGATAATAAAATCTCATATAAGGAATTAAAGCACGGAAAGTTTCTTCCTTCCATATCTTCTTCCTCTCTAGTGACTTGAGATTAATCTCGTAGATGCCAAGTTCCATGGTCACGAAAATGGTATCACTGCCCTCCACAGATCCAATCGGTCTAAGTCTTTTATTGGGAGCGGGGAGAAGTTCGCTGAGATCAATGACCCTACGTTCAGACCACGACCCAACTCTATCGCAGCCCATCTGCCTTGACCACAGATTGAGAGTTAACCCTTTCAGGTGCCCAAACCCCAAACTGCCATCCTCCATCCCCATGAGGATAGTGATATGGTACTCCGCCGCGAGCGGCACACCAATCGATGATAAGCATTTAGAACACAAGTCATATTTGAGAATCCCCGCACAATGACCATCATAAATAAGCTTGAAGTAGAGTGTGTCTTGGATGAGTACAGGGGCACTAGCTGGATTTCTCTATCAGGACCAAGATGAAGACCTGAGCACGGTTTGCTCCACTGATGAAGAGGAGAGTGAGGCTTGCCCCTCTCCCCCGTCTCCAGCAAGGACTCATACACATATGCGAAGTAACCAGTGGAATTAAAATTTAGACCGACGAAGACCACCCGTGAGGGACCACCATGACACGCGTGGTGGTCACAACCGTTCACAGCGCAGAGCACCGCGGCCCCGGAGCTTGTGTGGAATTCGGGCGCGTCCAGCTCCCTCCGGAAGCCCGTGATGGGGTCCAAAACGACGAGCTTCTCGGGAAACACATCCCTCCGCCCAAGGAGAAGGCGGCCATGGCGGCAGTCCAACGCCTCGGATGCAGAGTACCCGCTGTTTCCGGGGTTGGCAATGCACAGGGGAATTTCGTGATGGAGACGAAGGGTGGCTCCTCCGAGATGGAAGAACCGGAAAGAAAGAAGCCGAGCATGGGGGGAGCTCTATGGAACTCGCTGTAGAGACCACGGAAGCGAGGGGCAGTGAGGCGGCCGAGCCAGAGCTTGTTCGCGAGGGAGGCGCGCACGAGCCACTCGGGCTCATCCGGCGGAGGCGGAGGAATATCTCCTCGAGAAGCTGGTGGCGTCGGTGGCGGCGGCGGCATGGTCTGTCGGTGGAGGCGGCGGCGAGGGTTTGGAGTGGGGGAAATTTTGAGCTGGGCAGGGAGGAAGGAGATGGGAATTGGGATTGTCGACTGGCCAGTATATGCTGTGCGGTTTGGTTCGACCAGCTCCTCCGCTTGGGAGTGACCGACAGGCGGGCCCGGAAAGACAGTGAGAGTGGGTTTCTTCCACTACGAGAAGCTCTGCTTCGTCCTCTTGAAAATCTGAACCCTGACGATGATATTACACCAGGCCTTGCAGTTGCAGTGTCATCCTCATCCATCAAGCAGCGCACAAACACCGCGGAGGAGATCTCTGACGTTTTCGGTTCAGCCAGCTCTGAGTGGGGAGTTACCGATGGTGTCTGACTGTTTACTGAACCTGAATTGTGGTCGTTGAAGGCGTTGTGCTAATCCGGGTGTTGGTGACCACGCCTTTGCAACATCAAGCCCTCGACATCTGACTGTTTACTGAACCTGAGTTGTGGTCTAGAAGCCATGGCTTGAGCTGGACAGGTGCCAGGCTAGTACTTCATCGGCTTCTCCTGGTTGGACTCCAACGGAGATTGTTGTGTCAAGATCAATATGTCCATGCTACGTTCTCTCAAAACTTTGGTCATTGTGACAAATCCGAATGGCGTTGTTCTATTCTATTTGCGGCAAGCCAGGTACTGTATCACCGTGTCGATGCTGAAGCTTGTGCCCTGAAACTCGCTGTGCAACTTGCGGAATCAATTGCCTTGTTGCAGGTTTCAGAAAACTGGTAGAAGGTGTAGCAATGCTGCTCTTGCCCAACTTAATAGGACTAGTGCTTTCTGACTGAGGCCTTTGTCCCACCTTTCATCAACTGATCAGCTTGTAAAGACCTTGCTCATTCATTGATTCAAGGAGCACCTTGCTCATCTCAACCACTTCCCGACGAGAGGTTTCGAAATCATCACGCGTTACTGCATTTTCCCTCTTAAGACTCACCAGTTGTGCAGCAACGTTGCTCAATGCTCAAAGTGGACTGGGAAGGTGTATGTTCAACCCCGACATGTTTGGTTGTTTTCTTCGGTTAGCACGTGAAGGGTTATTAGTCAGTTATAAAGCTAGAACCTTATAAACATGAAAAAACTACAAAAAATAGTGAAAGAAAGCTTAGCAGGCTGCAGGCAGGCTGATAAATTTTTACTGGAATAATCGCTTCTTTTGTGAACTAAAATGCCTTTTGAGTGACAGAATCTACATTATACATACGGCTTCCGTGGAAAAATGTTACTCCCTCCGATCCGTTAAAATAGTCGGGAGAAAGCAACTTAGCCAGCACAAATCGTACGTACACAGTGCGAACCTTTTTTCGGATCAGAGGGAGTACATTTTGTTGTCCCTATGGAAGCTTCCTTGTTTTTCTTTCACCTCTTCAGCACCATAATAAATTACTTTATCATATCTAGACTATATATTGTGTACATACAAAAAGTAGAACTGGGCTGCTAAGTTTCGGAAACACAAGCTGTTGGGTTAGACC
Source organism: Poa pratensis (assembly GCA_947311845.1). NCBI lineage: Eukaryota > Viridiplantae > Streptophyta > Magnoliopsida > Poales > Poaceae > Poa > Poa pratensis. Next base: position 3,210,656 of record CAMZMU010000049.1, on the reverse strand, counting down.
AGCTCCGCGTGGTGAGTGGCTGACCGACATATGGGGCCGATGAGACAGTGAGATCGCTACCAAAGAGCAGTAGCTTATCTTGATCGATTTGTGACTGAACAAACCTGGCCTGGGAGTGCAAACGCTGCTGCAACTGCAAGCAAAGCCATGGGCATGACACGACACACGACAACGCTCCAGGCCAAAGAAAGACAGTTTCAGTATCGCGTTAACTGAACAAGTCCAATGTATTTGCTTCAGTTATACTGCGAACCCAGTGCTTCTGTAGCTTGTGATACCACAATTTCCATCCCATTAGTGGTTCACTTTACAAGGCTAACTAAGGTTAACTTGCGAATTCATTTCAGACATGTACTTGGTAGCATAACTGCAATGGTATCTCTTCACAGTTCGTCCACAAAACCTTAAACCCAGATACGGTGTTAGTAGTGGTGATCCCAAGTTCCTGACATTTTTTAAACAAAGCTCCACCCAATTTAGCGGTTCACTTTACACTAGCTCCTGCCAAGGCAACAAAATACTGCAGTAGCAACAACACTTTGACATGTGGTACTTGCTAGTTCAGTTTACAAAGGCTAATTCACGTTTATAGCACAGCCAGCATGCAGAAGCCATCATCACATTTTGGGCGACAGTCCGACATCATGTGCTGATCATCTGAACCTCCTCTCAAGTCTCAAGAGGGCTTCTTTAAGCCAGGGGCAGAGCAACATCTGCAATCACGTTCAAGGGAGAAGAAGGATCTTCAGCCTGTGATGCTCCTACCCAACATGTGCCCAGCCATGCCTCAAGTGCGTACGCTTCTGCAACCACCATCTTGAGCATTGCAACTCCGGAAGAACATGGATCACTACCCACAAATTACTCATCACAAACACCCACAGAAGAAGGGTTAACTAAGCCACTGTGTATGCAGATGCATTTGAACCAAAGTAAACAACATAACACAGAGCTAATGCTCCAAGAAACTGCAGTTCGTTATAAGATCACCCTTCCGCACACACGGACAACGCCAGAAAATCAACAAATCAGTGACAAGAGCCTACAACAGTATAAGAATCCAAGAAAGCACCACCAAAACACCTACCAGCTAGTGGCATGTTTTAATCACAAGATCCATCTTGACTACTAGTGATCATCTTTACTGTTGAATAGAGTGACATCCTGGTCTTCAATATACTCAACAAGCAATTTTCTAGCGTTTTCCGTTAACAAATCTGCGATCTCATAATGTCTAATCAAGCAAAATATGTTCCAGAGAGAACAGGGCATTGCAACTCCTGAAGAAAATGATATCACTGTCCTACTGTAAAGAAATAAATTACTCGCCACGAACACCCACAAAATATGGAAGAGAGACGGAGGTAATTATCAAAGCTATTTACATGGCATGCAGAAAATCAGCCACTCAGAAGGTAATTCGTGTGCTTGAAGGATAAACGAGGTGAATTAGCTATCCAACATCTGGAACAGAGCCATACCTCTTCCATCTATATGGGTACAGATAGCATAGAGAAATCTAAGTTGATGCTATGGAGTAAAAGATCTTGCGCAAGTAAAGCCTGTGAAACCAATTTATATTGTGATCACTCTATGCACACATGGAGTACACAAGTAAACTTATTGACAAGAGCCAACAGCAGCATGAAAAAACAAGCACCACCAAAACGCCAACGTTGCCTTCTAGTGACCATCTTTTCCTAGTTCCCATGTTAACTAGCTATCAGACATCTGGAACAGAGCCACACCTCTTCCACCCCCTCTTCCAAAAATATGCACAGAAAACGTAGAAATGTGTGCTGATGCTATTGAGTATAAGATCTTTCCTAAGTAAGAAAGTCCGTGAAACCAGCCTGAGACATATGATAAACCAAAAGAATTGCAATGGCCACTATAGTATTGCCCTCTGACCGAACATATGAAGATATTTATCTCACTGAATCGACCTTATAGTCTACCATTATGTCTATTGTAATGTAGGCCAACAATGTGCAACAAATAACGAACAAAAACGTAACACTTTTGTGGAGCTACGGAAGTAAAAAGAACCTCTATGAGATCTTAGCCCATATCATGTCAGCCTGTCAGTTCCTGAACCTATAGCTCAAGATTTCAGTTTACATGTTATACTCTTCAGCATCATCACTTGCTAAACATACTACAGTAACAACATCACTAAACATATAGTAATAATAAAATACGAAAGGTAAATTAAGACATCAGCAAGATAGCATGCTTGATGCTCGCAACAGTTCTAGTTCACAGTACAAAGTACAAACCCTTTTTTTCTCCCATGTTATACTATACTCAACCAGCAGTTCTAGTCAATATTAAGATTCAAATAAATATCCTACTTGCATCAATGAAACAAATTTGCAAGCAACGTTACTACCCAATATGAAGAAAATATAAAATATAACCAGTAGGTCATGTAAGTTTAAGATATCAGCCAACTAGAAACACAATTTGATTTTCCAATTAAGGATGAAAGAGGTTGATTAGCTACCATATATGTGGAGCAGAGCCTCTTTCTATCTATATATAGATACAAAATGCATACATAAATGTGTGCTGATGATTTAATTTTAACTAAAAGATCTTATCTAGAAGTAAGGAAAATGTGTGAAACCAATCTGGATGTTAAGATAAACAAAACAACTGCAAAGATCACTATAGCCTTGCACTCTATGACCAAACATATGAACAGCTTCATGTCACTACAGGGACAGTGCAGTCGACCATTATGTCCACTTTAGGCTAACAATGTGCAAATATAACTATCTTACTGCTTTACAGAGATACTGAAGAAATAAAAGCTTTATAATTGTCATGCATTCATGCAGCTCATATGCTACAAGACTGCCAGTTCCCTGAACTTATAGCTCAAGATCTCATTTGACATACAATACTCTCCAGTAACACTACTTGCTAAAGAAATTACAGTAACACAAGCACTTGATAGTACTAATTAAATTCACAAGATTAATAAAACCATATCAGCAAGGTAGCATACAGAAACTATCAACATATCATATCTTGGGCGGGAAAAACCACTAGGCTACTATATTCACATGTAGTTCTAGACATGCCATCGTCATCTACTCATCAATGGTACCTATTTTCAGATGAATCTAGATATTGGATCAAAGCTAGCAGAGCAAGCAGAATTTTTAAGACTAAGCTACTATCTACAGTGATCTTTCAAGCAAACTGAATAACAGAGCACATGGTTGTTGTTACTGTGCAAGAAACTAGAGGTTCATTAGAAGATAACCATTCGCCCACTTACACATGGAAACAACACGGAGTCAAACTTAGTGACAAAAGCTAAAAACATTACGAGAAAACAAGTACCCTTTCACCAAACCAGCTACTAAACAGTGGTATATTTCATCATAAGATCCCTGTCGACTCCAAGTTGGTCATCTTTCTTCTTGATGAGGGTGGCCTTTTGCCCTTAAGAAAATACAACCAAGCGTTGTCAATGCACCGCACCACATGGATCTGCCCTCTCTGCAAAAATAGATTTTTCAGTGTGGTCACAAAAGTAGATGACGACATAGCATAAAAACTACCAATCGTAGTAAGGTGTAACATTCGAGTGTAGATAACAATCAAAATTTGCTCAAGCACATATATAAACACAAACTGAAACATTAAATATAACTTTTGATCTAGTTAAACATTCAATATATATTTTTTGTTTCAGTGAATGACATATTATTATTGCTTGAGGTTGCTCCGAAATAACTAAAAGAAGCATATATATATATATACCTATTGGATGATAGAAGCTCATGTATGGAACCAAAGCATGGAAATTTTCTGTCTTCCATATCTTCTCCCACTCCAGTGACCTGAGACTAATCTCGTAGATGCCAAGGTCTGAGGTGACGAAAACGATATCAGTGCCCTCCACAGATCCAATAAGCCTAAGTTGTGTCTTGGGATTTCAAATGGGAAATTCGTCGAGATCAAAGGTTGTACATGCAGACCATGCTGCAACTCCATTGGACCCCACCTGCCTTGACCATAGGTAGATGGTTAACATGTTCACTTGTGCAAACCCCAAACTGCCATCCTCCATCGCCATGAGGGCAATGTCACCGTGAGTGCTAACGTCCAAAAGTGGCGCTTCAATTATTGATAAGCAATTAGAGCCCAGGTCGTACTTGAGTGAGGACCGGGGGCCTTGGGTCGAAGAATGCATCGTCCGGAAGATGAACATGGGAGCAAGGCTTGCTCCACCCTCCCTCCATCTGTGGCGGCAAGGATACATCATGCGTGTATGCAACACAAGCACCATCCCTCTCCAGGCCGACGAAGACCACCCGGAAGGGTCCGTCGTGACACGCTTTATGGTCACAGCCAGCGACGGAGCAGAGCACGGCGGCCCTGCCATTGCTGTGGATTCCAGGCGCGTCCAGCTCCGTGTGGCGGCCCGTCATGGGGTCCCAGACGGTGAGCGCGCTGTCTTTTTCCGAGCTCGTGTTCCCAAGGAGGACGCGGCCATGGCGGCAGTCCCACAGGCTGTATCCGTAGCACCCGGAGTCCATACCTGGGGGAAAACGTGGGCTGAAGTTCCCGGTGGAGACGAAGAATGGGTGGGTATGTTTCTTGTTGCAGTCGAAAGTGGAGCGACAGAGGAAGGCGAGCGTGGGGGGAGGTCCGTGGAAGTCGCGGTAGCGAGCGTGGAAGCGAGGGGCGGAGAGGCGGCCGAGCCAGAGCTTGCTGGAGTGGGATGCGCGCACGAGGGACTCGGGCGAGGGAGGCGGTAGGCGGAGGAAGATCTCCTCGAGAATCTCGTCCGGCAGCGTCGGCGGCATGGTGGAGGTGGCGGCGAGGGTTTGGGATGGGGAAAATTTTGAGCAAGGAAACGAAGCGCAGGCAGGGGAAGAAATTAATCAGAAGAGGGAAATAGGGAATACGCAATAAACAAGGGAAGGCAATTAGAGCACCAAATCCCAATTGCCCCCGAATCTCTCTCTCATCAAATCCCGCACCTCCCGCGCCCAAATCGCCACCTACCATTGTTGTCTCCCCCCCCCCCCCCCCCCCCCCCCCCCCGTCTTCCTCGAAAAAAAAAGCTGAGGAGGCAGAGGAGGAAGGAAGAAACGGGCGGCGAATCCGGCGACACATACTTATCTCGAAAGGATTCGACCTTCGACGACGGGGCTGGGAAGCTCAACGAATTGCTGCTGGGGCTGGGCTGGAGGTTGACGGTGGCGAGGTCGATGATGCTCGGCGGACGGCTGCGCTTCACTTGGCGGTGGGTAATATTTTCCAACTCGAGGGTTAAATTAGGAAATATAAAATGACGGACGGACTATCTCTGTCGTAGTGATTAGTCCCATACCGCTAACTCGCAACGTATTTCACCAGCTTACGTATAAGCTGGGTGGTGGCCGTCGTATCGCCTCCACGCGACCGTCGAAAAAAAAGCTGTCTAAAAAGAAAGACAGCGCTGCCTCTCAATTAGGCCCGTCACTGGATTGATGCAGACGCGTATGCAAAGATACCACACGAGCTGAGCTGATGCTTCCGGTCGTATTAAAAACAAAAAATGTAAATAAAAATAGTAAAAAATGTGTATCTGTGAGGAGTGCACCGTGCGCTCATATAGTATTAATACTTATTCGAGCAAAGTCCAGCCGTTAGACCATCTCCGCCCCTTGTTTTGACCCCCCTGCCCCACAAATTGTTTGTTAAGTGGTGTCCGGAACTCCGGATTGATGGGTAGGTGCCCCCAACGGCACCAAAACTTTGTTTTAAACAAGATTTACATACAAATGTATCTTAAAATTTATAAAACTATTTTAGCTAAAATTAAGCTAGAACACTGAGCGTCGGCGGGAAGGATATTTCATCATCGACGGACCAATCCTCTCCCATCAGAGGAGGATTAAATGATTATGACTTCCACCTCTGACGCTCGTATGACGGTGCCCAACAAGTCCACGGGGTCGCTGGGCTCGAGTAGAGGCGCTAATGACTTAATGAGGTCGGCTGGACCGGCACATCGTCCTCCGAAGCCTCGGCCTCATCCCAATCAACGTCATCGTCATCTTCCTCTGGTGGGCTATTGCGACGTGAGGATGTCATTGGCGGTGGTTGTTGCTGAATATAAGAGAGCAGGTGGTTGTTGCTGCTGCTGCTACAAGAAATCGGATGTTCTTTACAAGAACAACCATTCACCCACTTACACGTGGCAACAACGCAAACCGTAATCAATTTTATTGGCAAAAGTTAACAATAGTACAACAAAACAAGCAATAATTCACCAAAACACCTGCTAAAAAATGTCATAGTTGATCATAAGACACCCGTCGCCTCCAATTTGTTCATCTTTCTCGTTAATATGAGTGAGCTCATACCCTTAATAAAATTCAACCACACGTTGTGAATGCGCCGCATCACATGGGCTTGCCCTCTCTACAAACATAGAGTTTTCACTATGTCACAAGAGTATGGCATGATAGTATACAAACTACTAATAGTAATCAGGTGTAAAGATTTCTGAGTGTAGATAACAATCAAAATTTTCTCACGCACATATATTATCACAAACTAAAACATTATATATAACCTTCTATCTAGTTAAAGGAAGCACAGATATAAAACATTATATTATCACAAACTAAAACATGATATATTATTACTTAAGAGTTGGTTCCAAATCACTAAAGGAAGTACAGATAACTACAATTATATACCTAATGGATCATAGAAACCCATGTATGGAACCAAAGCATAGAAATTTTGTTTCGTGCATATCTTCTTCCACTCTAGTGACTTGAGACTAATCTCGTAGATGCCAAGGTCTGTAGTTACAAAAATGATATCACTGCCCTCCACAGATCCCACAAACTTGAAATTTTTCATGTGATTTTGGAAGGGGAGAAATATCCCGAGATCAATGACTCTACATGTAGTCCATGATGCAACTCCGTTGGACTCCATCTGGATTGACCACAGGTAGAGGGTTGACATATTCACGCGTGCAAACCCCAAACCCCCATCCTTCATCGCCATGAGGACCGCGTCACCGTAACTTCTAATCTCCGAAAGTGGCTCATCAATCAGTGATAAGCGATTAGAGCCCAAGTCGTACTTGAGAATTAATGTGTCGTCCTCGTCATAGGCATATGCATCCTCATCATCATCGTCACTATGATAAAAATACAAAAGCATGAAGTAAAGTGCATCTTCAGTGAGGACAGGGGGCCTTTGAGTGATGAATGCATCCGCCGGGAGATGAAGATGAGAGCACGGCTCACTCCATTCCTCGAGAGGAGAGCACGGCTTGCTCCGCTCTCCCATCCCTGGAAAGGATTCATGCACGCATGCAAAACAACCACCATTACTCATCTCCACGCCGACAAAGACCACCCGGAAGGGGCCATCATGGCACGCGCTGTGGTCACAGTCGGTCACGGCGCAGAGCACCGCGGCTCCATCGCTGCTGTATTGTTTGGGCGCGTACAGCTCCCTGTGGCGGCCCGTCATGGGATCCCAGACATCGAGCTGTAAATGCCCAAAGTTTGAGAACCTAAAAACCTGAGTAAAATTTTCGCTTTTGTGTTCATTGCACCATGGCATCTATATTAATTTGCTAAACAACACACTAATTGGTTTGGCAACATTGAAAAACAAAATGCCAAACTTGCTTAAACAAATCTCAAAACAATGAAGGCACTCAAACTTGCAAAACAAAAATACTTGACATCTTATATTTGTCAAGGAAGTTCCAAGAGTTCAAAATAGTATTATGAACTTGCTCTAAAATCCCTAGAGTATTCTTCAAATTTTCAAATTACCAAAAATCCCTAAATAAACCCTATGAACAAATGTTGTCCAAACTATTTTATTTTGCAACCCCAATTTTTGTGGTGCTTCTACATGTGGTTAGGAGGCTACAAGAATTTTCTCAGATTTTTGTAAAGTGTCTAAGTGACTTAATTAAATCACTGAAATGCTGCTGGATTTAAAAGAAACAGGAAAGGACCTATTTGTAAAGGGGAAAATGAGAACAAGGGGGTTTCTGCAAAATCCTCTTCTTCTTCCTTCTGTAGCGACCGAGCTCTGCTCGCGCCGCACCAGCTCGTCGCCTGCCCTCCTTGCTCGCTGCTGTCCACGTGAGGAGAAGAAGAGCACCACGAGGCTGCCCTGCTCCTACCCTATCCACTCGCTCACCTGCCCTCGCTCCCCATTCTTCTCCCCACGGCTCCGAAACCGAGCCCGCCGCCGCCGACACATCGCCGCCGTTCCCGGCCGCCCCAAGCGGAGTGAAGACCGCCATTCTCTTCGCCGTGTCCTCCTCTCCGTCCTCCGCCGAAGGAATCGACGCGGGAGGGCCGCAATCGACGCCGTTATCCGATTCTTCCCGAGCTCCGGCCGCGGACGCCGCGGACGATTTCGTCGCCGTCGAGCCACCTCCGACCTCGCCGTCTTCTCCTACGCGCCTAGGGTGAGCTCGTGATCCTCCCCGTGCTCCCCGTTCGCAAATGCGGGGTCCGTAGCTCCAGTTCGCCGTAGTTCGCCGTCGACCGCGTTCTCGCCGTGCGTCGGATATTCCGAGTCACTCTCGACCGGATAATCCGAGCAACCCCAGTGCGTCGTTGCTCTTAGTCCTTAGTGGATTTCGGCCCATCGGTGGACATCGGATATTCCGAGTGAGCCCAAAACCGGATAATCCGAGTAACATCAGTACATAAATTTTCTTATTCTTCAGTCCATCGGATAATCCGAGTGAGAAGTGGCCGGATATTCCGGTGGAGTGCAGTACCGATTTTAATTTCTATTTCACCTCTTTCTTTCGAAGTTTTTTAAATAAGTTATATTGTTTTTTAAAATAACTTATAAAAAGGACATAACTCAAAGGAAATTCAGAAATGCAATAACTCTTATTGGTTCGTCAGAAAATTGTGTGTATTATACCAAAACGCTCAGAAAAACATGAACTATCCCGAAGCATCATCATCATGCATACTCGATCACAATTACAATACTGTACTTTTAGTAGTACTAGAATCACTAAGTTAAATGTGGGGTACCTATATTCCCTAGGTAAAGCAGGTATCGCCGTACCCCACTTAAAATTGCTAGATAGCTTATAAAAAGGTTCAGTACCTTAAATTGTCATGTCATCATGTTTGTGCATTGCACCTATTGTGTTCGTGGTATTTATTTGTTCCTTTCCGGTGTTGTTTGTGCATCGGTAGATCAAGGAGTTGAAGTGCCACCACCGTATCGTGACGATCCCTATTACCAGCCATATCAGCAAGGCAAGCGTAATCCCCCCTCTGAGCATGTCTTATCCTATTTTCCGCAAATATTTTCTCCACTATAATATTGCATGCGGTTCCAAATGTCAATTTGATTTGGATTAGAGTATCCTATAGTTGCATTAAGTTTTCGATGCCATTACCTGTTTCCCTCCTATTATCCATAGGTTTGTATTGTTGGCCTGAGATACTTAACTATGCTATGTTGATGCTTAGCCATGCTTAGTTAAATGTTTATTCGTCCGATGGATATTTCATGTTGGAAACAGATGTTGAATTGTTCGGATGATGGTGGAGAATTGTGGTGACAGGTAACAAAATGCTTAAAGGTGGGGATGAGAGGCCACTGTGGTTGTGGTGCTTTGTCTCGTTCTCGCCGCCTAGGTGCGAGTTCTTTACCTCTTGAACCAAGACTGAGCGTGCAACCATGCGTGAGGCCTATACAATTGCAGGAACCCTTATTCGACTAAATAACTTGTGAGGGGCTAGCCAGGGTCCTCTAGTTCGAACTTCCATTTGCGCGTGCGTGATGATGGTGGTTGAGAATGGGATGAGGATTGTGGTGTTAGGAAAATGAGTGGCCGTGGGGCAGGGTGTTGGAGGCACTGAACCTGTCCTACCGCCACTGATGATCCTGGAAAGTCTCGAGCGAGGGAGAAGTCGTCACCGCTCCCACCCAGCCAACTTTCCCCGGAAGAGAGCTAAGAGCTAGGCAATGGGCCGGACGGTACGCGTGGCAAACACTGTACACCCCTGCAGGGTTAAATCTTTTCGAAAAGCCGTGTCCACGGTTATGGACGACTTGGGAAAGGACGATAAGATCATAGAATAACTTGAACGGAATGATTAAAAACTGAGTACTAAAGGTACTACTCAAGAATGTAAGGTTAGCTTCCTCGAGGGTGATTCGGGGAGGTGCCTTTATAGAGCAGGTACAGAGATGATGGTGGATGATGAGAAAGGTGTTCAAGAGAAAAGAGTTACTTCTTACCCCTTTTGAAAAATATTCTGATTAGTCGATACCATGGAGTTATGTTTCTATAAATAAAAATCAACTTTATGCAAAACAGGCATAAAACCTTGAAAGCCTCATCGAGCTAAAGCTCTATATTTAATCTTGCGAGTTCGTCGAACTCAACGTCGTTTGTTTTGTTTCAGAGGAGGACTTCACCGACCTCGAAGGTGGGTTCTTTGTGGACGTCGACGAGTAGTCTAGGGTTCCCAGGTGGCAGTTTGGGACATCCCGGAACAGCTGGCGCTGCAATGTTTATTTTGTAGGCCTCTTAGGCCATAATTTGGATCTTGTTGTTTAGAACAACTTAATTCGTTTCCGCATGATGTACTGTTGGGTCTGTGACGTCTGGTTGTAATTTGCTATCTTTCTCTATATAAGAGTTGAACTATAATGCTTTGTGTCGTAGAGTCTGTGATGTGCCAGTTGTTCCACAAGTCTTGATCTCTCTATTATGCATTGATAGTTGTGCATGTGTTAGAGCATCAATCGGGGTGTTGCGTTGCCGATGATCAATTTCAAGCAACGCCTGCCAAAAGTTTTGGCCGGGGAGTGGTAAACCCGTAACCTCCGGTTGTATTGCCTAACCGGTGACACACAGCATCACTGTATAGCAGTCGGGTCGGGGCGCCACACGAGCGCCATGTTCTTCCCCGGCCTACTATTCGCAAGGAGAACGCGGCCATGGCGGCAGTCCCATGCATCGTATTCGTCCTTGTCTTGGGGAAAGGGTGCGGTGAATTTCCCGGTGGAGACGAACCGTGCGTCGGGCTCTTTCCTGCTGAGATTGCAAGTCAAGCGACAAAGGAAGCCAAGCATGGGAGGAGCTCCGTGGAGCTCGCGGTACCGGCCGCAGAAGCGAGGGCCGCAGAGTTGGTCGAGCCATAGCTTGCTGGTGAGTGAGGCGCGCACGAGCCACGCGGGCTCATCTCGCGGGAGGCGGAGGAAGATCTCCTCCATAAGCTCTTCCGGCAGTGTCGGTGGCGGCGTCGGTGATTGCGGCATAGTGGGTCGGTGGAGGCGGCGAGGGTTTGGGGTGGGGTAAAGTTTGACGTGCCTGTGCGTGTGTTTTGTACTCCGGCCCGTGGTGAGTTGCCGACATACAGGTTTCTTCTATATGTACGACTATCTTGCGGTGTCTTAATCTGAATCCTTAAGGAACTATACCAAGTTTTTGCAACAGCCAACTGTTCTTCCGTGCAAGATAATGCTAATTGTCGTCCGAACCTGAAACTTCTTGAGAAAACGTCTGAACCTGAAAGCTGCAGTACGTACATCAGTCTCCTTCGCTGAATACGCAGGTGCCAGTTTGATCTGTATTATTATATGTCACCACTGCACGAGCTTAACCTTTCCTGATAATCAAGTTTACGCTGACTGTACCTGGTTTACCTGCTGTAAGATTGTCATGGTGACCAGTTACTCCGTCAGATACTGGTCACAGAATGTGCACATACACTGCTGCAACCTGTAATTTGAGATGTATATGTTTTTTTGTTACAGTCAGAACTAAGGCCTAGAGCAAAGCTCTTATGTTGGTCCTTTGTCCAGTTTTCTGTAAGAAACTATCTTAATTTGGCGCAATATTTACCCAGCCATTGACTAGTATATGCTTGTTATGTCCCAACCTGTTCATTGTATCACCGGCTTGTTGCTGGAGAACTGTTGATGATGGTAAGTCAGAGATCTTTATAAAACAAGGTGTTGTATTTAACAAGACGATTGACAAGCTTATGTAAGAAAAATTATCATCCTTACCTAAACTGGTGGTATAAAGACTGAATATCTACTTCCTAAAGCTAGCAGAATTTCCCCTGTCTAAACTACTGGGCAGTGTTAAATCTTTCAGATTTTCTATGTTTCAGACATATTCGTAACAACCATTTTAGTCTCACGATTTTTGGTTCTTGTGGCTGTATGACGAAACTAATCATTGTTTAATTTGATGTCCTCCAGCGACCCATTCATTTTTAGAAACGGGTAAAGGCCTTGCAGTTTATGTAATGACCTAAATACAGTTCTTTTTGGGTGTATACATATGCTTCTGTTCATTAGTCGTCTCCCTGTATATACATATGCTTCTTTTTGGCACGAGGCTGGCAGTCCTAGCGCTCACTGCCTGATCCAGCGACCAAGGGAACCCGACTAAAGGAGGAGATGTACGCATCACATGCCTCTTGCTGTGATGTTTCTTTTTAATGTCTTCTTTCTCTCTTTTTTTCATTACTGTTCTGCGCTGGTACTCTGTACCTCTCTTCTATGATAAAAAAGCAGCTTCGATTGTATTTTCGTCAAAAAAAAAGAGAGTCGTCTCCCATTATAAATCTAAGATTGGTACCTCACACTTCTATGGGTATTTTTGGGTTCCTCAAATTCGTCTAAATTTAGACAATGTCAATTCCATATAAATAGATAAAGTAATAAAAAGCCATATTTATACAAACTATTTGAAATAAAATGAAATTTAAAAGTAAAGCTAAAAATCGGAGGTTCACTACAAGATCAACCATTCACCCACTTACACATGGCAACAACGCGAAGAAATTAGCTAACAGCAGTACTAGAAAATAAGCTCTAATTCACCAAACCAGCTGCTAAAAAATGTCATAGTTAATCATAAGACCCCTGTCGCTTCCAAGTTGTTCATATTTCTTGTTAATGAGAGTGGAGAACTGGTCGTCGACTAGTTGGCAGAGGCTGCAGGTGCGCGCCCCGCCCACCAGGGTGCGAGGCCCCGGACTCCCCTATGGTGCTCATGTTTGCTTCTTCTATAAACAAAAAAATCAATAGGTCGTGCTCATAATTGGCAACTTATGTAAGAAAAATAATCATCCTTGCCTTGTACAAACTTGCGGTATAAAGACGGAATATCTATTTCCCAAGGCTAGCAGATTTTCTCCTCACTAAACTACAGGGCGGTGTTAAATCTTTCAGATTTTCAATGTTTCAGACATATTCGTAGCTACCATTTTAGTCTCACGATTTTTGGTTGTTGTGGCTGTATGACGAAACTAATCATTGTTTAATTTGATGTCCTCTAGCGATCCATTCATTTTTAGAAGCGGGTAAAGGCCTTACTGTTGTATGTAATAACCTAAATACAGTTCTTTTTGGTGTATACATATGCTTCTGTTCCATAGTCGTCTCCCGTTAAAAATCTAAGATTGGTACCTCATCCTTCTATGGGTATTTTTGGGTTTCTCAAATTCGTATAAATTTATACAATATATATTTCATATAAATAGATAATAAAGTAATAAAAAGCAGGGGCAAATAAATATTCCAAAAATGTTAAAATAATATTTTGAGTTTTATAAATGTACACTATTCTAGGACAACGATGGATTTTTTTTGTTTTATAACATGCACTTTTTTTTGTTATTTTTTATTTAGGCCTCTCTAGAAAAGATTTGAAATTATTCTTGTTCATCTGTAAAATTATAAATTATCATTTTTTTGTTTCAAGTAGCTGAGCTTCCCAACAAGTTCTTCCAAATTTTCAGTTTTTTGTTCGACTTTTATTCGGTGCGATGTGCTCTTGACACTTGAGCGACCAAAGTCCAGCTAACATCTCTAACTGACCTCTTATAATTTTAGGAGCAAACGGCGGAGTAAACTTAGATGACTCAAACTTTCCTCATCTAACAGTGGCCAGACCTAACCGGTCTCTCAAATTTAACTCCACAAACAAAGTGACCCCACATGGAAATCTCTCTACATCTTGTAATTCCTTCTTGCTTCTTCTTCCTTCCAGCAACTAGCCTGGACAAGGACAATGATGGGTCGGTGTAATTCCTTCTTGCTTCTTCTTCCTTCCAGCAACTAGCCTGGACAAGGACAATGACGGGTCGGGAGATGAACTTGGGACAGCGAGACAAACACACTCGTGAGGTGGGGAAAATGGCAACACGGGGCCGCAAAAGAGTGCGAGAGGGTGAATGACACAAAGTTATGAAGTTCCTCCCCGCTGGCAAGGGTCGCACGGTTTGCAAGGGAGTTATGGGGTCTGATTTTCCCGGTCACGAGGGTCGCCCACGGCCGGCGGCATGGTTTCCAGCAGCGGTGGACGAGAGAAAAGAAAGATTTATTTTTAAGTAGCGACGTCACGGAGAAATAAAAGTAGGAGAGTTGAATGCCGAACTAAATTTTCCTCCTCTGAAGGGTTGAGGGATCGATTAGGTGTAGTTAACTCCTTGTTTTGCTCCTCTAAACCTTTACAGGGGATCGGCTAGAGATGCCCTTAGAGCATCTCCAAGAAAAAGTTTGGAAGTTTGACTCATAAATTATACGCGGACACGTCTGGACGTATCCGTTACTCCGTTTAGAGCCTAAAAATGTGTGTCTCTAGCCATGTCCCCAAAATTTTCTGGTCACACTTGCATGTGATTGGTGGAAAAAGGATAGAGAATATAAAAAAGGACAAAAGAAATAAAATAAAGTACAAAGGTGATCGAGAGTGGGCGAGATGGATAGCCCATACACGCACAGACGCCCATATATTGGCTGAGTATGGGGAGTGACGGACGGTCCGGACAAATAAAACCAGTTTGGGAGACCGGTTGGGTCGCTATTTGCACGTAAATGTGGTTTCTGCTCCTGTAGTTTGGAGCATATGGAACAATAGGAATAATATATTTTTAATAGAAGGGATTAACTATATCTAAAGCAGGTCTGGAATCTGGTGGTACTATCGTAACTAAGACACTAGAAAATACCTTTCAAAGAGCTAGAAGGAGAGGGGTTGCTCAACAACATGAATTTTCTGGCAAGACCGTGCTCTATCAGACATGCGCGCACCATTGATTTGTGATCTACTTTTCTGTATTTGCCATTTGTTTCCTTATATAAAACTATGTATAGATTAAATACTACCATTTATGTGTTCCGTACCCACCTACCCTTTCACCTCTATCTCATGTGAGTACGAGCAGTTTGTGCCACACACGTAAGTGAGTGGTAGATACTTTTCTAGTGAAAATTGTACTTTTGCTACAACCCTTCCTTTTTAGTTTCCTTCTCAACTTTGTATTTTTTTTATTCGAGTTCCTGACGACGAGATCTCCAAAACAAGATCAATAGTGGACACGTTTAAAAAAAATTAAATTTCAACTACGAAAATGAATTGAAATTAGAATAGAATTTCAAAATAAATATTTTATTATATTGACTTGTCACATCGATATGACATTTTTTTCTAGTATAATATAGATTTCCTGCAAATATAAAGATTTCACACATATAAAGAATTTCTGTCATACTATTGGAAAATGTATCTGTTTTTAAAATTATGTAATGTTTTTGGTATAATGAAATATTTCGCAAGTATATACACAATCTACGTGCAATATTTCTGAAATTACTAAAATCTCTGCGGCAAATTTTGAAATTGTTGAACTTTTTCATATTAATAACACATCACTCAAAATAATATTAATTAGAAATCTGAACTTTTGAATTTTTGAAATAATTATTTAAATAAAATTGTGGAATTCCAGTAAAAATATGATATATTTTCACATCGATATGACATATTTTCGAGTATAGTATATGTTTCATGCAAATTTCATTAATTTTTGTGTGACACGACATATAATTTATCAAAAATAATTTTTTTCATATTTTGAAGGTACCTTACACAAATATATTAAAAATTGTATCTAGTTTTTAAAATTTATCTAGAATTTTTTGGTATAATGAAATAAGAAAGGAATGAGATAGATATGGGTTAGAAAACAAATTTATCCTTTTTTTTCTTTTTTGTAGATATGTGCGTAATCTATTTGGAATATTTCTGAAATACTGAAATTTCTACGGCCAAATTTTAAATTTTTAATTTTTTCATAAACATAACACATGGCTAAAAGTTATAAGAAATTAAATTAGAAATCTAAACTTTTGAATTTTTAAATATTTTTAAGAAAAAATCATGGAAATCCATTTAAACTTATTTTGAATTTATTAATAAAAAGTATTTTCTTGATATAATATATTCATACACATTTAAATAAGAGTTCAATACATATCTACGTATTTAAAAATACGAGCATATGTGGCAGCTTCTGACTGGTTGCATGGAGGTTCAGTAGGGCGTGACTCAATTAGAAAACACTTTTCAAATTGCTCAGTTTCTGGAGGTGACGATAACAAGTCTCAAAAAGCTATTCAGCCTGCCTCAAGCACGTTCGCAGCTCTGCGGAGCTGCCGTGCGCGTCTTCCCCTTCGCTGGATGCCGTGAGACGGCGGATCTGGCGTCGACGCTTTTGTGCAAGTGGCTGCTAGGGTTTGGCTCGACGACGATGGCGACCGCTGGTGTAGGTCCTCTGCGGCCGGCGATCGGCGACTTCCCGTCCGCTCGGGGACTGCTCTCGTTCCAAGGCGACAAGGAGAGTAGGAGCGGCGGCGCGCCACCGACGGCGCCATGGCCGGCATCGTGGTCAGGCTACAGAGAGGACTGGGCTGTAATTTTGTTCTTCGTAGGGACCTTTCTGTAATTGCTGAACTTTTCAGCTCCTTGTACTCGCAAAAAAAAAGAAAGATGAGATGCATCGGCTTCGATTGGGTTGCATCATGGGTGACGAGTAATGGATCAACATGCAGTGGGCGTGAATCTCTCGTGTATGCTTGAGAACCAATAGGATGAACCCAGTCATACACGTGGTGATGGGATGCTCAGTTTACAAGATGCAGATAAGAGACAACAAAAACCCCAACAGGAAGGATGGTGGCGGGAAAAGGGAGATGGATGTAGTTAGAGTAGTTTTGTTGGACAGCTTTTGTTCGAAAATGCGCAGGAGAATCCGACGACTATTGAATAGAATATATGATTTTTGATGTTTTCTATATTTGAGATCTCGTTGCGAGATCTTCAAAACAAGATCAATATTGGACATTTTCATGCATATTTTCAAAAAGTTCAAAATTCAACTTTTCAAAATGGTATTGAAACCACAAATATTTCATTCATATTTTCAATATGACTATTTGTGACATCACAAATTTTTCATAAAAGTTTCGCACATGTAAAACATTTCATGTGCACTTCGTTTTTAAAACATGTTTTCAATGATTTTTCACGAAAATAAATAAATGTTTCATAAAATTGAAAATTTAGTTTTCGTAATAATTAAATGTTTCGTGAAATTGAAAAAAATTCAAACTTTCTTGATTGAAAATCGTTCAATTTTTGAAATCAAGCTTTCGTGATTGAAATTGAAAAAAATCAAGCTTCCATGATATGTGAAATTGAAAAAAAAATCAAGCTTTCGTGATTGAAAATCGTTCAATTTTTGAAAAATTAACCATATCTAAAAAATTCAAAACTAAAAAGTTCCGATTTAAATTTTTTTATTTCACAAAATATATTATTTTCATCATTCAAAGAGAATAAAAATGCAATTTTTCCAAAATGATTAAATTAAAAAAAACATTCATGATTGAAAGTTGGTCAGATTTTGAAAAATTTATTTTTCTACAAAAATGTTATATTTGACAAAAATACTAGATTTTAAAAATGATTAACTTTACAAAAAGTTTAGAATTGAATATTGTTCAGATATTGGAAAATTTTCAAGTTTCAGATTAAAAAATGATTAAATTTTGAAACATCAAATTTCAGAAAAATTTCGAAATCGAAAATTGTTCAGATTTTAAAAATATTCATATCTAAAAATATTCAAAAATAGAAAATATGTATTTTTTGAAAAATAAATTTTAGAAAATGTGGAGAATAAAAACAACTTTGGTGGAGAATAAAAAATCCTTTTATATAAAGTAATATTTTTTTATGTCCGGACACTTTATATTCCGAATTTTTTGGAATTTGATTTTTATATTCAGGACAATTATCAAAAAAATAATTTTCTTAGTTTTTATAATCTGATTTTTTCAATTGTGAACATTTTCTAGAATATTTTTCTATAATCTGAAAATTTTGAATTTTCAAAACATTTTCGAATTTTTATTTTTTTAAAGTTAATCATTTTTAAAATATGATTTTACTGAAAATATGACACTCTTTCTATAATTGAACATTTATCAATACCTGAAGAATTTTAATGCACATGCATGTTAAACTGAGCTATTAAATGCACCCTGCTAGATGTTGTTCTATACTGTCTTTATGACGTCAGTGCTCTGTATTTATACGATCGGCCGGCCAAAAAAATGCTATTTTCTTTACTAATCGTGAAACTATTAGCATCCGTTGGATTCCCTCTTCGCTTGACTACATGTTCCAAAAGTCCGCCTCCAGCTTTTCTAGAGCTAGATCATAGCTGGGGCTGATGCTGCTCTTTGTGGTCGTTCTTGTAATAGCCCTAGTTTAATTTCCTGCATTCACTTTCGAACATGTGTATGGGTAGGATGTATGAAAATTAATGGAGCCGGGAGCGATTCCTGAGAATCTAAAAGATTAAACTGTAACTGAACTAGTACTACCTCCGATCCATATTAATGGGCTCAACTTTATCTAGATACGGATGTATCTAGTTAAGTGTTTAGACTAGATGCATCCGTATCTAGACAATGTTGAGACCATTAATATGGATCGGAGGTAGTACCAAATTTGTTTCTGAGAAGAGGTAATAACACTGGTCATACACAAACTTGTGTGGTGCGAGCAATTTCATACAAAAACTTGAAAAATGGGGTGAGTTAGTCCATAAACTTGCAATGCGGGTGCAAAAAGGTCCAAAACACCCGAGGTACGGACACGTGGCATTATTTGTTTTCGGAAACCCCCTCGAGGTTGACAGAAATATATGTCCGTATTCTCTTTTACCATCTCGTGGCAGCCGTCTCCTCGCAGCATTGCTGTTAGCGCCGCCGCTCACCCCTCCACCTGACTGTGGTTCGTTCTCTGCTCCTGGCCCGATGAGGCCACTGTGCTCGTCTATCGGCGCCCAAGCGTTCTTCGTATGCGTCCGTGTCCGCGTCCGGTGTAGTCGGCGACTCGGCGTTGATATTGCCACCGGCCACGAGAACGGTGGTGTCCGGCAGCACGACGGCCGTGGAACGGGCGCTACATAGACTGGCAACCCACGCCGCTGACTTGAAGTTCGCGAGCCGCAGGCGAATGTGCTCGTCGCCGCCATAAGGGTTGAGAACACATCGTCCGGTTTAACATCGCGGGTTGCCGGTGAGCGTTGTCAAGGCGGTGGCACATCGCGAGGGCCTCCGGATATTGCGCGGCGACGGAGGATGCCTTGGGCATGGAAGAGGCGCGCCATGGCGGAGGTCCATCACCACGTGCGTCAGTGCGTGCATGTCTCGTCCTCGTAGACGGCCGCACTCGGATGCCGGACAGTGAAGAGATTGGCGGCGCGCACGAGACCCAGGCCCACGCGGTCAGCGCAGAGGAGTTCCTACCGACGCTGGACACCCAGCTCGTGAGAATGCTGCGCGGGTCGTCCGCCACGGACGCGCTCCATCTGCCACGCCGGGCACGCTCGCGGGTTGAAGTAAAAAAGGAATGAAGGAGCAGAGCGAAGCTTCTCGGCGAGGTGCACGCACTGGCCAACACGGTGACCCGTGTGGAGAGCACCTTCACGACGCCAGCACTGGCGAGCACCCACGGGCGCGACTTGGACACACTCCTGATGCGCAGTCCCAGGCACGCACCATGTCGTCCAGGTTCCCGGTTAACAGCATACCGCAAGGCTTTCGGCATGACCACGCAGTGGCCGGACTTCCTGTAGCGGCAGATGTGCAGTGACGCGAGGCGGGAGTGCCGCATGAGCTCACGGACGCTGGGCACGACGATTAAATTTGTTATTTTGTTAATTACATTGAATTTCAGGTCTGTTTTCGCACAATTACTAGTACCACAGGCCCAATTCGGACTACTTTGTACTGATTTGCACCTGTTTACAAGTTTATGGACTATCTCACCCCAATTTTCAAGTTTTTGTATGAATTTGCTCGCACCGCGCAAGTTTGTGTATGACCAGTGTTATTAGCTCTTCCGAGAATATAGTGTCCGCCGTGATTTCAGGAAGCGCTATTTTCTTTTATTTTACCATGGGAAAATATCACGTTATGTACGGGAACGGCCGAAGCACGTTTTGCCCAATTAATCGGACGCTGGAGATGGAACGGACTCGGAAAAGAAGACGTTCCGTTGGATGGGTCCGTCGTACAGACTGAGAATCGAACTCGGAAACGGTCCCTATAATAGAGGTCGTAATCTCACACCTTTGCACCGGAACAGAGCTGCAAATCAATCTCCTGGATTGATCTCATCCAGCCGGTGCATGCGAGAACCTTCGGAATCGACCATGGTGGGTACTCAGCAGGAGGATTCTTCTTCGTAAGTTCTCTACTCCTGATCAACGTGCATGCGTTTCCGATCTCAAGATCACGTCCGTCTTGTTGGTTGTGTTTGCTAGGGTGTCCCAGAACAATTTCTTACCGTTAGGGTTAACTGAAATGAAAATGATCAGAGAATATGTTGACACCTTGGCCTACCTTTGCAGTATATTTTTTAACACATGGTAATGCTCTGGTTCAGGTATAAGGAGAATTTGCTAGAGGACCCAAAGCAGCAGCGTCCTCAAGCTTCCAAGGGGAGATATGCAAGCTAATTACAGCTCCTAACCTCATCTCATATTCTGGATTGCTCTCCGTTGAACACCACTGTGCATCTTCGTTGGGCATCGAAGTGTTGAAATTTACTATGAGGACCGAATGCTCTGCTTCCAGTATTAAGCTGTACGTTTTTTTTTTTGCTTACTAGCAATAGCTTACCTGAAGTGCATGTTATTCGGAATAGATATCGCAAAGACCATGGCCTGTTCAGTTGTACTGGCCAACGTCTACAAGACACAGATTTTCAATTAACTCTGCATGCACTTCATCATAAAAATAAAAGCTACTGGGTGACACTTACTAAGAAGCGTTTGTGTGCAAGTGCATGGCTTGAACATTTTTTACTGACTCAATGATCTGTAAATGGATCAGGAGTGGAGTCGGTTGGTTTTCCAAGGAAAGAAGCACTCCTGAAGGTTTCAACAGGGAGCAGCATGCTTGGAGGTTTCAGTTCTCTTTCCCCCAACCCATGGCGGGTTACGATAGTAGCTCCGATTCTGATTGGGAACCCCCAGTTATAAAGCAGAGGAAGCCACTGGAGGTGAGGAACGCGCGCCGTGAAAGCGCAGTCGCGTTAAGACAGAAGGCTGCGCGTCACCATGCCGAGGTAGCCCTCGGTAAATATAACAGAGCGAACAACACCAAGGTATTTGTCTCTCTTTATCTGGAGGTGTGAGGCATGGCGATTGAGATGTGATTATCAAGTTGTGTTGGGATTTTCGTTTAGCTTTCATCCAATTTAACTGAGCATTGCAAGATTTTTGAGCTGACAAATCACAAATCCATTTGTGTTTTATGCAGTTTGAGCTGGTGGAAATACGAGTAATCTCTATATTCTTTGAGTTTGGAGGGGGCTGCATCCACTATAACTTCACTACCAAGCAGCCTGAGGATCATCTTTCTGCTGATGCCGCCATTACCAAGCTATTCTTTTCTGAAGTTGATCTGGCGTTCCGGAATGAGAATGATGTAATGCTGTGCTGTATAGTTGAGGAAAATGACGCAGGTACAAACTTGGTTACTTTACTTGGGGTTCATCCATTACCTTGATTCCCTATTATTCTCTCGTACCCTTATTTTTGTTAGGTTTGCATCAGGTGCAATTTTGTCAATCTCACATTATTTTTGTCACGATCTCATGTTAATATCTAGCTAACTTCCTTAATCTATTTCCTAGGGCACTGCTATGGCTGTGAAAACTACAAGCATGTTATTCACCCAAATAGCCAAGCATACGGCGGTGGTAGCAGTACCTGTATCAATTACCCTGGTTCAGACGGAGATAGCACGGACAGTGATTAGTACGTAACACTTGAAGCTTGGTGGTCAGGGCTGGCTTGTGTGGCTAATCTTAAGGGCTGGCTTGTGAAGATATATATATTGTAGTGTGTAAATGAATTTGAGAGATGTAAACATGGGAAGTAAGCCTGAGTTTTAGCTGAATATTGTAATGTTCTTTGATAATGTCAGATATACTCTTGCGATTTGCTTACCCTTGTGGGTAAGTTGCTTTTGTGTTTGGACAACACCTTGGTTTGTCATCCACAATGCAATTTCTCGAGATACTTAATGCTGAAGTTTTGCAACTTCACAGTTACGCGAGCTGCTGCTGTTGCTGAAGTTTTGTTGCAAGTACACATGTTATATCTTCATCATTTTGGTAGTTTTGATGTAAGTTATTTGCTCCAGAATGGGTTTGGCCGTTTGGGTGATATCACAGTACCATGTACCGCTCAAATGCATCTCATTCATCTGATAGAGCGATTCAGATGAAGATTTCTTGTGGGTGCTTCTCACGAACACCCGTGCAGAAGGTCGTAACAGTTTCGGTTCAGTTCAGATAGCATGGCGTTAACAAACAAGTTTCAGAGGCCAGACGTGCTATCAATCGACCCGTTCTGTTTTATTACCATATGCACTGCCGATATAAGAATGCACCCAAGATGAAGAAATAATTTTGCAGGGGAATTGGTAGTCTGCCATAAAATGCAAACATAGCGATATTCAGAACGCCCATGGCAGATCAACGACAACACCATAGACAATCAGCAGTCACTGTTTCACGTAGGCACCGACTGAACAAGACCAGCACACACACGCACACACCAGCAACAGCCATTCAGTGAGCACACATAACAAGTTGGAAGTAGTGTTCGTTGATAGACCTGACAAGAACATGACTGTTACAATTGTCAACCATATCTTGCCATTTCTTCTAGATCCTGAAGCAGATATTCCGGCATTTTACAAGTTGTTCTTGCAAGGTACAGATGATTCATAGTAAAAAAAAATGTACATATGATTAATTTTCTTACATAATCTTGCCAATTCTCTTCTTAATACAACGCCTTGCCCGAAAGTAACATTACCACCATCAACTGTAACAAAAGAAAATATATACATGTCAAGTTTCAGGTTTGCAGCAGTGTATGTACACACTCCTCCAAGACCACGTAAGATGTTTCACCATGATCGTAATGAGAGCACGAAATTTTGGAGGAATACAAAATGTATGAGCACACAGAATTTGGAAATGAATTTGAATTAACTGAAACGGCAATCTATGTAGGCGGCCAAGAACGGAATTCAGTTCAGCCCACACCTACGGGCCCCACTTGTCGGTTACTCCTCACATCGAGCCTCCTTCCTCCCCGCACAAACAAACTATTCCCCACCTGAAAACCCTCTCCGCCGCCGCCATCAACCATGCCGCCGCCGCCGCCGGCACCGACGCTGCCGGAAGAGCTTCTCGAGGAGGTCTTCCTCCGCCTCCCGCCGGACGAGCCCTCGTGGCTCGTGCGCGCCTCCCTCTCCAGCAAGCTCTGGCTCGGCCTCCTCACCAGCCCTGCCTTCCACGGTCGCTACCGCGACTTCCACGGAGCTCCCCCCATGCTCGGCTTCCTGTATACCTGCTTCGCGGACTCCGACCACGAGGAAGATGCCTACCCACGCTTCGCCCCCACCACGAAATTCGCCGCGCGCAGCCCCGATAAATCCGGCTGGGGGTGGAGAAAATACGAGTCGCTGGACTGCCGTCATGGCCGGGTTCTCCTTGCGGATAATTTCGCGGGGTTCAGAAAGCTCGCCGTTTGGGACCCGATGACGGGCTACCAGAGGGTGATGGAGGTGCCGGGCGGATGCATCGGCCTCGGGTCTGCAGTGCTCTGCTCCGTGGCCGGGTGCGACCACCGCGCGTGTCATGAGGGCCCCTTCCAGGTGCTCTTGTTTGGACTGAGCATGAATGATGGTGCAGGAGGTTCTGCACATGCGTGGGTGTGTTCCTCGGAGATGGAAGAGTGGAGCGAGCCGTGCTCTCCTCTTCAGCTTGGGTCTGAGGATGCAATCATCCAGCCAAGGTCCTCTCTCCTCTTCCAAAACGTAATTTATCACAAGATTTTATATCATGGCCACACTGCAATTCTCAAGTACGACATCGGTTCTAATTACATGTCACTGCTTGATGGGCCGCCAGGGGGTGTGATTGATAGTTCAGCTATCCTCATGGCGATGGAGGATGGTACTCTAGGGTTCACATATTTGGATTGGTTAACCCTCTGTCGGTGGTCAAGGCAGATTGATGGAGTCATGACATGGACTAAACATAAAGGTTTGGATCTCAAGGAACTTCTCCCCATTCAAAACCCCAAGAAAAACTTTAGGCTGATTGGATTTAAGGAGGGCAGTGATATCGTCTTCGTGACCACGGACCTTGGCATCTACGAGATTAATCTCAAGAAACTAGAGTGCAAGAAGCTATGGAAGGAAGCAAACATCTGTGCTTTGATTCCGTACATGAGCTTCTATAATCCGCCAGGTACATCTATACCTACTTTCTTTTGTGATTTGAGGACAATTCTCATGTTGAAAGGACCAAACAAAGTCTATATTGAATGTTTAATCAGATCAAAAGTTATATACGATGTTTCAATCTGTGATGAATCGATGATACATGTGCTTGAGCAGATTTTATGTGCTATCTACGCTCGAATATTACACACCTAATTATGATTATGCCTACTTAATTGGCAATTTTAGATAGTATCATGTCATCTCTTTTTGGCATCACATCGAAAAATCTTCGTTTGCAGAGAGAGCGACCTCCCTGTAAGGTCGTGCATCAACAAAGCATGGTTATAATTGCTTAAGGGCAGGAGGCCACTCTCATCAACAAGATAGATGACCAACTTGCAAGCAACAAGGATCTTATGATGAATTATGCCCCTATTTAGTAGCTGCTTTGGTGAAATGGTGCTTGTTTTCTTGTCATGCTGTAGTGTTGTTTAGAAAGCCTTATAATTTCCCCGTGTTGTTTGCCATCTGTAAGGGGGTGAATGGATTATCTTGTAATGAACCTCCAGTTTCTTGCAGCAGCAGCAAACCATGTGTTCCCTTATTTAGTTTGCTCTAAAGTGCATTGGAGATAGCAGCTTAGTCTTAAAAAATCTCTTTGCCGTCTCCTAGATTTGTTTCAGTATCTTGATTTATCTCCCAAAAGAGGTACCATTGATGAGTAGATGATGAAGGCATGTCTAGTGGTTTCTGCATGTGTCTTCCTAATATGTCTTTGTTAATCCTGTGGAATTTTTTAGTGCTACAAGTCAAGTGCTAATATTGCTGTAGTTCTTTTTAGCAAGCAGTGTTACTGAACAGTGTAAACTGAAATCTTGAGCTACAAGTTGAGGTAGCTAACGGCTGTTCTGCTCTTTTTCTGTTCAATTCAGTTCCAAACTACGCTGCTAGGGTGCCCGAGAACAATTTCTTACCGATTAGGGTTTATACTGAAACTGGAATGATGAGAGGTTATGTGGACATCTTGACCTACCTTTACTGTAATCTTTAACACAACTTGATGTTCTGGTTCAGTTATAAGGAGAATTTGCCAGAGGAGCCAAAGCAGCACCATTCTCAAGCTGCCGATGCTTCCAAGGGGAGGTATGCAAGGTAATTACAGCTCCTAGCCTCCTTTTTTTTTTTGGATTGCTCTCTGCTGAACACCGCTGTGCATCTTCACTGGGCATACAAGTGTTGAAATGTGACAGTGAGGACCGAATGCTCTGTTTCCAGTATTAAGCTGCAAGTTTTTTGCTTACTACCAATAGCGTACCTCAAGTGCATGTTCTTCAGGCAAAAGATCATGGCCGTTTCAGTTGTACTGGCCAATATCTGCAAGACACAGATTTTCAATTAATTCTGCATGCACTTCATCATAAAAAGAAAAACTATGGGGTGAATGATACATACTAGTAAGCGTTTGTGTGGTACTGCATGGCTTGAACATTTTTACTGACGTTATGTTCTGTCAGTGGGCCAGGAGTCGAGCTAGTTGGTTTTCCAAGGAAAGAAACACACCTGAAGGTTTCAACAGGGAGCAACATGCTTCGAGGTTTCAGTTCTTTCCTCCAACCCCTGGCGGGTTACCGATAGTAGCTCTGATTCTGATTTGGAAAACCCAGTTATAAGGCAGAGGAAGCCACTGGAGGTGAGGAACTCGCACCCCAAAAGAGCAGTCGCGTTAAGACAGAAGGCTGCTTGTCGCCATGCCGAGGTAGCCCTCTGTAAATACAACAGAGCGAACAACGCCAAGGTATTTCTCTCTCTCTCTCTCTCTCTCTCTGGAGGTGAGGCGTGGAAATTGGGATGTGATGATCCAGTGTATGGTGCTCTCGTTCTATATTGTTTATAATGTGCACTTTGTGTTGGGGTTTTCATTAGCTTTCATCCAATTTAACTGAGCAAGATTTTTAACCTGACTTATCCATTTGTGTTTTTTTATGCAGTTTGAGTTGGTGGAAGTACGAGTAATCTCTATATTCTTTGAGTTTTGAGGGGCTGCATCCACTATAACTTCACTGCTAAGCAGCCTGAGGATCATCTTTCTGCTGATGCCGCCATTACCAAGCTATTCTTTTCTGAAATTGATCTGGCGTTTCGGGATGAGAATGATGTAATGCTGTGCTGTATCGTCGAGGAAAATGACGCAGGTACAAACTTGGTTACCTGGGTTCATCCATTACCGTTGAGAATGATTTCTTATATTTCTCCTGTTCCCTTATTTTTCCTGAGATTTGCATCAGGTGCAATTTTGTCAATCGCATTTTTCTTTTTCGCGATCTCATATCGTATCCTTGTGTTAATATTTAGCTAACTCTTTAATCTATTTTCTAGGGCACTGCTATGGCTGTGAAAACTACAAGCCTGTTGTTCACCCAAGTAGCCAAGCATACGGCGGTGGTAGTAGTACCTGTATCAATTGCCCTGATTCAGACGGAGATAGCACGGACAGTGATTAGTACGTAACACTTGAAGCTTGGTGGTCAGGGCTGGCTGTGTGGCTAATCTAAAGGTCTGTGTAGCGAGGATCTGTAGATATATATTGTAGTGTGTAAATGAATTTGAGAGATGTATACATGGATGGAAGCCTGAGTTTTAGTTGAATGTTGTAATGTTCTTTGATTATCTTGTTAATACAATGCCTTGTTTGAAAAGGAACTCTAATTTACCACCATCAATTGTAACAATATATATATATACATGTCAAGTTTCAGGTTTGCTGAGGGAAATCCACTTCGGCTCATAGTTGCATCTAAACCCACTATCCAAAAAACGAATTTAAAATGTCAAAAAAAATTAAACAAAATTTTCGGGTATTCATACGAAAAATGTCTATCCGTACAAAAAAAGTTTCGCGTCGAAAAGACATTTTGTGCGGCCGGTGTAAAGAACACAAATCTCCCATGTTCAAAAATGCCTCTGTTGTAACATTTTTTCTCTTTTTATATCAGCCACATAAAATGTCTTTTCGATGCGAATTTTTTTTTGTATAGATAGATATTTTTATATGAAGACCTGAAATTTTTGTTTGAATTTTTTTGACATTTTGAAATGTGTTAAAAATGCATTTTGCACAACAGATTCATCTGCACCCGTGAGCCAAAAAATCATGTCCGGTTTGCAGCATTGTATGTACATTCTCATCCAAGACCACGTAAGGGATTGTTTCAACATGATCGTGAGGAGAACACATAATTTGGAGCTGGAGGAATAAAAACTTAGTTTGGTGCTTTAATTAGCAGATTTAACAATCATCTAAGTTAAGAAACTTCCTTAGAGATGGTCTATTTTGTAAGCATGTACCATTTTAAATTTTGTATTTACTTGTCATATTCATCCCAATCTTGTATACCCATATTAGAACTCAATGCCAAAACCTTTTAATTCTGAATAATTTTATATATTATTTTATGTTTCTCATAAAAAAGCTCTAGAAAATGTTAAATGGATATTTAACATAAAAGTGGTGATTTTAATTCATATTCCTTGTTATTGCTCAAGTAAGGCCTAGTTCCAGGATCAACTCGAAACTAGGCACAATAATGACAAAACTTGATTTGATGCTTCAAAAGTAGGATGATGTTTGCACTCAAGTTAAGAAAAAATTCATAGGATACTTTGTTTAGGGACGAGGCTTTGCCGAGTGTACAACAAAATACACTTGGCATAAGTTTTATCACCCGATAAAAATGTCATTTCTGGTGGGAGTTTAATTTGCTCGAGAGAGTGGTTAGGATTATGGTATATATGACTGAATGTGTGGATGGGCTACAACCACATGTCTATGGACCATGGAGGTCGGGTTACACAATACACACATAAGAAAACACCTGTAATTTCATTATTTGTTAATACCTTCTCAAGTTTCCACATTTGTTTCCATCAAAATGTTGTTATATTTTTGTTTCTATTTCCATCAAGAGTTTTCCGTTTCCAGTTCCGTCTTGTTAATTTTCCGTTTCTCATGTTTGTCTTGTTCTAAGAAATGGATGAAACAATGTCATTTTCGCCCCTACTTCATGAACACATTCTATTCACGTGTGACGTCACACGCACGCATAGGTACACCGTGCTCACATGATTAACTAGTAATTGATAATAAAATAAATTTCATGTCAGGTGTAGTTAATCATGGTGCGACAATCCAATCTATGAGCTACTGCCCAGGGCAATGCATGCTTTCACATGATGCTCTGCACAGCTTGTGGATTATAGTTCCTCCACGTCGATCATGGTCCAGATGCTAATAACTCCATCATTACCTGTGATGCCATTTGATTTACTAGTAGAATGTATTAACTTGAACCCCTCTCTCTCATACAGGTGCATGGCCAGCACTTAGCGGCCAAGAACGAAATTCAGTTCAGCCCATACCTTCGCGGCCCCACTTGTCGGTTACTCCTCACATAGAGCTGGCTGAAAAACCTAAAAAAAATAGAGCTGGCTGAACCGAACCTCCTTCCTCCCCGCACAAACAAACTATTCCCCACCTGAAAACCCTCGCCGCCGCCAACAACCATGCCGCCGCCGCCGCCGCCGGAAGAGCTTCTCGAGGAGGTCTTCCTCCGCCTCCCGCCGGACGAGCCCTCGTGGCTCGTGCGCGCCTCCCTCTCCAGCAAGCTCTGGCTCGGCCTCCTCGCCAGCCCTGCCTTCCACGGTCGCTACCGCGACTTCCACGGAGCTCCCCCCTGTCAAGCCCTGCTCGAGTTATCTGAAGAACAGAGTGAAGAACAGAACAGTCTCGCAAGCTCGACTGATCAACGGTTCCGATTGCTGGGTAACGATTCGTGGCGTAACCAACCGTGGAGATGCATCCAGTTCAAAACTACTGTTTAGTTTCCTAAATTCCCGCCATTAGCGCTGTTCTGTAATCAACTTAAGCTTAACGATGTAATCGCGTGGCCCTAGCTCTTGTGTTATAAAAGGGCGGGGGTGGGTGGCTGGGAGGCACGCTAATGAAAACCCTAGTTTTTCCTATCATGTTTCTTTTTCCGCTGTTGTTCTTTCCCTTCTGAGCCCCGTGAGCTCCTTCTTCCTCCTCCCTTCTTCCTCGTCTCCGTCGGCGGCCACCGGGTCCTGACAAAATTGGTATCAGAGCAGTTCGGTCTCGAGCACCGCTGCCCTCCCTTCCCAAACCCCACTACCTATCGAAATTATCTCTAAAAACCCAGACCACAATTCTCCCACCCTCTCCACCCTTCTTTTCTCACGACGAGGTTGCTGGATCCGTTCCGATCTGGTCATAAAATTCCTTCAAGAAGGTCCCTATACTTCACCATGGCCGCTGGCAGGAGATCTAGATCGGCTTCTCGTGAAAGGGCTGCCATGGCAGGAAAAGGCGTGGAAGAAGCTGCCCCGCGGCAGAAAAGCCGGTGGATTTGGTGCCGCCGGCAGAGGATCTGGACGCGGACGACGACGTGGACGAGGTCGAGCTCGAAGCTCGGATCCGCGCGAACATCCCCAGAACGGTCATGAACATCGGCCGCCGCCTCGACACCTTCCAGACGGAGACCTCCTCGGCTCTGTACAGCCTCCAAGGTGATATCGCCAAACTCACATCTCTCATGGCGAACATGTCGTCAAACATGGCTAGGCAGAAGCAGGATCCGCCGCCCGATTCCCATAAAGCTACACGCTTTGCAACTCCACCACCCCTCGCAAGCCACTCACTTTCACCCATTCCCGAGCAGATCACACCAAATTCCGCGGGTTTCAGCCCACAAACATCCACCTTTCCTCCTCATTTCGGCAAATTGTCACCAGAACAGCTACCCCACCCACCTTCCCCAACCTACAACCTAAACCCATCGACCCAAAATTTCATCCAGCCAACAGCCACCACCACAGGTCCTATAGTCGCCACCCACCAATACAGCCAACATACAAGCCCCTCATCTCAGCCACAGTATTATCAACACTAGCCCCAGAACTCCACTGCCATAGCCCAAACCCATCCTAATCCAATCCAAAACCAACACCACAACCAAAACAATCGCAATTCTACATATGAACCTCAAATACGTGCTCCACATGTCGAAATTCCTCTGTTCCACGGAGTAAATCCTCGTGCTTGGTTGTTAGAGTGTGAGGACATTTTCAGTCTGGTTAATATTCCTGAAGAGAGCAGAGTTAAATGGGGAATAGCTCACATCAGAGGCCAGGCCAAAACATGGATAAACAGTGCTGGTTTTAACTTGCAGTGTATCACCTAGTCTGAACTGAGCAGCATTTTGATTCAGAGATTTCCTGATGATATATTGGTGGCTCTAGGTTAATAGTGCCCGAAACAATTGCTTGTACGTCACACGTCAGTTGGGAACCCCAAGAGGAAGGTATGATGAGTGCAGCAGTAAGTTTTCCCTCAGTATGAAACCAAGGTTTAATCGGACCAGTAGGAAAACGAGGTTTGCTTCGAAGGTGTTGGTGGAGGAGTGTAGTGCGGCGCAACACCAGGGATTCCGGTGCCAACGTGGAACCTGCACAACACAATCAAATTACTTTGCCCCAACTTAACAGTGAGGTTGTCAATCTCACCGGCTTGCTGAAAACAAAGGGTTAAACGTATCGAATGGAAATGATGTTTGTTTGCATAAAACAGTAGAGAACAATGATTGCAGTAGATTGTATTTCAGATGTAAAAGAATGGACCGGGGTCCACAGTTCACTAGTGGTGTCTCTCCAATAAGATAACTAACATGCTGGGTAAACAAATTACAGCTGGGCAATTGACAATTGATAAGTGCATATAACATGCATGTGTGAGCTGTGGTGTCTACTATGAGATTCATTTGGGCATTACGACAAAGTACATAGACCGCTATCCAGCATGCATCTATGCCTAAATAGTCCACTTTCCGGTTAACATCCGTACCCCTTCCAGTATTAAGTTGCAAGCAACAGACAATTGCATTAAGTAATGTGCGTAATGTAAACAATACATTCATCCTTGAATAAAGCATTGCTGTTTTACCCCTAGTGGCAACAACACATCTACAACCTTAGAACTTGCTGTCACTATCCCAGGTTAAATAGAGGTTGAACCCAACTATCATGCATAAATACCCCCTCTTGGAGTTACAAGTATTCACGTGGCCAAGGCTTCAACAAGTAACGGAGAGCATGCAAGATCACAAATGACATAGACATGATAATATAATATTCAGCTCCACATAGGTATCAATATAAGTCAGATCCCAGCAAACACAACATGTAGCATTACAATAAGATGATCTTGATCATGATAGGCAGCTCACAAGATCTAAACATGATGGCACAAGTGGAGAAGACAACCATCTAGCTACTGCTATGGACCCATAGTCCAAGGATGAACTACTCACGCATCACTCCGGAGGCGGGCATGGCGATGTAGAGCCCTCCGGTGATGATTCCCCTCTCCGGCAGGGTGCCGGGAAGAGCTTCAGAACCCCCCGAGTTAGGGTTGACGACGGCGGCGGCAGCGAATATGTTCTGGATGAAAGGCTCGGTGTTTTAGGGTTTTCGCGTCTCGGGGAATAAATAGGCGAAGGGGCGATGTCGGCGGACCCCCGAGGGGCCCAAACACACCAGGCGCGGCTGGGCCCAGCCGCGCCAGGTGGTTTGGCCACCTCGTGGCACTCTTCGTCTCTCCTTCGGACTCCGTGTACGTGCTGGAAAAATAGGGACTGGCCTTTTGTTTCGTGCAATTCCGAGAATATTTCCAGAAGTAACTTTCTGAAACCAAAAACAGCAGAAAACAGGGAACTGGCACTGTGGCATCTTGTTAATAGGTTAGTCCCAGAAAATGCATAAAAGTGATACGAAGTGTATATAAAACATGTAGCAAATGGTATAATATAAGCATGGAACAGCAGAAATTATGGATACGTTGGAGACGTATCAAGCATCCCCAAGCTTAGTTCTACTCGTCCTCGAGTAGGTAAAACGATAACAACAAATAATTTCTGAGGAGACATGCTTTCACACAATCTTGATCAATATATTGCAAGGCTCATGTCATGAATGAAGTGACTCAAAGCAATGATCTATAGTTTGCTAACAAATAGATAAAGAGTAAACAATGAATCATATAAGCAAAAACTTTTCATGAATAGTACTTTCAAGACAAGCATCAAAAAGTTTTGCATAAGAGGTAACTCATAAAGCAATAGATTCAAAGTAAAAGGCATTGAAGCAACACAAAGGATGATTAAGTTTCAGCAATTGCTTTCAACTTGTAACATGTATATCTCATGGATAGTTGTCAACATAAAGCAATATAACAAGTGCAATAAGTAAATATGTAAGAATCAATGCACACAAAGTTGACACAAGTGTTTGCTTCTAAGATAGAAAGGAGTAGGTAAACTGACTCAACATAAAGTAAAAGATAGGCCCTTCGCAGAGGGAAGCAGGGATTAAATCATGTGCTAGAGCTTTTTAAGTTTTCGAAAGCATATAGAGAGCACAAAATAAGTATTTGAGAGGTGTTTGTTGTTGTCAACGAATGGTAGTGGGCACTCTAACCCCCTTGTCAACCAGACTTTCAAAGAGCGGCTCCCATGAAGGACGTTATTTCTACCAGCAAGGTAGATCATCCCTCTTCTCTTTTGTTTACACATGTATTTTAGTTTCTTTATAGATGACACTCCTCCCAACCTTTTGCTTACACAAGCCATGGCTAACCGAATCCTCGGGTGCCTTCCAACATTCACATACCATGGAGGAGTGTCTATTGCAAAATTAAGTTGCTTACTGATAAATCAGGGCAAAACATGTGAAGAGAATTATTAATGAAAGTTGTAATTAATTGGGGCTGGGCACCCCGTTGCCAGCTCTTTTTGCAAATTATTGGATAAGCGGATGTATATGCCACTAGTCCAGGTGAAAGTCTGTCAGAAGTAAATGACAAGATTGAAAGATAAAACACCACATACTTCCTCATGAGCTATAAAACATTGACACAAATAAGGAGTAATAAAGTTTTGAATAGTTTAAAGGTAGCACATGAAATATTTACTTGGAATGGCAGGAAATACCACATAGTAGGTAGGTATGGTGGACACAAATGGCATGGGTTTTGGCTCAAGTTTTGGATGCACGAGAAGCATTCCCTCTCAGTACAGAGTTTAGGCTAGCAAGGTTGTTTGAAGCAAACACAAGTATAAACCGGTACAGCAAGAATCACATAAAAACATATTGCAAGTATTATAAGACTCTACACTGTCTTCCTTGTTGCTCAAACATTTTACCAGAAAATATCTAGACCTTAGAGAGAACAAATATGCATCCCAAGTCTCAACAAGCTCTACGGTAGTTCTCCACTACTAGGCTTTAACTACATGATGCAAGAGCTTAAACATGATCTACTTGAGAGCTCAAAACAATTGCAAAGCATCAAATCAAAACAAGACAATGATCTACAAGAATGCATATGTCTTTTCCAATACCAACTACTACATGTAGCATTTTCTTTCTTCCAAACAAACACCAATAATTTATTTAAACATAAACTCTCCAAATGATAATATAATGCAGCAAGAGAGTATTTATAAACAAGTGCTAACAGCTCGAAGAGATGCATGAAAAACAGGAGCTAAAAGCACTGCAGTAGCTAGTTAAGAATACTCAACAAATATAAGTGAAGAACATGAGTATTCACATGAAAAAGCGGAGCGTGTCTCTCTCCCACACAAGGATTGCTAGGATCCGAATTTATTCAAACAAAAACAAAAATAAAAACACACAGACGCTCCAAGTAAAGCGCATAAGATGTGAAAGAATTAAAATATAGTTTCACTAGAGATGACCTGATAAGTTTGTTGATGAAGAAGGGGATGCCTTGGGCATCCCCAAGCTTAGACGCTTGAGTCTCTCTGAATATGGTTGGGATGAACCACGGGGGCATCCCCAAGCTTAGGCTTTTCACTCTTCTTGATCACATAATATCACCCTTCTCGCTTGATCCTTGAAAACTTCCTTCACACCAAACTCAAGACAGTTCTCATTAGAGGGTTAGTGCATAATCAAAAATTCTCATATTCTGTAATGATACAATCAATCCCAAAGCTTCTGGACATTAGCTACAGCCACCAATGCTTTGTGGAGCAAAGAAATCCACACAAACACAGTAAAAGAGCGAATGCAAAACAAAAGGCAGAATCTGTCAAAAACAGAACAGTCTGGAATGACGAATTTTTTCGAGGCACTTAAGTTGCTCAGATGGATCTGGCCTAAAATAATGAAAGTTGCGTACATATCTCAGGAATATGCGTGATTTTTCTCAGAATTTTTTGAATTTTCTACAGGGAGATAAGCTCAAATCCGTGACAGCTAAAAATCTGTCACTGCGCAGAAATCCAAATCTTGCATCAACTTTCAATATAGAACTTTACTTGGCACAACATTGCGATAAAATAAAGATACAAAGGAGTTGCTACAGAAGTAACAAAACTCCTTGACTCAAAGAAAACAAAAATAACAGCAAATAAAAACGATGGGTTGTCTCCCATAAGCGCTTTTCTTTAACGCCTTTCAGCTAGGCGCAGAAAGTGAAAATCAAGTGTTGTCAAGTGGCAAATCATTCAAATCATCAAAAGCTTCTTCCAACACACAGCTTGTAACAATGGGTATCTTAGATGTTCCTGGAGGTGTTTCATTACCTTTAACCGTACTAAAAGTTTTATCAATTTTAAGCTCATAATGAGTCTTTGGTTTTGGCACTTTAGGAACATACATAAACTTTTGCTCTCTACCCACATAAACTTTCTCCTTTTTAGACTTAAGAGAAGTAAAGGTTGAACTTAAGGTTTCAATAGCTTCCTCTAACTCATCAATTCTATGATTTTGGGTGTCATGGATATTATTATCCTCAAGAACAGTGATTCTTTCATTGATGGTGGCTATTGATTCATTAGTCTTACCAATACAATCAAGAAAATTTGGAAAAAAATTCTCCATAGAGTCTAACTTATTTATAACATCTCCAAGGTGATCTCAACTTTAATATCTTTAGTGGGTGGTGTTCCTACCAAACTTTCAATAATATTACAGGCTTCTAAAGCAGGAGTACCCAAGAAATTTCCACCTGTAAGAGTGTCTAGAACATACCTATACCAACTAGAGATACCAACATAAAAGTTCCTAAGGAGGATAGTGGTAGAGTGTTTCTTAGTACATCTATGATGAGCATCACTAATTCTATACCAAGCATCTTTCAAATTTTCACCTCCTAGTTGCCTAAAAGAACGAACTTCAACTTCAGGAGCATTCATTTTGAAAAACAAAATCAAACTGAATTAAACAAGTAACTAATTTTTTTGTGTTTTTGATAAGAGAAAGCAAACAAAACTAAATAAAAATAAACTAAGCAAGACAAATAACAAAGTAAAGAGATTGGGTGTGAGAGACTCCCCTTGCAGAAGCAATTCTGTTTTCCCCGGCAACGGCGCCAGAAAACGTGTTGGTGGCTCTAGGTTAATAGTGCCAGAAACAATGCTTGTACGTCACACGTCAGTTGGGAACCCCAAGAGGAAGGTATGATGAGTGCAGCAGTAAGTTTTCCCTCAGTATGAAACCAAGGTTTAATCGGACCAGTAGGAAAACGAGGTTTGCTTCGAAGGTGTTGGTGAAGGAGTGTAGTGCGGCGCAACACCAGGGATTCCGGTGCCAACGTGGAACCTGCACAACACAATCAAATTACTTTGCCCCAACTTAACAGTGAGGTTGTCAATCTCACCGGCTTGCTGAAAACAAAGGGTTAAACGTATCGAATGGAAATGATGTTTGTTTGCATAAAACAGTAGAGAACAATGATTGCAGTAGATTGTATTTCAGATGTAAAAGAATGGACCGGGGTCCACAGTTCACTAGTGGTGTCTCTCCAATAAGATAACTAACATGCTGGGTAAACAAATTACAGCTGGGCAATTGACAATTGATAAGTGCATATAACATGCATGTGTGAGCTGTGGTGTCTACTATGAGATTCATTTGGGCATTACGACAAAGTACATAGACCGCTATCCAGCATGCATCTATGCCTAAATAGTCCACTTTCCGGTTAACATCCGTACCCCTTCCAGTATTAAGTTGCAAGCAACAGACAATTGCATTAAGTAATGTGCGTAATGTAAACAATACATTCATCCTTGAATAAAGCATTGCTGTTTTACCCCTAGTGGCAACAACACATCTACAACCTTAGAACTTGCTGTCACTATCCCAGGTTAAATAGAGGTTGAACCCAACTATCATGCATAAATACCCCCTCTTGGAGTTACAAGTATTCACTTGGCCAAGGCTTCAACAAGTAACGGAGAGCATGCAAGATCACAAATGACATAGACATGATAATATAATATTCAGCTCCACATAGGTATCAATATAAGTCAGATCCCAGCAAACACAACATGTAGCATTACAATAAGATGATCTTGATCATGATAGGCAGCTCACAAGATCTAAACATGATGGCACAAGTGGAGAAGACAACCATCTAGCTACTGCTATGGACCCATAGTCCAAGGATGAACTACTCACGCATCACTCCGGAGGCGGGCATGGCGATGTAGAGCCCTCCGGTGATGATTCCCCTCTCCGGCAGGGTGCCGGGAAGAGCTTCAGAACCCCCCGAGTTAGGGTTGACGACGGCGGCGGCAGCGAATATGTTCTGGATGAAAGGCTCGGTGTTTTAGGGTTTTCGCGTCTCGGGGAATAAATAGGCGAAGGGGCGATGTCGGCGGACCCCCGAGGGGCCCAAACACACCAGGCGCGGCTGTGGGCCCAGCCGCGCCAGGTGGTTTGGCCACCTCGTGGCTTCTTCGTCTCTCCTTCGGACTCCGTGTACGTGCTGGAAAAATAGGGACTGGCCTTTTGTTTCGTGCAATTCCGAGAATATTTCCAGAAGTAACTTTCTGAAACCAAAAACAGCAGAAAACAGGGAACTGGCACTGTGGCATCTTGTTAATAGGTTAGTCCCAGAAAATGCATAAAAGTGATACGAAGTGTATATAAAACATGTAGCAAATGGTATAATATAAGCATGGAACAGCAGAAATTATGGATACGTTGGAGACGTATCAAGCATCCCCAAGCTTAGTTCTACTCGTCCTCGAGTAGGTAAAACGATAACAACAAATAATTTCTGAGGAGACATGCTTTCACACAATCTTGATCAATATATTGCAAGGCTCATGTCATGAATGAAGTGACTCAAAGCAATGATCTATAGTTTGCTAACAAATAGATAAAGAGTAAACAATGAATCATATAAGCAAAAACTTTTCATGAATAGTACTTTCAAGACAAGCATCAAAAAGTTTTGCATAAGAGGTAACTCATAAAGCAATAGATTCAAAGTAAAAGGCATTGAAGCAACACAAAGGATGATTAAGTTTCAGCATTGCTTTCAACTTGTAACATGTATATCTCATGGATAGTTGTCAACATAAAGCAATATAACAAGTGCAATAAGTAAATATGTAAGAATCAATGCACACAAAGTTGACACAAGTGTTTGCTTCTAAGATAGAAAGGAGTAGGTAAACTGACTCAACATAAAGTAAAAGATAGGCCCTTCGCAGAGGGAAGCAGGGATTAAATCATGTGCTAGAGCTTTTTAAGTTTTCGAAAGCATATAGAGAGCACAAAATAAGTATTTGAGAGGTGTTTGTTGTTGTCAACGAATGGTAGTGGGCACTCTAACCCCCTTGTCAACCAGACTTTCAAAGAGCGGCTCCCATGAAGGACGTTATCTCTACCAGCAAGGTAGATCATCCCTCTTCTCTTTTGTTTACACATGTATTTTAGTTTCTTTATAGATGACACTCCTCCCAACCTTTTGCTTACACAAGCCATGGCTAACCGAATCCTCGGGTGCCTTCCAACATTCACATACCATGGAGGAGTGTCTATTGCAAAATTAAGTTGCTTACTGATAAATCAGGGCAAAACATGTGAAGAGAATTATTAATGAAAGTTGTAATTAATTGGGGCTGGGCACCCCGTTGCCAGCTCTTTTTGCAAATTATTGGATAAGCGGATGTATATGCCACTAGTCCAGGTGAAAGTCTGTCAGAAGTAAATGACAAGATTGAAAGATAAAACACCACATACTTCCTCATGAGCTATAAAACATTGACACAAATAAGGAGTAATAAAGTTTTGAATAGTTTAAAGGTAGCACATGAAATATTTACTTGGAATGGCAGGAAATACCACATAGTAGGTAGGTATGGTGGACACAAATGGCATGGGTTTTGGCTCAAGTTTTGGATGCACGAGAAGCATTCCCTCTCAGTACAGAGTTTAGGCTAGCAAGGTTGTTTGAAGCAAACACAAGTATAAACCGGTACAGCAAGAATCACATAAAAACATATTGCAAGTATTATAAGACTCTACACTGTCTTCCTTGTTGCTCAAACATTTTACCAGAAAATATCTAGACCTTAGAGAGAACAAATATGCATCCCAAGTCTCAACAAGCTCTACGGTAGTTCTCCACTACTAGGCTTTAACTACATGATGCAAGAGCTTAAACATGATCTACTTGAGAGCTCAAAACAATTGCAAAGCATCAAATCAAAACAAGACAATGATCTACAAGAATGCATATGTCTTTTCCAATACCAACTACTACATGTAGCATTTTCTTTCTTCCAAACAAACACCAATAATTTATTTAAACATAAACTCTCCAAATGATAATATAATGCAGCAAGAGAGTATTTATAAACAAGTGCTAACAGCTCGAAGAGATGCATGAAAAACAGGAGCTAAAAGCACTGCAGTAGCTAGTTAAGAATACTCAACAAATATAAGTGAAGAACATGAGTATTCACATGAAAAAGCGGAGCGTGTCTCTCTCCCACACAAGGATTGCTAGGATCCGAATTTATTCAAACAAAAACAAAAATAAAAACACACAGACGCTCCAAGTAAAGCGCATAAGATGTGAAAGAATTAAAATATAGTTTCACTAGAGATGACCTGATAAGTTTGTTGATGAAGAAGGGGATGCCTTGGGCATCCCCAAGCTTAGACGCTTGAGTCTCTCTGAATATGGTTGGGATGAACCACGGGGGCATCCCCAAGCTTAGGCTTTTCACTCTTCTTGATCACATAATATCACCCTTCTCGCTTGATCCTTGAAAACTTCCTTCACACCAAACTCAAGACAGTTCTCATTAGAGGGTTAGTGCATAATCAAAAATTCTCATATTCTGTAATGATACAATCAATCCCAAAGCTTCTGGACATTAGCTACAGCCACCAATGCTTTGTGGAGCAAAGAAATCCACACAAACACAGTAAAAGAGCGAATGCAAAACAAAAGGCAGAATCTGTCAAAAACAGAACAGTCTGGAATGACGAATTTTTTCGAGGCACTTAAGTTGCTCAGATGGATCTGGCCTAAAATAATGAAAGTTGCGTACATATCTCAGGAATATGCGTGATTTTTCTCAGAATTTTTTGAATTTTCTACAGGGAGATAAGCTCAAATCCGTGACAGCTAAAAATCTGTCACTGCGCAGAAATCCAAATCTTGCATCAACTTTCAATATAGAACTTTACTTGGCACAACATTGCGATAAAATAAAGATACAAAGGAGTTGCTACAGAAGTAACAAAACTCCTTGACTCAAAGAAAACAAAAATAACAGCAAATAAAAACGATGGGTTGTCTCCCATAAGCGCTTTTCTTTAACGCCTTTCAGCTAGGCGCAGAAAGTGAAAATCAAGTGTTGTCAAGTGGCAAATCATTCAAATCATCAAAAGCTTCTTCCAACACACAGCTTGTAACAATGGGTATCTTAGATGTTCCTGGAGGTGTTTCATTACCTTTAACCGTACTAAAAGTTTTATCAATTTTAAGCTCATAATGAGTCTTTGGTTTTGGCACTTTAGGAACATACATAAACTTTTGCTCTCTACCCACATAAACTTTCTCCTTTTTAGACTTAAGAGAAGTAAAGGTTGAACTTAAGGTTTCAATAGCTTCCTCTAACTCATCAATTCTATGATTTTGGGTGTCATGGATATTATTATCCTCAAGAACAGTGATTCTTTCATTGATGGTGGCTATTGATTCATTAGTCTTACCAATACAATCAAGAAAATTTGGAAAAAATTCTCCATAGAGTCTAACTTATTTATAACATCCTCCAAGGTGATCTCAACTTTAATATCTTTAGTGGGTGGTGTTCCTACCAAACTTTCAATAATATTACAGGCTTCTAAAGCAGGAGTACCCAAGAAATTTCCACCTGTAAGAGTGTCTAGAACATACCTATACCAACTAGAGATACCAACATAAAAGTTCCTAAGGAGGATAGTGGTAGAGTGTTTCTTAGTACATCTATGATGAGCATCACTAATTCTATACCAAGCATCTTTCAAATTTTCACCTCCTAGTTGCCTAAAAGAACGAACTTCAACTTCAGGAGCATTCATTTTGAAAAACAAAATAAACTGAATTAAACAAGTAACTAATTTTTTTGTGTTTTTGATATAAGAAAGCAAACAAAAAAATAAAAATAAACTAAGCAAGACAAATAACAAAGTAAAGAGATTGGGTGTGAGAGACTCCCCTTGCAGAAGCAATTCTGTTTTCCCCGGCAACGGCGCCAGAAAACGTGTTGGTGGCTCTAGGTTAATAGTGCCAGAAACAATGCTTGTACGTCACACGTCAGTTGGGAACCCCAAGAGGAAGGTATGATGAGTGCAGCAGTAAGTTTTCCCTCAGTATGAAACCAAGGTTTAATCGAACCAGTAGGAAAACGAGGTTTGCTTCGAAGGTGTTGGTGAGGAGTGTAGTGCGGCGCAACACCAGGGATTCCGGTGCCAACGTGGAACCTGCACAACACAATCAAATTACTTTGCCCCAACTTAACAGTGAGGTTGTCAATCTCACCGGCTTGCTGAAAACAAAGGGTTAAACGTATCGAATGGAAGATGATGTTTGTTTGCATAAAACAGTAGAGAACAATGATTGCAGTAGATTGTATTTCAGATGTAAAAGAATGGACCGGGGTCCACAGTTCACTAGTGGTGTCTCTCCAATAAGATAACTAACATGCTGGGTAAACAAATTACAGCTGGGCAATTGACAATTGATAAGTGCATATAACATGCATGTGTGAGTTGTGGTGTCTACTATGAGATTCATTTGGGCATTACGACAAAGTACATAGACCGCTATCCAGCATGCATCTATGCCTAAATAGTCCACTTTCCGGTTAACATCCGTACCCCTTCCAGTATTAAGTTGCAAGCAACAGACAATTGCATTAAGTAATGTGCGTAATGTAAACAATACATTCATCCTTGAATAAAGCATTGCTGTTTTACCCCTAGTGGCAACAACACATCTACAACCTTAGAACTTGCTGTCACTATCCCAGGTTAAATAGAGGTTGAACCCAACTATCATGCATAAATACCCCCTCTTGGAGTTACAAGTATTCACGTGGCCAAGGCTTCAACAAGTAACGGAGAGCATGCAAGATCACAAATGACATAGACATGATAATATAATATTCAGCTCCACATAGGTATCAATATAAGTCAGATCCCAGCAAACACAACATGTAGCATTACAATAAGATGATCTTGATCATGATAGGCAGCTCACAAGATCTAAACATGATGGCACAAGTGGAGAAGACAACCATCTAGCTACTGCTATGGACCCATAGTCCAAGGATGAACTACTCACGCATCACTCCGGAGGCGGGCATGGCGATGTAGAGCCCTCCGGTGATGATTCCCCTCTCCGGCAGGGTGCCGGGAAGAGCTTCAGAACCCCCCGAGTTAGGGTTGACGACGGCGGCGGCAGCGAATATGTTCTGGATGAAAGGCTCGGTGTTTTAGGGTTTTCGCGTCTCGGGGAATAAATAGGCGAAGGGGCGATGTCGGCGGACCCCCGAGGGGCCCAAACCACACCAGGCGCGGCTGTGGGCCCAGCCGCGCCTAGGTGGTTTGGCCACCTCCTGGCTTCTTCGTCTCTCCTTCGGACTCCGTGTACGTGCTGGAAAAATAGGGACCTGGCCTTTTGTTTCGTGCAATTCCGAGAATATTTCCAGAAGTAACTTTCTGAAACCAAAAACAGCAGAAAACAGGGAACTGGCACTGTGGCATCTTGTTAATAGGTTAGTCCCAGAAAATGCATAAAAGTGATACGAAGTGTATATAAAACATGTAGCAAATGGTATAATATAAGCATGGAACAGCAGAAATTATGGATACGTTGGAGACGTATCATATATCTGTTGATCCTATGGAACAGTTGCAGCTGCTACGACAACAGACATCTGTGAACAGTTACATTGATGCATATGAGAATTGGATGACTCTGATGAAAAGGGAAAAACCTTATCTGCTGCAGGATTTCTTTGTCGATAGATTCATCACTGGACTGAAGGAAGGCATTCGCCACACTGTGTATTGCCAGAAACCCTCTACACTGATGTCTGCTTATTGGTATGCAAGGCAGTATGAAAAGGCATATCTGGCTACAACAAAAAGACAAGCTGCTCCTGTAATTCAGCAGAGAGCTGTCCCTAATGCTGCTCCAAGGCCACTAGTGCCCAGAGATAATAGAATCCGAAACGGAGAGCCACGAAAATGCTGGTATTGTCCTGAAAATTGGTCCATTGGACATAAGTGCCACCAAATGCAGCAAGCTCTGAATGTGATTGAACTCCAGGGTCATTATGAGGAGGAAATGCCAGCACAAGAAGTTCCTCAAGCACCTCCTGATTTGCCTGTTCATCAGGTCGAACCAGTGCAGCAACAACCTGTAGCATCTGTTGTTGTGGAGCAACAAGCACCTCAGGTACCACCTGCTCCAAGAGAACTCTGTATGAGTATATCTGCTGCTGCTTATTCAGGCTGTCCCTCTGATTCTACACTGTCATTCTTGTTGACATTTCCTAAAGTGCAAGCCCTGGCTCTGGCTGATACTGGAAGCACCAACACTTTTATGGATTATCAATTTGCTGTCAAAAATAATATCACAATGACTACTGTACCTGAAAGGACAGTAAAGGTGGCTGGTGGGGGTGTTCTTACTTCCTCTGCTATAGCATACAATTGCTCTTTCTCAATGCAAGGCCACAAATTTCAGGGTGATTTCAGAATTCTGCAGTTGCAAGGGTCTGATATAATATTGGGAGTAAATTGGTTTAAATTGCATAATCCAGTTAGATTTGATTTCATTGACAGAACTATTACTCTGCCAATAGATGGTGTTATGCATAC
The DNA here is from genome assembly GCA_947311845.1 of Poa pratensis. Taxonomy (NCBI): domain Eukaryota; kingdom Viridiplantae; phylum Streptophyta; class Magnoliopsida; order Poales; family Poaceae; genus Poa; species Poa pratensis. The sequence goes on along the minus strand of CAMZMU010000049.1, from coordinate 3,166,709 downwards.
CTTCAATGATCATTTATTTCCCAAGAAGAATTTCCTTATATCCTCTGATGACTGTAATCAACTGATTGCCAAAGGTGCTCAATGGTTCTTTCTCTATTATGCTGATGATGAGAAGGCAACAGGAAATTCAGAGGCAACTGAAACAGTTCCTGAAGAGATAGCTGATTTGCTACAGGAATTCCAAGACATATTCTCAGCACCTGTGGGTCTGCCTCCGGAAAGAGCTTGTGATCACAAGATACCCCTCACTCCTGATGCTAAACCACCCAACATCAGGCCATATAGGATGTCCCACAGCCAGAAAAATGCAGTAGAGCTGTTAATTAAGGAAATGCTCAAGAACAAGGAAATAAGACCTAGTCAGAGCCCTTTCTCCTCACCAGCTATCCTAGTTAGAAAAAAGGATAAATCATGGAGGCTATGTGTGGATTTCAGAGGTCTCAATGACCTGACTATCAAGAATAAATTCCCCATTCCTGTAATTGAGGATTTATTGGATGAACTGCATGGTGCAACTGTGTTCTCCAAGTTTGATCTCAGATCTGGCTACCATCAAATCCGGATGAATCAACAGGATATATCAAAAACTGCTTTCTCTACTCACTTGGGTCACTATGAATATCTGGTCATGCCCTTTGGTCTGTGCAATGCACCAGCTACATTTCAGGAATTGATGAACACTGTTTTTGCTCCATTTCTGAGGAAATTTGTCTTGGTGTTTTTCGATGATATTCTGGTATACAGCAAGAACAGAGATGAACACAAACAACACCTGGCTCAAGTGCTGACAGTACTCAGAAAACATTCTCTCAAGGCCAAGCTGTCCAAGTGTGCATTTGTGCAGTCACAAGTTGCTTATTTGGGTCACATCATTTCTGGTCAGGGAGTACAAACAGACCCTGAAAAAATTGCTGCCATGATGAAATGGAAGACTCCCACATCTATCAGACAGTTAAGGGAGATTTTGGGCATGTCAGGCTACTACAGAAGATTTATAAAGAATTATGCTTCTATCTGTTTTCCTTTGTACTCTGTACTCAAAAAGGATGCCTTCACTTGGGGTCCAGAACAAGACAAAGCATTTGATACACTGAAGTCAGTGATGTCCAATCCTCCCCTGCTAGTCCTGCCAGATTTCTCTAAGCCATTCACTCTGGAAACTGATGCTTGTGCTTCTGGTTTAGGTGCTGTACTTATGCAACAATCAAAACCTTTGGCATATTTCAGCAAGAATTTGGGTCCAAACAATAGTGCTAAATCCATTTATGAAAAAGAAGCAATGGCAATCCTAGAAGCATTAAAGAAGTGGAGGCATTATTTCTTAGGAAATAAACTTCTCATCAAAACAGATCAAAGCAGTCTGAAATATCTCTGCAGTCAGAGATTATTGGAAGGAATTCAGCATAAATTAATGCTTAAACTGCTGGAATTTGATTTCCATATTGAATACAAGAAAGGAGTGGACAATAAGGTAGCTGATGCTTTATCTCGACAGTATGTAGTGCACTCAGACAATTCTGCTGTTGTTGATGATGACTCTTGCATGGCTACATCCACTGCTGTCCCTGTCTGGATCCTGGAAATATCTGCTTCATATGCAAATGATGATAACTGCATCAAACTGCTGCAAGAACTAGCAATCAATAAGGATAGTCACAAGAATTTCACCCTTCAGTCTGGCATTCTGAGGTACAAGGGAAGAATCTATATTGGCAGTTCATCTGACTTACAAGAAAAGATATTCAGTTCTTTCCACTCTTCCATTTTCGGTGGCCATTCTGGGAACAGAGTTACTTACCAGAGAATTAAGCAAGTGTTTTACTGGCCAGGCATGAAAAAGAGCATTGAGAAGCAGGTAGCTGAATGTCCTGTGTGCCAGATCTCTAAAACTGAAAAAATTCCATACCCTGGGTTATTGGAACCTCTTCCTGTACCTACAGCTAAATGGTCAGAAATCAGCATGGATTTCATCGAGGGATTACCCAAAGCAAAGGGCAAGGATGTTATACTAGTAATTGTGGACAGACTGACCAAATATGCTCATTTCTTGCCTCTGTCACACCCTTACTTAGTACAGTCAGTGGCTAAACTGGTTCTGGACAACATCTTTAAGCTCCATGGCCCTCCTACTGTCATAACAACAGACAGAGATAGAATCTTCACCAGCAAGTTGTGGCAAGAACTCTTTTCAGCACTGAAGATATCTCTCCACTTCTCTACTGCTTATCATCCAGAAACGGACGGCCAAACTGAACGTGTGAATCAGTGTCTCGAGCAGTATCTCAGATGCATGGCTTTCAGTGAACCAAAAAAGTGGGTGGATTGGTTATCGGCTGCTGAGTGGTGGTACAACAGTTCTTACCATACTGCTATCAAAATGTAACCGTTCCAGGCACTGTATGAATATACTCCACCAGTCCTTACCCAACTACTCCAGCAAGACCAACTCACAGATGAGACACAGCTCACTCTTTCGGCTCAACAAGATATGATTACAACTCTGCAGCAAAATTTAGCTCGAGCACAGAAAGCTATGAAAACACATGCTGATAAAAAGAGGACAGCTAGATCCTTTCATCTGGGTGATATGGTTTATCTCAAAATGCAACCATACCGTGAACTGGCCCTGGGTTCTGGGAATCCACTAAAATTGTGCTCGAAGTGGTATGGCCCCTTCAAAATAACACAAGCAGTGGGAAAACGAGCTTATAAGCTACAGTTACCTGAAGGCAGTCAGCTACACGATGTTTTCCACATGAATCAGCTGAAGAAACATCTGGGCAATAATGCTGTTCCTAACCCCAAACTGCCTCTGGTCACTGCTACTGGTAAGGTGAAATTGGCTCCTCGTGCTGTTCTGAACAGACGGCAGATTCCTCGCTCTGCAGGTACCTACGATGTTGCCGTACCTCAATGGTTGGTACACTGGGACAACATGTCGGCGGAGGAAGCAACCTGGGAAGACGCGGAGTTCATGAACAAGACCTTTCCATCCTTCAAGCCATGATGTCTTGTGTTCAGGAGGGGGTATTGTCAAGCCCTGCTCGAGTTATCTGAAGAACAGAGTGAAGAACAGAACAGTCTCGCAAGCTCGACTGATCAACGGTTCCGATTGCTGGGTAACGATTCGTGGCGTAACCAACCGTGGAGATGCATCCAGTTCAAAACTACTGTTTAGTTTCCTAAATTCCCGCCATTAGCGCTGTTCTGTAATCAACTTAAGCTTAACGATGTAATCGCGTGGCCCTAGCTCTTGTGTTATAAAAGGGCGGGGGTGGGTGGCTGGGAGGCACGCTAATGAAAACCCTAGTTTTTCCTATCATGTTTCTTTTTCCGCTGTTGTTCTTTCCCTTCTGAGCCCCGTGAGCTCCTTCTTCCTCCTCCCTTCTTCCTCGTCTCCGTCGGCGGCCACCGGGTCCTGACACCCCCATGCTCGGCTTCCTCTGTCGCTCGATTTACGACCGCATCAAGAAAGACCCCGCCCCACGCTTCGTCTCCACCGGTAAATTCAGCGCACGCTTTTCCCAAGATAAGGACTGGGGGCGCTATGTATACGATGCGTGGGATTGCCGCCATGGCCGCGTTCTCCTTGGGAGCACGAGGCGGGGAAACAACATGGAGCTCGCCGTTTGGGACCCCATGACGGGCCGCCACAGGGACCTGAACGCGCCCGAGGAGTACGACAGCCACGGTGCTGCGGTGCTCTGCACCGTGACCGGCTGTGACCACAGGGCGTGTCACGATGGCCCGTTCCGGGTGGTCTTCGTCGGCCTGGACAGGATTGATGGTAGTTGTGTTGCATGCGTGCATACATCATTGCCACAGATGGGAGAGTGGAGCAAGCCGTGCTCTCATCTTCATGTTGGTGACGATGTATTCATCGACCCAATGCCCCCTGTCCTTGCCGAAGATGCACTTTACTTCATGATTTTGGATGCCGAGGACGATGATGATGATCATGAGGACGACAGCGATGATGATGATATAACAATTCTCAAATACGACTTGGGCTCTAATTGTTTATCGCTCATTGATGCGCCACATTCGGAGATTAGCACTGATGATGACACTATCCTCATGGCGATGGAGGATGGCTGTTTGGGGTTTGCACGCGTGAACATGTTTACCCTCTACCTATGGTCAAGGCAGATGGGGTCAAATGGAGTTGGGTCATGGACTGCATGCAGAGTTTTTTATCTCGACGACTTTCTCCCCATTCAAAAGCCCAAGCAAGAATTTAGGCTTATTGGATCTGTGGAGGGCACTGATATCATTTTCGTGACGACAGATCTTGGCATCTACAAGATTAATCTCAAGTCACTAGAGTGGAGGAAGATATGGAAGACAGCAGATTTCTATGCTTTGGTTCCATACATGAGTTTCTATGATCCATTAGGTATATATGTATTTATCTATACTTCCTTTAGTGATTTGGGAACAACTCTCAAGTAATAATATACCGGTCAGCGGAACAAACCCTGTATTGAATGTTTAAGTTTAACTATATAAAAGTAATATTTAATGTTTCAATTTATGACTGTTATCTACACTAAAAATATGTTACACTTACACCTAATTATGATTAGTAGTATGTATGCTATAATGTCATCTACTTTTGTGACCACACTGAAAAATATATGTTTGCAGCGAGGGCAAACCCATGAGATGTGGCGCATTGAGACCACGTGCTTGAATTTGCTTAAGGGCGCAGGAGGCCGCATTCATCAACAAAAAGGTGACCAGCTTGGAGGCGACATGGAAATTATGATGAATTATGCCACTATTTGGTATGTGGTTTGGTGGAAAGGTGTACTTGCTTTCTCGTACTGATTTTAACTTCTCCGTGTTGTTGCCATGTGTAAGTGGGTCAATGGTTATCTTCTAATGACCTCCAGTTTCTTGCAGCAGGAACAACGACCATGTACGATGTTATTCAATTTGCTTAAAATTTCTGTTTGCTCTCCTACCATTAATGAGTAGACGATGATGGCATGTCTAGAACTACATGTGAATTTAGTAGCCTAGTGGTTTCTGTTGCCCAAGATATGATATGATGATGGTTTCTGGATGCTACCTTGCTGACATGTTTTCATTCATCTTGTCAATTTAGTTAGTACTACACTACTACTACATGTCAAATGATGGTGTTACTGCAGTCTCTTCAGCAAGTAGTAACAGTCTCTTCAGCAAGTAGTGTTACTGAAGCGTATAAGATGTAAAATGAAGTCTTGAGCTAAGTTCAGGGAACTAATAGTCTGATAGCCTATGAGATGCATGAATGCATGAAAGTCATAGAGATTTTATTTCTTCAGTAGCTCCATAGAACGGTAAAGCATAGTTGGTTTAATGTTGCACATTGTTGGCCTACAATGGGCATAATGGATTAATGCTAGACTGCAATGTGCAATGTCCATGTAGTGAGATGAAATGTTCATATGTTTGGTCATAGCGAGCAAGGCTATAGTGATCTTTGCCATTGTTTTCTTTATCATAACATCCAGATTGGTTTCACGAATTTTCCTTACTTCTGGTTAAGATCTTCTACTTAAAATTTTAAACCATCAGTATGCATTATGTACCTATATATCTAGAGAGAGGTTATACTCCACATATATGGTAGCTAATTAACCTCGTCCATCTTCATTGGCAAAACAAATTGTGTTTCGAGTTGGCTGATATCTGTAACAAACATGAACTAGTGGTTTCTCTTTTATATTTTCTTCATCTGTGGGTGTGGGTGTTACGATGTTGGCAATTTATTTCTTTATTACAAGTAGGATATATATTTGAATCTTATTAATGCATATTTCCAGAGAAATGCTTGTTATGCTGGTTGAGTATAACAAGGGAGAAAAGTGTTTGTTCCGTGAACCAAAACTGTCACGAGCTTTCAAGCATGTTGTCTTGCTGATACGTCTTAATTTACCTTTTGCATTTAATTAGTACTACATGTTAAGTGAAGTTTTTACTGTAGTTTTTTTAGCAAGCAATGCTACTGAAGAGTATAACATGTAAACTGAAATCTTTGAGCTAAAAGTTCAAGGAACTGACATGATATGGGCTAAGGTCTATTAGAGGTTCTATTTGGTTCCATAACTCCACAAAAGTGTTAGGTTTTTATTCGTGATTTGTTGCATATTGTTGAGCTAAAAGTGTTAGGTTCGATTTGTTGCACATAAAGGGAACTTTAATGTTCATTTAGTCAGATCAAGATCTTCATATGTTTGCTCAGAGTGTAACGCTATGGAGATCATTGCAATTTTTTTGATCTGTCATAAGTTTCAGACAGGTTTCACGGACTTTCCTTACATAAAAATGATCTTATACTGAATAGCATCAGCACACATTTCTCTAATCTTTTTGTACCTATATTGGAAGAGGTGGCTCTGTTCCAAATGCATGATAGCTTGTTAACATGGGCACTAGGAAATGATGGTCACTAGGAGGCAGCATGGGCGTTTTGGTGTTGGCTCTTGTCAGTAAGTTATCTGGTGTCGTCCATGTGTGCATAAGGGTGATCGTGATACCTAAAATGGTTTCACAGACTTTACTTAGGCAAGATCTTTCACACAATAGCATCAACATAGATTTCCGTATGCTATTTGTACCCATTATAAATGGAAGAGGTATGGCTCTGTTCCAGATGTTTGATAGCTAATTCACCTTGTTTATCCTTCATGCGCAAAACGAATGGCTTTCTGAGTTGGCTGATTTTCTGCATGCCATGTAGTTTCTTCATATGTGGGTGTTCGTGGCGAGTAATTTGTTTCTTTACAGTCGGACAGTGATGTCATTTTGTTTAGGAGTTGCAGTGCTCAAGATCCTTGTTCTCCCTGGAACATTGCTGAAGTTCACAATATGAGATCACAGATGTTGCTAATCGGAGACGCTGGAGAATTGCCTGCTCTGCTTGTTGAGATTGTTGAAGAGCAGGATGCCACTCTATGTCTCTATATGTCTGTATTCAACGTTAAAGATGATATTTAGGAGGCAACATGGATCTTTTTGATTAAACACGTCACTAGGTGGTAGGTGTTTTGGTGGTGCTTGGTTAGCTCTTGTCACCGATCTGTTGATTTTCTGGTGTTGTCCGTGCGCGGAAGGGTGATCTTGTAATGATTGCAATGAACTACAAATTTCTTGGAGCATTAGCTATGTTTAGTTTTCTTGCGATGCTGTTCATTTTGCTTCAAAATGATCTGTATACAGTGGCTTAGTTAACCCTTTCCACTTTCTAAAGAAGTCTACGGTTACCTCCTGTGAGATAGAGAGGATGTTCAAGTTACCAGGAGATGATGTTGACTGTTTGCTCCTGATATATCATCTTTCACTGAGAGGATCTTCTGCATGCTGGATGTGCGATAAACCTGAATTAATCTTGTAAAGTGAACTTGTACGCCGTGTCATGGTGTTGTTGTTAATTAATACGCATTTAGTGCAGACGAAAACTTAGTTAACCTTGTAATACAAGTGAACCACTAACGTAAAGGAAATCGTGATATCAGAAGTTGCAAGAGCAAAAGTATCACAACTCCCCAAGAGCCACTGTATTTGGGTTTGCAGTAACTGAAGCAAATACATTGGACATGTTCACTACCATCCCAAGTTGATCGGACCCTACGCCTCCTGACGGGCCTCCCCGACCGGCGGCTGACGAGCGCCTCCCGTCGAGCCGCCGCCGCCCCCACCCCACCCCACCCCCCACGGCCTACCCCCGCGCCGCTCCGCCCGTCCGTGTTCCCTGATTCCCCGTGCGCCGCGCCGCGGCCAAGCGCCTCCCCGACCGCCTCCCAGCGCCTCCGCCGGACACAGCGGCCAAGCGCCTGCCCTCCTGCCTCCCAGCGCGGCCATCGCCTCCCCGAGCTCCTCCACCAGTCTTGAACCACACCGGTGGCGTTGTCCTGCCCGTGGAGACATAGACTCGATCTCCGGCCGTCGTTCCCGACGCCGACGAGACCAGATCAGGTAAAATACATCCCTGCATCAGATCACTAGTAGGAGTATTTCGGACAGCACGTACTGTTTTTTATGGGTCAATTTGAGCTGGAAGAAGAATGGCTGCTTGGTCATGTTTCTCGGTGCTGCAATTTGGTCAACCTTTTGTTGTTCTACTTGCTGTTGGAACAGGGAAATGAGTTGAGATTGGTGTGTGAAAGTGCATCTAGTTTTACGCCACTACTGCAGTTTCCTTTAATCATGTCTCCTGTTCTTGTCTCGAGCTAGTGTAGTGATCTGTTCCCATCGTACGTGGTCTGAATTCTAGTTCATGAGTATCTGTATGTAGCAACTATGATGCTGAATTCTAGTTCACCGATTGTGCATGATTGGACACACATTGAATCTGTGAGCCACTATATTTCAGTTCATGAGTTTATTTAATATTTCAGTTTATGCACTACACTTGTATGTCGAAGGGTGTTCTTATCTACACTTATATGTTTTGCAGGTGCTGAAATGGATGAAGGTGCGGAATTAGTTTCGAGATAAATGCAAGGAAGACGAACTCTGGATCTTCAGTGAGTAACAAGTCCAGAGCAACACTTAGTGGAAGAAACCCTCGCTGGCCCCACCTGTCGGTCACTCCGCAACTCACAAGACACTGGCCACTACATTTCCGTCTCTCCCCGCCCAGCTCCTCCAAAAGTTTCCCCAAACCCTCGCCGTCTCCACCGACTAACCATGCCGCCGCCGCCGCGGACGCTGCCGGACGAGCTTCTCGAGGAGGTCTTCCTCCGCCTCCCGGCGGACGAGCCCGCGTGCCTCGTGCGTGCTTGCCTCGCCAGCAAGCTCTGGCTCGGCCTCCTCACTGGCCCTGCCTTCCACGGTCGCTACCGTGACTTCCATGGAGCTCCCCCCATGCTCGGCTTCTTCTATCGCCGGCCCCCGTACTTCGACCACGAGGAAGACGCCATCCCACGTTTCGTTTCCACCACAAAATTCGCCACGCGCAACCCCGCTAAATCCGGCTGGGGGAGGAAATGCGAGCCGCTGGTCTGCCACCATGGCCGGGTTCTCCTTGCAAATAATACCGCGGGGTTCACGAAGCTCGCCGTTTGGGACCCAATGACGGGCTGCCGGAGAGAGCTAGGCACGCCCTTCCAACTCATCGGCCTCGGGGCTGCAGTGCTCTGCGCCGTCACCGGGTGTGACCACCGCGCGTGTCATGAGGGCCCTTTCCGGGTGCTCTTGTTTGGGCTGAGCGTATATGAGGGAGAACAAACTTCTGCACACGCGTGGGTGTGCTCCTCGGAGACGGAACAGTGGAGCGAGCTGTGCTCTCCTCTTCAACTTGGGTCTGATTATGCACTCATCCAGCAAAACCCCTCCCTCCTCTTCGAAAATGCAATTTACCACAAGATTTTATATCCTGATCACACTGCAATTCTCAAGTACGACATCGGTTCTAATTGCATGTCACTGCTTGATGGGCCGCCGGGGGTTGTGATTGATAGTTCGGCTATCCTCATGGCGATGGAGGATGATAGTGTAGGGTTCACATATTTGGATTGGTTTACGCTCTATCGGTGGTCAAGGCAGATCCGTTCTGATGGAGTCGCCGCATGGACTCAACGTAAAGTCGTGGATCTTGAGGAACTTCTCCCCATTGAAAACCCCAAGACAAACTTTAGGCTTGTTGGATTTAAGGAGGGCAGTGGTATCATCTTCGTGGCCACACACCTTGGAATCTACCAGATTAATCTCAAGTCACTAGAGTGGAAGAAGCTATGGAAGAGGGAAAACATTGATGCTTTGATTCCGTACATTACCTTTTACAATCCGCCAGGTATATCCATATCTACTTTCTATTGTGTTTTTAGAGTAATTCTAATTTATCTGTCAGTGAAACGAGCAAGATATTTATTGCTTAATCAGATTGAAAGTTATGTACAACGTTTCAGTTTGTGGTAATATATGTGCTTGAGTAGATTTTGAGTTCTATCTACACTCGAATGTTACACCTAATTATGATTATGCCTACTTAATTGGAACATTTAGATAGTATCATGTCATATCTTTTTGGCATCACGTCGAAAAATCTTTGTGTGCAGAGAGAGCGACCTCCCTGTAAGGCTGCGCATCAACAAAGCATGGTTATAATTGCTTAAGGGCAAGAGGCCACTCTCATCAACGAGATAGATGCCCAACTTGGAGGCAACAAGGATCTTATGATGAATTATGCCACTATTTCGTAGCTGCTTTGGTGAATGGTGCTTGTTTTGTTGTCCTGTTGTCTGTATTTTGTCTTCATAATTTCCCCGTGTTGTTTGCCATCTGTAAGGGGTGAATGGATTATCTTGTAATGAACCTCCAGTTTCTTGAAGCAGCAGCAACAATGTGCTCCGTTATTTAGTTTGCTTGAAAGTGCATTGGAGATAGCAGCTTAGTCTTAAAAACTCTCTTTGTCGTCTCCTAACTTTGTTTCAATATCTTGATTCCCAAAAGAGGTACCATTGATGAGTAGATGATGATGGCATGTCTAGGACTAGTGGTTTTTGCATGCTGACTTCCTAATATGTCTATCATTAATCTTGTGGATTTTTTTAGTGCTACATGTCAAGTGCTAATGTTGCTGCAGTTCTTTTTAGCAAGCAGTGTTACTGAACAGTGTAAAACTGAAATCTTGAGCAGGTAACTGCGGCTGTTCTGCTCTATTTATGTTCAATTCAGTTCTATACTAGGCTGCTAGGGTGCCCGAGAACAATTTCTTACTGATTAGGGTTTCTTACCTTACTGTAATATTTAACACATCGTGATGTTCTGGTTCAGTTCTAAGGAGAATTTGCCAGAGGAGCCAAACCAGCACCGTCCTCAAGCTGCCGCTGCTTCCAAGGGGAGGTATGCAAAGGTAATTACAGCTCCTAGCCGTTTCTCTTGTTTTTTGATTGCTCTCTGCTGAACTCCACTGTGCATCTTCATTGGGCATCCAAGTGTTGAAATGTGACAGTGAGGACTGAATGCTCTGTTTCCAGTATTAAGCTGTAAGTTTTTTGCTTACTAGTTACTACTAATAGCGTACCTCAAGTGCATGTTCTTCGGGCAAAGACCATGGCCGGTTCAGTTGTACTGGCCAACATCTGCTAGACACAGATTTTCAATTAACTCTGCATCACTTTATCATAAAAAAACTATGGGGTGAATGATACATACTAGTAAGCATTTGTTTGTGTGGTAGTACATGGCTTGAACATTTTTACTGACATTATGATCTGTCAATGGACCAGGAGTCGAGTTGGTTGGTTTTCCAAGGAAAGAAGCACACCTGAAGGTTTCAACAGGGAGCAACATGCTTCGAGGTTTCAGTTCTTTCCCCCAACCCCTGGCTGGTTACCGAGAGTAGCTCCGATTCTGATTGGGAAAACCCAGTTATGAGGCAGAGGAAGCCAGAGGCGAGGAACTCGCGCCGTGAAAGAGCAGTCGCGTTAAGACAGAAGGCCGCTCGTCACCATGCTGAGGTAACCCTTTGTAAGTACAATAGAGCAAACAACACCGAGCTATTTCTCTCTCTTTCTCTGGAGGTGAGGTGTAACAATTGGGATGTGATAATCCAGTGTTTGTGCTCTAGTCCTATTTTGGTGATAATGTGCCCTTTGTGTGTGATTTTCGTCTAGCTTTCATCCAATTTAACCGAGCATTGTAAGATTTTAACCTGGCGAATCCATTTTTGATTTGTATGCAGTTTGAACTGGTGGAAGTACGAGTGACATCTATATTTTTTGAGTTTGGAGGAGGCTGCATCCATTATAACTTCACTGCTAAGCAGCCCGAGGGTAACCTTTCTGCTGATGCCGGCATTACCAAGCTATTCTTTTTCGATGTTGATCTGAGGTTTCAGAATGAGAATGATGTGCTGCTGTGCTGTATAGTTGGGGAAATTGATGCAGGTACAAACTAAGTTACCTGTTCGCTTGTTATTGTGAGGTTTGCATCAGGTGCAATTTGTCAATCTCATATTATTTTTATCGGAGATAACTGCATCAGCGGTCCTAATTCTTTTCCCGCACCTTCACATTGGTCCCTATTCTTTAAAATTGCACGTTTAGCTCCTAATTGTTTCAAAAGTGTGTCACGCGAGGTCCTAAACAGGTCTAACCATCGTTGACCAGTGCCACGTCGGCTGGTGGACTGTTGGCGGGAGATTTCCCGCGTCTGGTGGTTGGATTTAAGCAAATGAATCCTTATAAGTAGGTGTCTTTAAGTTCCCAGCCCCTAGTTCTTATCAGCACCTCTCTGCTCTCTGATGCCGCCCGATCCATCGCCATGAGTGTCTCTGCGAGCTCGACGCATGCGCCCACGCCTGGTGCGCTGCCCACCTGTGCCACCTCCGCCTCGCAGGCTGCATCTCGCCGGCAAGAATGCACCGGCTCCGCGTCGCCGACGTGCCGGCCCTGCACGAACAGCTGCGGGAGGGTCGCCGCGCCCGCGCGCCGGAGGTGCACGCGCAGCGGGAGGCAGTTCCCGTGGAGGCGAGCTACAGGTCGCGTGGCGGCGGAGCTGCAGGTGCGCGTGTGGTCGGAGCTCGCCCCCGCCCGCGCCGCCCTTCACCAGAGCTCGCCCGCGCCCTTCCTGGAGGTCTGCATCTGGAGCTCAACGACGCCGGCGGCTCTGCTTGGCCGGCCACGCACCCAGCATCCCCGAGTCGCCCCACCCACTCACTGAGCTTGGCGACGCCGTGTCGTGTGACACCTCCAGAGCGTCAGGCCGCGCGTCTTGAGAGGGCGAGCTCCGGCCATGGCGCAGGCGCGGGCGCTGGCGCGCGCGAAGCCTGCCGCCCACGACCAGCTCAACGTCGGCACTCGTGCTGCTCCGACCGCGAGGCGGAGGAAGTCGCGCCTGGCGCGGCGAGGCGGAGCAGGTCGCGCCCGAGGTGAGCACGCCCACGGCGCGGCGAGGCGGCTGCAGAGATGGTGGACGCGGTCTACGGCGGCGGCGCTGCTGCTAGTGGTGGAGGAGGGGCTATTGGCAAAATTCCACCTCCAACCGTTGAGCCTACGGACCCCACCAGTCGACGTGGCACCGGTCAACGATGGTCAGACCAGTTTAGGACCTCGTGTGACACACTTTTGAAACATTTGGGATCTAAACGTGCAATTTTGAAACATTTGGGATCTAAACGTGCAATTTTAAAGAATAGGGACCAATGTGAAGGTGCGGAAAAAGAATTAGGACCGCTGATGCAGTTATCTCTTTTATCGCAATCTCATATTTTATCCTTGTGTAAATACCTAGCTAAATCTTTAATCTGTTTTCGAGGGCACTGCAATGGCTGTGAAGACTACGAGCCTGTCGTTCACCCAAGTAGCCAAGCATACGGCGGTGGTAATAGTACATGTATTGAGCTTCCTCGCTCAGATGGAGATAGTACGGACATTGATTAGTACGTAACACTTGGTGGTCAGCGCTGCCTTGTGTGGCTAATTCTTAAGGTCTGTGTTGCAAGGATCTGTAGATGTATATTGTAGTGTGTAAATGATCTTGAAAGATTATGATTCTTAAGGCTGAGTTACTTTCGCGTTTTGAATTTCTAGCTATGTAAATTGAACACCTTGGTTTGTATTTCACGATGCAATTTCTGGAGATTATGATTTCTTTCCTCACTCCTCTTACAGTCTCCTTAAATTTAATGATGTTGGCATCCACTAGTGACCCATCACCCTATTTCCACCTTCTGGTCTTCAGAAATCTGAGCCAACTTTGAAGTACTTTCTATCCTCTTAAATCCAGCCTTCAGCTTGAGCACCTTGAAATTCAGGAAAATCCATTATAGACCCTTTTGCAAAATGCCTATGATACTGAGTTTATCCCCCTACCAGGCTTACCATGGGATTACTGAGCAAAGGTGGAGCAGTAGTTGCTATAAGCACAGTGGGTGGTCTAGCTGCAACTGAATATACAGGTGTAAAAATCATGTTGCTGCACTCTAATTCTGCAGTTGAGTTTCAGATAGAGAACTTTGAAGGGCTTCAACACTTGTGTTCCCATTGGAAATCTCCCTTGCACGAAATTCCCCAGAACACATGATCCTCTGTTGATGGTGACTCCTCAAATCTGGTGGGGTAGATTCCCCCACTATGAGGCCTGTCAACATATCAGCCAATTTATCGAGCTTGGAGTTAGACTCCGTCTGCAGCCTGTTGGGGTTTTTTCGCCTTGCATGTTGCCATGTTGGCCATCTCAACTTGGCCTTGATAGAAAGCATCCAGCTTCCTCTGTACTTCAGCAGCAAATCCATCGAACTCCTCCCTAGTGACTAGCTCCTGTTCACCATCTCCATCTCCTCCCGTGGCTCGTATTTTCCGAGAGAAGAGCATTTTACAACCCTGAACTTCGGCCCTAGTTTAATTTGCAACCCTCAATTCCAAAACCGGTTAAAACACAACCTTAAACTATCGATACCATTTTACTTACCCCCTCAGCTGATTCAAAGGTGGTTTTGTGTGACGTGGCATCCTAGTGGACTAGTCAACGCTGTTTGGCATGACGCATGCATGCGCACGTTGCTAGCTCAAATGATACGTTCATAGGCTAATTAATTGGCGGAAAGTCGTTTTGCCTCCTGAACAACACTGATGTCGCTTTTCTCAAAAAATCAAAATGTATATTTAAAAGTTTCAAAAATATTTTTTTAAGATCATGCATGTTCTAAATGATATATCCTACAAATGTGTAAAATCTCAATGCAAAATACAGTACGTTTTGAGCTACACAAAAATGACAAAACTTGCAAATTTGAAAATTTTAAACATATTTTTTGTTTTTTTAAATAGTGAGATCACTGGAGCTCGGGAGCACCAAATCTGCACTCATTTAATTCGCTACTAGATATCATCCGTTTTAAAATATAAGACGCGTTATTTTTGTGCTGGTCTTTGATGCTAGATTTTAACCATTAATATATGATAAATTATATTGATTGAGAATGTATAAATAGTACCGTTGGATTCTTCTTGCAAAATTCTTTCATTTTATATATCTTTATACTAATTTTGTGCACATATTATAAATACAAATTATGGTCAAAGTTATAGGTCATTGACCATTAAAATTAAAGGCCGCCTTATATTTTGAGACGGAGGGAGTAGTAGTTAACTTTTCTAATCACTTAATCTGTCTATTTTATATGAGACTCTCTATGTATCCCTGTATATATGCACCTGCATGTTGCTTCTGTGCACAAAAAGTCATATTCCGAGCTATATAAAAATAATAAAATACTAGACACAAAAAGAAAAATAGTATGTTGAATCCGTAAAAAGAAAAAAGAAACTTCAGGCGTACGTACTTAATGTCTATATGTATTGGTGTACCAAGTTTCAGTTTTTTTTAAACCTAGAATTGTGGTTTTTAAATTTTTCAAAAAAGGGCACACTGGTGCTCGGCAGCCAGTACCAATTTTCGTAGAATATTGAGATCTATATATGCAGATGCTTGGTAACCGCACCATGCGATGCTATTTGTGGTTAAATGGTCTTAAATGAACGAAGAATATGATCCAGATTCTGTTCAATGCGGACAAAAACCTCTCAATCCAAATGCCACGTCACATCAATACCACCCGTGGACTCTTCCTAGGTGTAAACTAAATGGTTTTGAGAGTTCAAGGTTGTGTTTTAACCGGTTTTGGAATTGAGGGTTGCAAATTAAACTATGGCAGAAGTTCAGGGTTGAACTATGCACTTCTCTCGTATTTTCCCCATCACCCAAGGTTCAGAAATTTGATATTATGGAAAGTACACAATAGTAGAGGATTGAAATCCTTCCAAATAGCAGAAGTTATTATTCGTAATCTACATCCTAGTAATGGAAATAGAGAGCATTTCTAAGAACACTATAACAGAAAAAAAAACTGCACAAGTTCTAAGAACATTTTTACAAGGAATTATTTTCAAACCACCCAATTGATAAGTGGTCAGAGAATGTGATCTCGAAATACATGTGACATCACCGACTACTTGGTCCTTTTCCCTATAGGGGTACATTCATCCCTCACTGATGGATACCTCCCTCTTTTTGAAACTGCCACACTTGCTAGAACCCCAAGTGGAGACCTCAACATATTCACCCCTGGTGACCTCACCAAAGGTAGCCACCCCAACCGAGACTTGGTCACTCTTCGGCTTAACTTTCTAGCTGAACAAGAAACTCCTCCCTAGTTAACAAAACAGAGTAAATTCAGAACATGTTATTAATTTTGAGTATGTTAACTAGCCGATGGATGGAAAGGGACTCACTTCTGCTCTAATCATCTTTGATTCATGTATTTTCGCTGACTTCTTCCTCCTCTTATTCTCTTGCTTCTGCCCCCTCGCCACTTGATTTTTTAATCTGCACTCAAATAGGTCAGTAAAAAAAATCAAATAATACAAATAAAGGGCACCACGAAACTACGGAAGAAGAGGGACTCACTTCTGCTGCTCATCAATGGCATCCCACACCTGTTGCAAATGATAGCAAAGAAACGACGAAGAGCGGAACGATCAAACCAAAGGGGACACGAGATTTAACGTGGAAAACCTCTCCAAACAAAGGAGAGGAAAAAACCACGGGCGCCAGCCAGCAATACTTCACTATATCGGGTGAGGTTACAAACGCCGTGGGTTTACAATGTGTGCTTACCCCAAAACGGCGGCTTACAAGAGGAATATATAATGGCATAAAACCCTAGGTCGGCTGCAGTCCAACCCGGAATCGATCCCACCGCGGCGGTACTACCGCTGGGATAGGTAGTACCGCTGGGGTGGGCTGGTTCGGCTCTTCCCACCTCAGCGGTACCGCCAGCGGTACCAGTCGGTACCGGACAAGTGCGTCAGACGGCCATTCTGGCGGTAGCGGCGGCGGCAGCTCTCGAGCGGTAGTACCGCTTAACCCAGCGGTACTACCGCTGGAATTTGGAACACCATAAAACAACACTCCACCTTGAGACAAATTCCATCTTGTAGCATGAATGAGAACCTTCACCCTGAAAACAACAAAGAAACACCTTCGGCGCCAAATAGCCTCTTGGGCTAGACAGTGATACCAACTAAGCCCGAGCAAAGCTCGAACTTAGTAACAGGAACTGGCTTTGTCATCATATCAGCAGGATTATCATGAGTACTTATCTTGCATACCTTCAGCTTACCTTTTGCAACAACATCACGCACATAATGGTATTTGACGTCAATGTGCTTTGTTCTCTCATGGAACATCTGATCCTTGGTAAGGTAAATAGCACTCTGACTATCACAAAACAGGTTAATGCAAGTATCATCTCCACAAAGCTCAGCAAACAAACCTTTCAGCCAAACCGATTCTTTACATGCTTCAGCAATAGCCATGTACTCTGCTTCAGTGGTAGACTGGGCAACAACAGATTGTAACGTTGCCCTCCAACTCACGGCACAACCACCAAGCGTGAACACATAACCTGTGAGGGATCTCCTCTTATCCAAATCGGCAGCAAAATCTGAATCCACATAGCCTACGAGTCCCTCATCAGTCTTGCCGAACTTGAGGCAAGCATTGGATGTGCCACGAAGGTACCTGAAAATCCACTGAACAGCCTTCCAATGTTCTTTACCAGGATTAGCCATATATCTACTAACCAAACTCATAGCATATGATAAATCTGGACGTGAGCAAACCATGGCATACATTAAAGAACCAACAGCACTAGAATATGGAACTCTAGACATGTACTCAAAATCCTCATCCGTACTAGGACATTGTTCAGCTGACAATTTAAAGTGAGGAGCAATAGGAGTACTAACAGACTTTGCATCATGCATGTTAAAACGATGAAGAACTTTCTTAATGTAATTTTGCTGACTAAGAAACAACAAACCAGAATTTCTGTCACGGGTAATCTCCATACCTAGAATTTTCTTAGCAGCACCAAGATCCTTCATCTCAAACTCGCTACTCAACTGTGACTTGAGAGCAGCGATATCTTTCTTGCTCTTGGCAGCAATCAACATATCATCAACATATAATAACAGGTATATAGGTGATCCATTAACAAACTTAATGTACACACAGCTATCAAATTCAGACCTCTTAAAGCCATGTGACAACATAAAAGAATCAAACCTTTTATACCACTGACGAGGAGATTGTTTCAAACCGTATAAGGACCTTTTCAACTTACACACAAGATCCTCCTTACCAGGCACTATGAACCCTTCTGGCTGGTCCATGTATATCTCCTCCTCCAACTCTCCATGCAGAAACGCAGTCTTTACATCTAACTGCTCAAGCTCAAGATCACGCATAGCAACAATACCAAAAATGTACGAATTGAACTATGCTTAACAACTGGAGAGAAAACATCATTATAATCACACCTGGAATTTGACTGAAGCCTTTTGCAACTAACCTTGCCTTAAACCTCGGAGGCTCGCTAGGAGATAAACCCTCCTTTCTCTTGAAGATCCACTTACAGCGGACTGCCTTCTTTTTCTTAGGCAAGCGCACAACTTCCCATGTGCCATTCTTATCGAGTGACTGCATTTCTTCTTGCATAGCAGCAAGCCACTTCTCGCGGTCACCGGAACCAATAGCTTCAGTATAGGTGGACGGCTCATGTCCGTGCTCCACCTGTTCTGCACAACTCAGAGCATAATCAACAATGTTACACTCTTCAATTAAACGTGGTCGAGGACCACAATTCCTCCTGTTCCTACGAGCAGCAATAGACTGTTGTGGCTGCAAAACAGGGGGTGAGTTCTGAACATTATTATTATCAGAATCAGAAGAATCAGAATCATCAGAACCAGCAGAATCAGGATCAGAATCATCTGAAGTAGCAGCACCATCATTGTCAACAGTGACATTTTCCTTTTCAACAGAGTGCTCCACCTCGACACGAACCTGCTCCTCAGAAAAATCTGGCAAAACATCTGAGGACAACTTATCAAAGTACATAACAGATTCATTGAAAACAACACTCCTGCTCATAAATGCCTTGCTAGTTTCGGGATTCCATAACTTGTATCCTTTTACACCCGAACCATAACCAATGAACACACACTTAATAGCTCTCGGCTCTAACTTTCCATTATCAACATGAGCATAAGCAGTGCAGCCGAAAACTTTAAGCTGTGAATAATCAGCAGGAGAATCTGACCATACCTCAATGGGAGTTTTCTTGTCGAGGGGAATAGATGGTGACCTGTTTATCAAGTAGCAGGCGGTGGCAGCCGCCTCAGCCCAAAAACGCTTACTCATGCGAGCGTTGGAGATCATGCAGCGAGCCTTGGAGATGATGGTCCTGTTCATCCGCTCCGCTACACCATTCTGCTGAGGCGTGTACGGGATGGTGAGGTGCCTGACAATGCCTTCTTTCCTGCAATAATCATTAAAGGCATTCGAACAAAATTCGCCACCATTGTCAGTACGAAGTAATTTCACCTTCCTTTCTGTTTGCCTTTCAATCATAGCTTTCCACTCTTTAAAAGCAGCAAACGTATCATCCTTATTTTTCATGAAATAAGGCCAAACTCTTCTAGAGTAATCATCAATAATGGTAAGCATATAACGAGCACCACCATAAGAGGGCTTACGAGATGGCCCCCAAACATCAGCATGTACATAATCAAGTGTACCTTTGGTGGTGTGACAGAAGCATTAAACTTAACTCTTGTGTGCTTACCGAAAATGCAGTGTTCACAGAACTGCATCTTACCCAAACTGCATCCTTGCAGCAAGTCTCTCTTGATCAATTCTGCCATACCAAGTTCACTCATATGTCCAAGACGCTTATGCCAAAGGTTAGTTTTACTAGCGTCATCATGAGAAACAGCAGCAACAGTACCAGATAACGTGCTACCTCTAAGAACATATAACTTAGCAGAATTCATATCACCAACCATAACTATGAGAGAACCTTTTGATACCTTTAGGAGTTTATTTCCTCCTTTGTACTTGTACCCGTCACAGTCAAGGGTACTGAGCGAGATCAAATTTCTTGCCATGGTTGGTATGTGTTTCACTCCCGTCAGCGTGCGTGTCATACCGTCATGTGTCTTGACCTGAACGGAACCAACGCCAACAATGTTGCATTGCTGGTCGTTCCCCACACGCACGAAATCTCCAGTCTGCACTAACTCATAAGAACTGAACCAATCTTTGTTACAGCAAATATGAAAAGAACATGCAGTATCTAGAATCCATTCATCCTGACGAGAAACACATGCAGCTAAAACAGCTAGGCATTCGCCATCAGAACTACCATCAACAACAGAAGCCTCACCGGTATCATTACCTTCATTATTTTTCGGTTGGTAAGTACCTTTTTTTTCTCCTTGTTCTGCAACTTCCAACAATCATCAATGACATGATTAGATTTCTTACAATACCTGCAGAACTTGTCACGGCCTTTAGACTTTGAGCGACCTCTGTCACCCTTGCTCTTGTCTCTGTTGTTGTTGTGGTAGTGGTTATCTCGCTGCTCAGGCCTCCCTCGGACCTGCAAAGCATCGCCCTTGGAGGACGACGACTCCTCTTTCTGTACCATACCTTTCATCTTTTCCCTGGCAAGCAGGGCCTCATATACTTCCGCGGTGGTTAGTTCATCACGGCTTAACAGTATGGTATCACGAAAATTTGCAAAGGAATTTGGCAGCGAGCATAGAAGTAAAAGTGCTAGATCTTCATCATCGTACTTTACCTCCATCGACACTAGGTCAGAAACGATCTCCTTAAAGATCGATAAGTGATTCATTACCGAACCACCTTCTTGCAACTTGTGCGTGAACAACTTCATCTTCACATGCATCTTGCTGGTGAGATCTTTGGACATGCAGATCGACTCCAGCTTAGCCCACAGTGCCGCTGCGGTTTTCTCCTGGAGTACTTCTTGCAGAATATCATTAGATAGATGAAGTTGAATAAGCGATAAAGCCTTACGGTCTTTCCGCTTCTCATCGGCGGTCCATGCCGCCGCATCCTTGTCGCCGAATTTCTCCAGCGCCTCGTCAAGATCATTGGACTGTGCGAGGATCGCACGCATCTTGACCTGCCACAGCGAAAATCTCGTCTTGTAGTCCAGCGCCGGTAGATCGAACTTCATCGATGCCATCCAAAACCCTAATCTGAAAACAGATCTGAAACAGGGCTCTGATACCACTTGTTGTAAACGATAGCAAAGAAACGACGAAGAGCGGAACGATCAAACCAAAGGGGACACGAGATTTAACGTGGAAAACCTCTCCAAACAAAGGAGAGGAAAAAACCACGGGCGCCAGCCAGCAATACTTCACTATATCGGGTGAGGTTACAAACGCCGTGGGTTTACAATGTGTGGCTTACCCCAAAACGGCGGCTTACAAGAGGAATATATAATGGCATAAAACCCTAGGTCGGCTGCAGTCCAACCCGGAATCGATCCCACCGCGGCGGTACTACCGCTGGGATAGGCGGTAGTACCGCTGGGGTGGGCTGGTTCGGCTCTTCCCACCTCAGCGGTACCGGCGGCGGTACCGCCAGCGGTACCAGTCGGTACCGGACAAGTGCGTCAGACGGCCATTCTGGCGGTAGCGGCGGCGGTAGCGGTGGCGGCAGCTCTCGAGCGGTAGTACCGCTTAACCCAGCGGTACTACCGCTGGAATTTGGATCACCATAAAACAACAACACCTGCCGCTGCTCGTCAACGGATTTCCCCATCAATCTCTGCTTGTCGGCATCACCAGAGTGTTGCACTTGTACGTCAACTTCACCCCCAATATCCGATTGCTTTTTGTTGTCACCCAAGAACTGGCCATCGGAGATAGCCACTTCTTTGATCTGAAGTGACTTCATGGATGGGCTAGCTACTAGGCAAATCGGAGAGGGAAGAGCAGAGGTTGACAAGAACATATATAATTAGATTAGAATTTAATTTTGATACGAAGAAGACAACAGGTGCCTATGGCATGTTTTTCTGGAGCTACCACTTTTTTATTTCCATTGTTTTACTTTGGCCTTCGAGCATTTGATGTATATAAATGACAATGTATTTAGATTTTGAGACGATGTAATAATGGTATGGATTTGATATTCCATCTTATCATGTGCGTACTAGCAATACTTGTGACTAGTACCGTGGTTGCACATAGACACAAGTATTGTTATCTTGTGATGGTTCTTAGCAACCACTTAGGAACATTGTATCTCGACAGACTTAGAAAAGCAAAACAGAAACTTCAAACATTCACATTGGCCAAAAGGGATACAACAGGATATTGTGTCGACAACTTCCTCTTGGCCATACTTACCAGCTAGCCAATTGCAGAATTGCCCACAACTATTTTCTTCGAGAAAAAAGTACTACTATTAACCATGATAAGCTCAAGAAAAAAAAAAACAGGAAGTACCTGGAGTGTAAAAGCTCAGGTAGGGCAGTAGTGGTTCATCACCATGGAATCTTGGTAAGGATGTCTTCCGGGCACGGCCTGACTTGAGCTCAACGGAGAAGACTGCTCCTGTCTCGGTCCTCACGAAAACTACGCCCGCACCGTCAGCGAAGCCAATCACACACGGATCACCACTTGGCGCTTTGTTCCTGCCATTACGAGAAGTACGCATCATCGTGTTGAGTTGGATGTTTCTGCGAAGCTTCCATGCCATGGCTCCGCTAGGACCCGCGGCATCCCAAGACCAGAGGAAGAGCTCCGAGGAGAATACGCAGGCGAACCCCAGCCTGCCGCCCTCCGTCACCGCGAGCCCGCCCGTCGCCCCCAGCCTGGTTCTTTTTTGCAAGGATGGTGGTGATGGTACGTGGATAGTCGACAGCTTCCTCCTGGCCATGTCGTATTCCACAATGAAGGGACTGCACCAGCCTGGTTTGCAGGTGAAGTAGAAGACGTTCCCCACGAGAAGGCTAGTAAACGTAGAACACGTTCCCCACGGGAACACGTTGCCCACGAGACGGCTGGTTCCGGGAGGGCGGCCACTGGCTCGCCCCACTCGCCGGACTCCGACGAGTAAACGCAGCCAATGGCAGAATCCAGCGCTGCCCACGCGCCCACCAAGGCCACAGCGAAGGCAATGTTTTAAATAGCGGGCTATGACATTTAGCGGCAGCCTCAAAATTAGCTAAATCAATGCTATAGCGCGCCTAAATGACGCTATATGCCGCTAAATTAGCTAAATTATACATAGACACCATTTAGTGCGACCCTCCTAAAAACGCTATAGCGCCGCTATAGCCCGCTATTTTAAACTATGGAAGGGACCTCCGCGGCAGTCGAGGTGGTCGCAGCCGGCGGCAGCGCAGAACACAATAGCTTCGTAGTGGGCGGAAAGCAGTTCCGGTGCCGACGGCAAGGGCGGCACGGCCCACTGCTCGTCCGAGACGGGTCCCATACAGTGAGGCCATCGAGCGGCTCATTGTTACGGAGAAGGACACGGCCGTGCAGGGCGGAGATGGCGTACATGCCGGGGCGGCCGGGCGGAAGGAGGTGGTGGGGACGAAGTGGGCCGTGTAGCGGCGGCCGTCAGCGCTGAGGGTGTTGTCGAGGAAGCCCAGCATGGGAGGCGTCCGGTGGAACGCGCGGTAGCGGCGGAGAAAGCCGGGGTCGGCTAGGACGCTGCGCCAGAGCTTGCAGGCGAGTGAGGCGCGCGCGAGGCGCGCCGGGTCGTCCGGCGGGATGCGGAGCAGGATCTCGGGGATCAGGTTGTCGATCAGCCGCGGCGCCGGCGATCTGTGACGCCGTCTAGGCGGGGGCTTGCGCATCGCTTGGCGCAGAGGAGGGGCGATCCAGCGGCGGCGGCGGTGATGCTCGAGGACCATGGGCGGCGGTGATGCTCGAGGACCGTGGGCGGCGGAGATGGGCCAGTGCCTTGGGTTGGGCTAAAGAAAAAACCTTTTCTCCATATTGTTTTTTAGATTTGTGTCGTCAATCTCTAAGTCCATTGAATTTTCTCCCCCAAAAAATTGCGATTGAATATTAGTTGTGATTTTAATAACGAGTAGTGAAAATAGAACCAACTTATTGCAAAGAAAAATTAAACTGCAATGTCAAAAAATAAACATAAGGTTGTTTTCATGAAAATCCACAACATATGCATAAAATCTTAGACGACCGAGAAGTAACAAACTAAATTTATTTTCCTTCGTTCCATTTTACTTGATATTTTCTGTAGCCATGATTTCTCACATTTTCAACCAATAAGATTTTTTTGGCGGATTGCTCTAGCAGCAAAACTAAATATTTTTATACATACCCTTAAGAACATATTTATATTTTTAAGATTTTATCTTGTCTATGTATTTATCTCCACTCGAATCTTTGCGTAGCGGTAGCTGGCATTACCATAAGTACCCATTTCAAACCAATTATCAAAAAAAAAATCTTATTTCCAATTCCTAGCTGACATTCACGAGAATACGCTAAGTTTGTTTTTAGCCAAACAAATTTAGCTACGATTCAGCTTCACTAAAATCCTGCGGCCTAGGTTCAAGTTCCGGGTTGTTGTTTCTTTCGCGCCAAACGCAATCGTCACAGTCTATTTTTGAACTCGTCGTGTCAGCTTCTATACTTTTCCATTTCATTCCATGTAACTGAGCGATATATAAGCTCTATTCTATAACCTAAGAGCATCTCCAACGGGAGCCGCCAAAATCGTGTCTGGCGTCCCCAATTATGTTCTTTTGGGGGATGTCGGACATTTGTCCGCCACATTGAAGGGTGCTGCCCCAGCGCCGCCCCCCAAACCAACAACACCTAAAAATAGAGCAAAACACCAAACAACCTTATGGGCACCAAAATAGTGAAATGGAAATAAACATTGATTCACTCATACAAATTTAAATCTAAATTTATTCATCATGTAATCTAAATCCTACGGCACCTAACCCTATGTGGTTGTGCCTTGTCGGTTGCCGCCATGATGTCTAAACGTCATCGTTCTCTCGGGTTTCCCGTCACAGCTACTTGGCGGGCTGAATAGCTCTCAGACACAAACCGTCTCAGCCTAGGCTTGGCGAGAAAACGACCACTGAATCCACCAACCCAATTGTCAAAGCCCTCTTCCAGCTTCACCGTCATAATAGAAACCGAGGGCACGATAGCTGTTGGCAAAGTTTTTGATTTTCATAGCCCCCACGGCCATCAGCGTTGGTCGGTCAGTGCCAGGATCTTCATGCAAGATTAGACCTTGACCAACAATGGCACCGCCGACATCAGCATGACCTCCACCTCAGTTAGTCATGATGGCAGCTCCAAGCGAAATTCTACTCGCGTCTTTAGGAATAGCATGGATTCTAGGAGGATTTTTTTTTTCAATTGGTGCGACACGATGCCAAGGAGTTTCCAAAAACTGATCCGACTGAAACCTTCTTTAGGCAGGTATGGCCCAATGGCAAGCTTGTGCTGAGGAACTTGTTTTGCCCCCATTCCTAGCCCGGTTGGATCCATCGATCAAAGAAAACCTGAGGTTTCTTGCCTACGACGAGGAAGAAGAAGGAACTGTGTGGATCTCCTCCGATGACCCCGTACACCAGGACACCCCTTTGACGTCGCGTGGAAGTTCTGATGTACTTCACCGTAATGAAGTCTTCCTCTATCAGGAATGTCGACAGGGACATAGCAGCTGTCCCCGAGGCAACGGTCTCTCGCGCGACAGCCTTCTCTCGTGCGGCGACAACATGCCGCTTAGACCTTGCAGCTAGACATTGCAGGTTGGTCTGCAAAAAGAGAAGAAATGAAGGAACGGCACCATATAATTTCGAACCATGGCCACCCTCTTCTGCTATAATCTCTTTTCTTTCACGCTCGAGTTGTTGGCTCCATCTGCAGATCACACGTCAGATCCAACATCGACATTAGCGCAGCGGTATGACGCATCACTGGAGAACGAACAGTGCGACGAGCCCCACAATCGCCATTATCGGATTCTTCCACCGGCGTCGAGAGGAACCAGAACCGGCCAGTTAGGGGCATGTGTATTCGTCAATCGCCATACTGAAATCACCAGTACTCGAGCGGGTGGAAGGATCTGTTAATAATGCTGATGTTGCTATACGTAGGTGTCTGAAACATGTCAAAATATGAAAGATAATAATAAGGCCGAAATACCGGCCAGCGGAGCCTTACTTCCACATGTATTTGCTCGGTATTAACTGTAATTTTCTCAGAGGTTATTCTACCGTGAAAGCCTATACTTTACCGAATTAACCCGAGGAAAAAAAATCCAACTGTTGAAGACTTGAACCGAAGCAAGACACGGCCACTATCTGTTGCCCTACCCGTCGGGGACTAGCTGCTGTTGGATCGAACGGTCAGCGGTAGAAGAAGAACCGCCGCGATCCCACATCTCCACAGTCCACGCGCATCACCTTGGACGTTTCCCCTTCCGAAAACGCACACCTCCGCGGACAATGCCGCCGCCGGCACCACCGCTGCCGGACGATCTCATCGAGGAGATCTTTCTCCGCCTCCCTCCAGACGAGCCGGCGTCGCTCGTGCGTGCCTCCTTCGCCAGCAAGCACTGGCTCGCCATCCTCATCGGCACTCGCTTCAGCGGTCGCTACCGCGAGTTCCATGGAGCTCCCCCGTGCTCGGCTTCCTTTATTCATGGCTCCATGCCTCCAGTCGTGAGTCTGACCCCGTGCCGCCGTTTGTCTCCACTACAAAATTCTGCACACGCATTCGTGACGTCGAGGACTTGGGAGTCTTGCGGAACTTGAGGTTGGATTATGACGTACTGGACTGCCGCCATGGTCGCGTCCTGCTTTGTGATATGCTTAAGTGGCCCGGGGTGCTAGTAGTTTGGGACCCCATGACCGGCGGCTGGTGGAGGCTCCGCAGCCCCGTAGATTACCCTACTAGTAGACGGGCCGCGGTGCTATGCGCGGCGACCGGCTGTGACCACCGTGTGTGCCAGGAGGGCCCCTCTCGGGTGGTCTTCCTAACCATGGAAACAAAAATGGTCGTTGCGTTGCATACGAGTACGTGTCCACGCCGGAGACAGGTGACCGGAGCGAGCAGCGGTTTGATCGCCATTTGGATGATAAGTGGAGCAGCTCGTGCCATGATCTTCCAGATGATGCATGCTTTGATCGGCTGCCCCATGTCCTGGTCGCCGACGTGATTCACTTCATGATTGATTATATTCGTGATGACAGCGTAGGAATCCTCAAGTACGACCTGGGATCTAAATGCTTATCGCTGATTGATGCACCCTTGGCGAAGGCTGATTGGGCTTATGCCACTATCCTGGTGGCCATGAATGATGGCAGTTGGGGATTTGCAGAAGTGGGCGGGTTAACCTTCAACCTGTGGTCAAGAAAGATCTGTTCCGACGGAGTCGGAGCTTGGACTCAGCGTATAGCCATCAATATTAAAGAACTTCTCCTCATTCAAATCCTCGAGCAAGGATTTAGGCTCGCTGGATCTGTGGAGGGCAGTGACATTATTTTCGTGACCACAAACCTTGGCGTCTACGAGATTAATCTCAAGTCGCTCAAGACGAAGAAGATATGGAACAGAGGAATTTACAATGCTTTGTTTCCGTACACGAGTTTCTACAATCCACGAGGTATATCTGTATCTATTTCTTTTGTGATTTGTTAATAACTCTTAAGAAATGATATATTGGTTAGTCGAACAAGCAAAACATTGTATCTTTAATTAGATCAAAAGTTATATGTGAGAACATATTTGCTGGAACAAACTTTGAGTGCTATGTGCACCTGAATGTGACAACTAGTTATGCTTATGGTTACCTAATAGGCAGTTTTTGATATTATCATGTCATCTCCTTCTTGGAACCATACTGATAAACTTTTATTTGCAGAAAGGGTGAGAGCAGGTGATGTGGCTCCCTGATGACATGTGCGTTAATATATATGCTTAAATGTGGGAGGACAATCGAATCAACAAGAAAGATGACCCAACTTTGAGCATCAAGGGTCTTTCGATAAATTATGTCGGATTTTGGTAGAATTGTGCTTACTCTCGTTGCCTCAGATAATCATAGGATATTTGGCATCTCATTGTCAGGCTTTACTTCTTAATTTTGTGCTTCGAGTACCTTGATGTTTCTATTATGTGGCTGAAACAAATGTTCCAAGAGGAAATATTTGCAGCTAATACTGAAATTAACATGATTAACAAGGAACAAACATGACAGTCAATGAACAAGCTTGACAAGTATCAGAAGTAGTGTTGGTAAGTAGATAATCTGCTACTTTAGGAAGAACAGGACAGTTGCAAGTGTCAACCAGAACTTACATCTTGATAGTCTGCTAGTTTAGGAAGTAGGTATGTGGGATTTATACCACAAGTTATTGAGAGGCGTGTAGGATTAATTTTAGTACTTTAACTTGGCAGTTATCTTGTTAAATGCAACATCTTGTTTGTAAAAGATCTTTGCAGCAAACCAGTGACACAGCGGACAGTTTGCAACATAACAAACATGTAAAGTCAAAGAGCTGAGCAAATAGTGCGCTTAAGTAAGATTGTTTCTAAGAAAAATTGGACAAGGAATCATATAAGAGATCAGCTCTAGGCCTTCTAACTGTAATTAAAAAAATATATAAATGCATCTGAGGCTACAGGTTCGCAGCAGCGTGTGTTCACATAATCTGCTGGTTTAGGAAGTAGGTATTCAAGCTTTATGCCACCAGTTATTGCAAGGTACAGATGACTAGTTTTCTCACATAAGCTTGGCAGTTATCTCGTTAAATACAACACCTTTGTTTGAAAAAATTCCGACTTTACAGTATAGATAGTTCTGTATGAAGCCAGCGACACAATGGAGTTTGGGATTTGTGCTGTTTCATTTTATGAAATGGAACGGGAGAACCCCTATTTTCTAAAGAAAATGGAGTTTGGGACATATACTAGTCAATGGCCGAGAAAATTATGCGCCAAATCTTAGCCTGCTAACTGAAAGAAAACAAAATCAATACATCTCGAGCTACAGGTTTGTGTGTACATAGTTGAGGACGAGTGTACCTGGTCACCATGGTTGTGATGAGAGAAATCGAAAGGACAATCTCACCGCAGTCAATCGTAAACTTAAGCTCGTGCAGTAGTAACAGATCAAACTGGAACCTACACTCGGCAAAGGGAGACGGATGTACTGTGAGTTTCAGGTTCAGACATTTATCTCAAAAAGTTTCAGGTTCAGACAACAATTGTCAGGTTTGCTTCTTATGTACTTGTGGGTCGATGTTTCTGCTATGTGGCTGCAGCAAATGCTTGGAGCTAATGCCGAAATAAACATGATTAGCAATGGACAAATATGACAGTCAATGAACATGATTTGCCGACCGAGCAAGAACATTATTTGGAAGTGTCAACCAGAACTTACATTTACAAAATCTGCTAGTTTAGGAAGTAAATATTCAGGCTTTATAATAGTAAAAGGGCTGAGATAATAGTGCGCCTAATTAAGATTTGTTTCTCTCTAGGTCTTCTAACTGTAACAAAAAATAATAATATATGCATGTCAAGCTACAGGCTTTACAGCAGCGTGTGTGTACATACTCTGCTAGTATTGCAAGGTATAGATTACTAGTTTTCGTACATAAGCTTGGCAACTATCTCGTTTTATACAACACCTTGTCTGAAAAATATCTCTGACTTTACAGTACAGACAGTTGGCGATACAATGGACAGTTTGGGACGTACACTAGTCAATGGCTGAGCAAATAATGTGCCAAATTAATATTGCTTCTTCGCGTGCTAACTCTAACAAAATAAAATCTGTACATGTCAAGTTACAGGTTTGTGTGTACATACTCCAGGACGAGTGTAACCGGTCACCATGATTGTGATGAGAAAAGAGAATTTGGAGGAACACAAAATTGAAATGACAATCGTACAACATCATATAAACCAGCTGCAGTCAGCGTACCCTTAGGTGAGGAGATAGCCAGATAGGTTAAGCTCGTGCAGTAGTGACATGTATAATACTGCAGATCAAACTGGATGTAGTGCGAGTTTTAAGGTTCAGACATTCATCTCGAAAAGGTTCAGACAATGGGTAAAGGTCTCTCATGATCTTCCATGGTAGCGTGTTTTGTGCTTGTTGGATCAGGATGATTGGCTGCTGCATATACACTGTACATGACTGGTGTAATATCCTGATGATTCAGATTTAAGACACTGCAAGACTTGGTGTAGCATCTGTACAAGAAACAATCAGGCCAGAGCTGG
Organism: Poa pratensis; assembly: GCA_947311845.1. Lineage (NCBI taxonomy): Eukaryota > Viridiplantae > Streptophyta > Magnoliopsida > Poales > Poaceae > Poa > Poa pratensis. The sequence continues at coordinate 3,136,587 of CAMZMU010000049.1, read as the reverse complement.
CGTTCTTCTTGTATCTCCAACTCTCACTGTCTGCCCAAACCCACCTGTCGGTAACTCACCACACGGAGCACAAGACAGCCGCAGGCCCAGAGCACATCAAAAATTGGGAAAATTGGTTTTTTACCCAGAAGTTGAGTGGCCTTGGATTATGTACCCAAAGTTGATTGTCAATTGGTTAAATGTCTTCCAAGGATTCTGATGCAAATAAAACAACACATAGCCCCTGAACGTAAAACAACAAGATCCACCTAGCAATCAACCGAAACAGAAACGGCAGTCCGATATATTGAATCGGTGGTTCCAGGTAAAAACAAAACGGTCAATCCAGTGCGTGTGTGCGCATGCAGGTGTAGGCTGGAATTATATGCCTTCATGCATGCAGATTTTGGTGTGCAATTACAGTCGGTCTAATATAGCACGATTAGTACTTCAATAATTATTGGAGACAGACTGAATAAACATGAAACAAGGCGTAATTATACGAGACAGACTGAATAAACTTGATTATTCAGCTAAAACTCAAACTAAACTGACAGCTAACTGAAACTGTTGAAAGCAATGTTCAGAGTAGTTCAGTGCAGGATTAAAACCAACACAGGCGGATGGCTGCGGCCGGCAGCGACGCCGGTCACAAGCGGACAGCTCCAATATGGGCAGATGACCTCGACGGCGTTGCTCGGCCAGCAGCGTTTGGCACGAAAGAAGCTGGACGAGCATGCGCTTGCTGAATTGCCTGGCGGCGGCGACTTGAGAGTTGAGACCCACGAATCGAATATGGGGGCATGTATAGGGTTACGTACTAGATCCAATCAATCAATGGTTCGGCATAATTGTTTTCAGGTCCCTAGTACATCTTTATTTTGTTTTCAGATATGTATTAGGTATTTAACCAATTGACCATCAACTTTGGGTACATAATCCAAGGCCGCTCAACTTTTGGGTAAAAAACCAATTTTCCCTCAAAAATTTCCCCACCCCAAACCCTCGCCGCCGCCTCCACCTTCACTGGCCGACCATGCCGCCGCCGTCGCCGGAACTGCCAGCGACACTGCCAGACCCGACGCTGCCGGCCGATCTTGTCGAGGAGATCTTCCTCCGCCTCCCGCCGGACGAGCCAGAGTGGCTCGTGCGCGCCTCCCTCACCAGCAAGCTATGGCTCGGCCGCCTCACCGCCCCTCGCTTCCACGCTCGCTACAGCGAGTTCCATGGAGCCGCCCCCATGCTAGGCTTCTTTTATTTCAGTACCTGCATCATGGAGGAGACACCCTTGGCCGTCATCTCTCACTCATGGGGCTCGCGGTTTTCGACCCCATCACGGGCTTCCAGAGGGAGCTGGACGCGCCCGGGCGCTACCACTGCTTCGGGGCCGCGGTGCTCTGCGCCGTGAACGGCTGTGACCACCGCGCGTGTCATGGTGGCCCCTTCCGGGTGGTCTTCGTCGGTATAGATACTGACACCGTCGCATATGCCTACGAGTCCTTGCCGGAGACGGCCGGCGAGAGGAGCAGCTGGAGTAAGCCGTCCTCTGGTCTTTATCTTGGGCCTGCTGGTTCATGCATCGAGGTAGTGCCCCCTGTCCTCATCAAAGACACACTCTACTTCAAGCTTGTGTATGATGATGATGATCACGCGGGAATCCTCAAATATGACCTTTGTTCCAAATGCTTATCAGTGATTGATGCGCCGATCGCCACGGAGGAAGTTGCCCATATCACTATCCTCATGGGGATGGAGGATGGCAGTTTGGGGTTTGCACACCTGGACGGGTTAACTCTCAATCTGTGGTCAAGGCAGATGGATACCGAAGGAGCTGTGTCATGGTCTGAATGTAGGGTCATTGATCTCAAGGAAATTCTACCTGTTCCCAACAATAGACTTAGACCGGTCGGATCTGTGGAGGGCGGTGATATCATTTTCGTGACCATGGATCTTGGCACCTACGAGATTAATCTCAAGTCACTAGAGTGGAAGAAGATATGGAAGAAAGAAAGTACTCATACTTTAAGCCCGTACATGAGTTTTTATTATCCAAAAGGTATATCTATACCTTCTTTCTTTTCTGATTTGGAAACAAACTGATAATATGTGTGTTTGAGCAAATTTTGAGTGCTGTCTACACTTGAGTGTTACACCTAATCATGATGATCCTTACCTAATTGGCAATTTATATGCTGTCATGTCATCTCCCTTTGTGATTGCACTGAAAAATCTATGTTTTACAGGTAGGTCGAACCCATGTGATGGGCACTTTAACAAGACGTGGTTGAAATTGCTTAAAGGAGGCCACTCTCATCAACAAGAAACATGACCAACTTAGAGCCGACAGAGGTCTTCTGATGATTTATGCCACTATTTATTAGCTGGTTCGATGACATGGTGAATGGATTATCTTGCAATGAACCTCCAGTTTCTTCAACAGCAATCATGTGTTCTGTTATTCAGTTTGCTTGAAAGTGTGCACTGCAGACAGTAGCTTAGTCTTATAAACTCTGTTTGCTACCCTAGCTCTGATCCAGTATGTAGATTCATCTCCAAAAGAGCTATCATTGATGAGTAAATGAGTATGGCATGTCTAGGTTTACATGTGAATTTAGTTTCCTAGTGGTTTCTGTCGCCTAAGATATGATATCAAGATGATTTCTGGATGCTACCTCGCTGATATGTTTTATTAATCTTGTGAATTGAATTAGTAGTACATGTCAAATGCTGATGTTACTTCAGCTGTCTGTAGCAAGTAGTGTTACTGAAGAGTATACCATGTAAATTGAAATATTGAAGCCATAAGTTCAGGAGCTGACAATCTGACAGCATATGAGCTGCATGCCACTCACAGAGATTTTATTTCTTCATTAGCTCCATAAAACGGTAAGGCAGAGTAATTTATATGTTGCACATTGTTGGCCTACAGTTGACGTAATGGTAGACTGCACTGTCAATCCAGTGAGATGAAAATGTTCATATGTTTGGTCACAGAATGCAAGGCTATAATAATCTTTACAATTGTTTTGTTTATCATAACATTCAGATTGATTTCACAGATTTTTGGTATGCATTTTGTACCTATATATAAAGATGCCCTGCCCCACATATATGGTTGCTAATTAACCTCATTCACCCTTCATTGGCAAAACAATATTGTGTTTCGAGTTGGCTGATATCTTTAACTTACATGGCCTACTGTTTTCTCTTTTATATTTTCTTCATATGTGGGTGTTAGCAATGTTGGCAAATTTTTTCTTTTTTACAAGTAAGATATTTATATAGACCTTATTATTGCACATTTCTAGAGAAATGCTTATTGTTGGTTGTGAACCAGAACTGTCATGGGCATTCAAGTTTTCTGTCTTGCCAACATGGTCAGTAGGAGTCAACATGGGCGTTTTTGTGTTGCTTGTTTTTTCATACTGCTGTTGGCTCTTGTCAGTAACTTATCTGGTACCGTCCATGTGTCCGTAAGGGTGATCATGATATCTAAACTGCTTTCACAGATTTTACTTTGACAAGATCTTATACTCAATAGCATCAACATGTATTTCTCTATACTACTGTAACCATGGCTCCGTTACAGATGTTTTATAGCTATTTTTTTTCCCTTCATGCGCAAAACGAAGGGCCTTCTCAGTTGGCTGATTTTCTGCATGCCATGTATTTACTTCATATGTGGGTGTTCGTGGCGAGCAATTTGTTTCTTTACAGTAGGACAGTGATATCATTTTCTTTAAGAGTTGCAATGCTCAAAATCCTTCTTCTCCCTGGAACATATGAAATCACAGATGTTAATGGGAACGCTGGAGAATTGCTTGTTCTGCTTGTTGAGTATGTTGAAGAGCAGGATGCCATTCTATGTCTCTATTCAACAGTAAAGCTTATCTTTAGGAGGCAACCTGGATCTTGTGATTAAACATGTCACTAGCTGGTGGGTGTTTTGGTGGTGCTTGGTTGGCTCTTGTCATAGAATTGTTGATTTTCTGGTGCTGTCCGTGTACGCGGATGGATAATCTTGTAATGAACTACAATTTCTTGGAGCATTAGCTATGTATAGTTTTCTTGCCGTGCTATTTAGTTTGCTTCAAAATAATCTGCATATTCACACTTTTTGAAGCAGTTACTTACTCTGTGACTGAGAGGAGGTTCAAGTGATCACGAGATGATAACGACTCTCCTGATAGATATTCTGTCGACTGCATGCTGGATGTGTGATAAACCTGCATCAACCTTGTAAACTGAACTAGTACGAAGTGTGGAAGTGTTGTTGTTACTGCACTATTATTTTTCGAAGTTGATCTGGGGTTTCGGAATGAGAATGATGTGCAGCTGTGCTTTATAGTTGGGCAAAATGATGCAGGTACAAACTAAGTTACCTGTGGTTCATCCATTTTCTTGATTTCTTATTATTCTCCCGTTCGCTTATTATCGTGAGGTTTGCATCAGGTGCAATTTGTCAATCTCATATTATTTTTATCGCAATCTAATATTGTATCCTTATGTTAATATCTAACTAACTCTTTAATCTATTCTCTAGGCATTGCAATGGCTGTGAAGACTACAAAGCCTGAATTCTGTGAAACACTGACAGTACGTCATATTCCTGTTTAGCAAACCTTTTTTCAGTTTCCTGCAAAAACTAGGTCAGGTTATGTCACCAGTTCCCATTGCAGACCCATACAGCCAAGCGACAGCTATTCTTCCTTTGCTCAATTAGCTTACGTTCATGACAGTAATCGGTCCTTCAGAGATGATGCCGTTGCTCTCGGCTGTTTCACCGTCCTACTATAGCTGGGCGTATACCATTTCAAGTCTTTCTAGTTGATGACTAGACACTTGTCTCATGTATCCGATCTGATGAAATGTGTGTTCGTATTATATTTGTCGGTATTGCTGGTGTTGATCTTTTCTGCAAGTCAAATTTGTACCACAAGGCCTGGCATATAATCAAAGTAGACTTAATGGCTGCTCTGCTGAAGTTAGCAGTGGGAGATGGTAGGGGTTTCGCTAAGCTGAATCGTGCGCTGATCACGCTGATCCCTAAAAAACCAGATGCTATGGAAATTGGAGATTATCGTCCTATTAGTTTGGTGCACAGTTTTTCAAAACTGTTCTCTAAACTGTTGGCGAATAGGTTACGGGCAAGATTAGGCGAGATTGTCAGCTCCAACCAATCTGCATTTGTGAAAGGCCGGAGTTTGCATGATAACTTTATCTTGGTGAGGCAAGTGGCGCGCAAGATCAACATGAGAAGGCAGAAAGGGGTACTGATCAAGTTAGACATCTCGAGGGCTTTCAATTCATTATCGTGGGCCTTTTTGCTGGAGGTTTTGAGGAAGCTGGGGTTCAGCGAGGGCTGGTGCAAACTGGTTTCGATATTGCTGTACACTGCCAGTACCAAGGTGGTGGTCAATGGGGTGCCAGGGAAAAGGATTTACCATGCCAGGGGTTGCGGCAGGGAGATCCTATCCCCCCCATGCTATTTGTGTTGGCTATGGAGGTTGTCAGGAGGACAGTGGCCAAGGCCGTGGATGAAGGTCTGTTCGAACCACTCGTCGGTTGCACCGCGATGCAACGTCTGTCAGTCTACGCTGACGATGTGGTCCTTTTTGTGAGACCAGTACTGTTGGATTTGATGGCGGTGCGGCAAATTCTAGGAATCTTTGGAGAAGCCTCCGGTTTAAAGGTAAATTATTTGAAAACTGCTGCAACATTGATCCGCGGAGGAGAGGAGGAAGCTTTGGTAGCGCAAACTCTCAACTGTAACATCGCGCAGTTCCCAATTAGATACCTTGGCCTCCAACTGGCGCTGCGCCCGCTCACCAAGGGGGAGTGGCAACCTATGTTGGATCAGGTACTACATTGTGTGCCGGCATGGCAAAGTGGCATGATTGTCAGAGCAGGGCGTTTGACCGTGGTGAAATCCGTGGTCGCCGCGAGACCGGTGCATCATCTTCTTGTGGCGGAAGCGCCGGTTTGGGTATTGGAAGAAATTGATAAGTGGATGAGAGGGCTCTTTTGGGCAGCGAAGGATCGAGCTAACGGAGGGCAATGCCTCATGTCCTGGGAAAGGCTGGCCAAGCCGGTATGCTATGGAGGTTTGGGTGTCAAAAACTTGGAGATGCAGGGGTTTGCTCTGCGTGTGCGTTGGGAGTGGCTCCGGCGAACTGACGATTCAAGGCCATGGCAGGGCCTTCCAATGCTGAAAGATACAATGGCAGCAGCAGTTTTTGATTCTCTTGTCAGTTTCAAGGTGGGGAACGGCAAGAAGATTTTCTTTTGGAAGGATAGATGGGTCGGAGGGAGAACTGTCAAGGAGATAGCACCACTGATCTCCAGCTTGGTGAGCACGAGGAAAGCGAACAAGAGGACAGTGGAGGAGGCATTCGACGGGAATAAGTGGTTGTTGGACATCCCGACACCTATTTCGGCTCAGATGGCAGTCCAATGCGTGCACCTTTGGTTTGCTATCTCAGATGTACCAAGGAATGCGCAGCTGGAGGATGAATTCCTTTGGCCAGCCTCGGCCACCAAGCAGTATACGGCGCGCTCAACATACAAGATGCTTATGCAAGGACAGCTTCGTTTTGCGTTGGCTGATGGGGTTTGGAAGTGTTGGGCGCCGGCGAATTGTAAATTTTTTATGTGGTTAGCCCTAAAGTACAGAATTTGGACATCGGACAGGCGTGCGAGGCATGGGCTCCAGGAGCACCCGGAGCCGTGCAAGCTTTGTTCGCAGGAGATTGAAACCACAGATCACATACTCATGCAGTGCGTCTACTCGCGACAGGTGTGGTGGGGCTGTGCCACTCGACTAAGAGTGCAATGGCTAGCGCCTACAATGGAGGATACGTTGGAGGCTTGGTGGCTGCGCGCGAGAGATCGATTCAGAGGCAAGCAACGGAAGGCTATTGACTCGGTGATTACCCTAATATGTTGGCAGGTTTGGAAACAGCGTAATGCGCGTGTGTTCGGTAATATCCGACAGCAGTGTAATGAGGATGTCCCAGCGGCAAGAATTGTGGAAGATTTTAAGCTTTGGGTGGCGGCGGGAGCAGGAGCCGGAGACTTGGTACTAGAGTAGTCTGCTTTAGTTTTAAGTGGAGTGTGCGACAGTGAAGTTTTAACTCTCGCTGTCGGCGTTGTATTCGAAATTCTATCCCTTCTATAAAAATATGGTATGCAATTGCATACCCGCAAAAAAAAAAAATTGTAGTCTTTAGATTTCGAAACAGAAAGTATGTACTGTGTTAACTTTGGATCCACCGATCAATCATCTCTCTGGTGTACATATATAAGTTGTAAGTTCTACAATTTTTTCACATGAAACACTTCAGAATACCTGTTGGAGATTCTCCCATCAGGATACCTGCTGTATTCCCTTGGTCCGAACTTATGTATGGGGACACATATTACTGACGCGTGGGACTTTGCAAAAGCGTTCACAAAAAAAAAACTATATTTAGGTTTGTGATTAGATAACTTGCATGGGCGTTTATCTTTTTGAATGAATTGATGTTGATTGCAGGAGGACATCAGATTAAACAGTGGTTTTTTTCGTCATACTGTCACAACAACAAGAAGTCGTGAGACTAAAATGGTTGCTACGAATATGTCTGAAACGTAGAAAATCTGAAAGTTTTAACACCGCCCTGTAGTTTAGAGAGGGGAAAACTCTGAAAATGTGCTAGCTTAGGAAGTAGATATTCAATATTTATACCACAAGTTTGTACAAGGCATAGATCATTATTTTTCTTACATATCTTGTTAAATACAACACATTGTTCGAAAAAGATCTCTGAATTACCATGACCAATAGTTCTGCAGTAAGATGGTGACACAAGGAACAGGATTGGGACATAACAAGCGTATATACTAGTCAATGGTTGAGCAGATATTGCGCCAAATTAAGATTGCTTCTTATGAAAAAAATTGGACAAGAGACCAACATAAGAGATTAACTCTAGGCCTTAGCTCTGACCGTAACAAAATAAAATATACATCTCAAATTACAGGTTTGCAGCAGTGATTGTGATGAGAGAAGACTGAAGAGAATCTGGAGGAATACAAAACCGAGATGACAATCTTACCGCAGATAAACTAGCTGCAGTCAGCGTTAAATTAGAGGAAGAGATAGGTTAAGCTCGTGCAGTAGTGACATTTATAATACTGCAGATCACCCGGAGCCGTGCAAGCTTTGTCCACGGCGAGGGCGCTTGCGGAACAAGGCGGCGACGTCGGTGGACAGGCGCAGGAAGATTTCGCGGACGACGTCGATCGTCCGGGAGCAGCGTGGCCGCCATCGATATGGTGCGCGATCTTCCAGATCGGGAATTCAGGATACGCGCGCATGTATATGTAGCTCTTTGCAAATACGGGACGTTCACTTTTCCATCTCCAGCTCGATGATGCTTGAGTCCTGTACGGGACGTCTAACAGTAATACTCCTAGTAACATATTGCAAATCTCAAGTCGTGTTGGATCAATCTACTACTTGCACGTACACGTTGCAAACTCGGGTCTAACAATAATACTGCTAACGCTGCAGCCAAGGCGGCGCGCGCACGAGTCGGAACCGTATTCGCTCCGGCTTTGGAGTCCCGTATAAAATCATGCACGTCTTCAGACTAGGACTGCACCCTCGTAGCCGCCTCAAATTTTCCTTCCTCCCCGCTGAGAGCACCTCAAATTTTCCACACCCCAAACCCTCGCCGCCGCGCGCCTCCTCCTCCACTGACCGATCATGCCGCCGCCAGAACCTGCACTGGCGCTTCCGGATGAGCTTCTCGAGGAGATCTTCCTCCGTGTCCCGCCGGACGAGCCCGCGTGGCTGGTGCGCGCCTCCCTCGCCAGCAAGCTCTGGCTCGGCTGCCTCTCTGATCCTCGCTTCCACGCTCGCTACCGCGAGTTCCATAGAAATCCCCCCATGCTTGGCTTCTTTTATTCCTATCACTACGTCGACAAGGAGCCACCCTTCGTCTCCACCACAAAATTCCGCCTGCGCATCCCCGACTCCGGAAACAGGGGCTACTCTGCGTACGATGCGTGGGACTGCCGCCATGGCCGCCTTCTCCTTGGGTGGAGCGATGTGCCACCCAAGGATCTCGCGGTTTTGGACCCCATCACAGGAAACCGGAGGGAGCTGGACGCTCCCGGATGCTACTACTGCTTTGGGGCCGCGGTGCTCTGCGCCGTGAACGGCTGTGACCACCGCGCCTATCATGGTGGCACCTTTCGGGTAGTCTTCGTCGGTGTAGATACTGATTGCGTCGCATATGCCTACGAGTCCTTGCCGGAGACAGGCAGGTGGAGCAAGCCATCCTCTGGTCTTTATCTTGGGCCTGATCCATCCATCGAGCTAGTGCCCCCTGTCCTCATCGAAGACACACTCTACTTCAAGCTTGTGTATGACGACGATAATCATGTGGGAATCCTCAAGTACGAATTTTGTTCCAAATGCTTATCGGTGATTGATGCGCCGATCGCCACGGAGGGCGTTGCCCATACCACTATCCTCATGGGGATGGAGGATGGCAGTTTGGGGTTTGCACACCTGGATGTATTAACACTCAATTTATGGTCAAGGCAGATAGGTTCCGATGGAGTTGGGTCATGGACAGAATGCAGGGTCATTGATTTGAAAGAACTTCTCCCTGTTCTCAAGAAAATACCTAGACCGATTGGTTCCATGGAGGGCGGGGATGTCATTTTTGTGAACACGGATCTTGGCATCTATATGATTAATCTCAAGTCACTAGAGTGGAAGAGGATATTGAATAAAGGAAATTTCAATGCTTTACTTCCATACATGAGTTTTTATTATCCACAAGGTCGTATCTTTTGTGATTTGGAAACAAAGTAATAGTATATGTTTTTGAGCAAATTTGAGTGTTGTCCACACTTGAATGTTACACCTAATTATGATTATGCCTACTTAATTGGCAATCATGTCATCTCAATTTGTGCTCACCAAAAAAATCTATGTTTTGCAGGGAGGGCAAACCCATATGATGCGGCGCATGGTTAAATTTGCTTAAGGGCAGCCACTCTCATCAACAGCAAACATGACCAACTTGACAGGGTCTTATGATGAATTATGCCACTATTTAGTAGCTAGTTTGATGAAATGGCGCTTGTTTTCTCGTATTGTTGCTGTCTTGTTTTCAATAAGATTGATAATTTCCCATGTTTTCTAGTAAGTGGGTGAATGGATTATCTTGCAATGAACCGCCAGTTTCTTCAACATGTGCTCTGTTATTTAGTTTGTTGAAAGTGCACTGCAGATAGTAGCTTAGTCTTATAAACTCTGTTTGCTGTCCTAGCTCTGATCCAATATCTAGATTCATCTCCAAAAGAGAGTAGATGAGGACGGCATGTCTAGAGCTACATGTGAATTTAGTTGCCAGCTTGTTTCTGTTGCCCAAGATATGATATGACAATGTTTTTTGGGTGCTACCTCGTTGATATATTTTTTATTAGTCTTTAAAATTAAATTAGTACTACATGTAAAATGCTTATATCTCTCACACGTAACCGAATATGGATCTCTATTGCGCGATGGCATCTGCCACTTATTAATTATTCAAAATGGATACACATACTATAATTACCGCACGTACACTGTGCTGTGGTAAGCTAAGCTAGCTCAATAAAACGGAGTGGCTAGGAAGAGGCGAAATTCTGCTGTGAGTAGCAGTCAAGGTTGTCCCCGTAGGTGGCGCCGAGCATGTCACAGTAGCGCTTGTAGTAGGCGATGCGGTCGGCGTTGCGGTCGTTGGCCATCTGGCCAATGCCGCACTCGACCCCACCGTTGATGATGTTGGTGATGACGCCGTAGCCGGGCAGCCGGCCGGCAGCGCGGTCGGCGTCAGTGGGCGTCCAGTTGCCGAGGATGACGTCGTGGCACGACGGTTTGTTCGACTGCGCCGTCATCCAGAACCAGATGGCCGTCTGGAAGGAGACCACGGCGTCGGTCGCCACCAGGTCCGGGTTGCTCTCCAGCGGCTGGCTCAGGAAGTCCCCGGCGGCCTTGTAGTTGGACTGCCCTGTCAACTGAATCGGTCCCCGTCCGTAGTAGCGTGGATCATTGGTCTTGTCAATCTGCTCTATGTACGTGTATCCCCCTTGTGAGCCTCCTGCATACAAATACAGCACAAGCACGGCCAATCAAAGTCATATATACATAAATATAAATTTACTGAAGTTCATACGTGCACAGTACTACGTACCGCCGGTGGTCTCGTGCGAGGTCTGGCCGAAGAAGGCGGCGAGCTCGCGCGTCGTAAGTCCGGTGGTGCCGAAGTCCGGGAAGGTTTTGGCGGCGGCGATGAAGGCGTCGTAGGTATAGAAGGGGTTGCGGTTGGGCAGCATGCTCTCGAACATGGACTGCGTGATGGTCGAGCCCACGTCCTGGGCCACGGCGCCGCCGGCCGCCAGTGCGAGCAGCAGCGTGGCGGCGTACACGGCGAGTGCTGACCTGGCCATCACCATTTTAGCTAACTCGAGTTCTGGTTTGTTATTGATGGTACAGGCCGGGCCATATATATAGGGATCCCGTAGTACCTGATCTTGTACGTCGCGCATACTTGTCCACGCAGACGCAGAGAAAGTCTGGGACACGGATCGATGCCGTGTCGTGTACACAGCTCCAGTCAAGCAAACAAGAATGAAATTCTTCAGGATGTGTGGCAAGACTTCCATGGAACAACTTCCAGCAGACGCGCCTCTAGGACCGCGAGCGCGAGGGCAGCAGCGACTGGTTGTGTGGTGCATTGGCACGCGCCGGTTGCATCATATTTATGAGGAAAGGACTAGGCGTCCCCCCCCGGGGATTTGGGGAAAAAATCCCCCGGTCCCCCTCTGACACGTGTCCCCTTATTTCTCTTCAAATCCCGCTTTTGCTGCAGCCGCAGCAAATAATCCCCGCTTTTGCTCCCTATGTAGCAAAAAACGGTTCGCCCAGAAAACAGAAAAGAAAAGACCGATTTCGCCGGAGACCTCACCGGACTCACCGGACCTCACCGGAGACCTCGCCGAAGATCCCGTAGCAGAAAAAATATGTTATTGTAGCAAAATCGATTTCGTCGGAGACATCGACGGAGACCTCGCCGGAGACATCGTAGCAAATGTTTTGTTCTATTGTAGCAAGACCACAAAATAATAATAACAAAAAAATTGTTATATTGCAGCATCGTAGCAAAATTCTTCCGACGAGGTTCTCCGATAAGACTTATGATGCAAAACAGCAGGACAAATTGTAGCATAAATTTTTTTCTTGTAATGCAAAAACATTATGCTATTTTAGCAAAACTATAAAACTAATGCAGCAAAAAAAATGTCTGAGAGCACCGCCCTGCCGCCATGGCAGCACCGCCACCCCAAGCTGGCAGCATGGCCGACCGTCGTCGGTAGCACCACCTTCCGACGCAGGTAGCATCCCCAATCGCCGTAGGTAGCACTACAGTCCATGCCTCGCAGCAACGACGACCACCACAAAAAAAGCAGCACCGCCGCCCACATGCAGTATCCGACTCGCGGCTCGTAGCGGCGTCGCTGCTCACAGCAGGGTGCGCCACCGTCCCATGGCGGAAGCTGCGCCGCCTCTATAGCAGCATCTCGACATGAGGAGGCCGCTCGAGGTGAGGGGGCCGTGGCGTACTCGGGGCTGAGGGCGACGCCCGTAGGTCGATCCCGAGCTCGTCGACGCCGGTGGCCATGGCAGCAGGAGCTTGAGGCCCCTAAGGTAGCATCTCTGCGCCGTATGCAGACGGTAGCATCGAGATGTGCCCATGGTAGCACACCTTCCCTCCCATGGCAGCATCGCCGCTGTCCGACGGGAGCAACGCCGCCGTCCGTCGGGAGCAACGCCGGCCTCCTTCGGCAGCACCGGCGCCGTCCGTCGAGAGCAACGCCGGCCTCCTTCAGAAGCAACGTCACCCTCCAATGGGAGCAACGCCGCTGCCCGGCGGGACCAAAGCCGCCGGCCGACAGGAGCAACGCCGGCCTCGAGGGAGGATGGCGGAGAGAGGAGGAGCTCGCTGCGGCGGCCGACGTCGATTTGAAGCACGCTGCGGCGGCCCGGCTGGCGCTGGAGGAGAGGGAAGGCGCCAAGGCGGAGAGGGTCGAGCGGCACCGGTGGTCGCCGGCGTCGGAGGTAGTAAGGGCGGGCGGTGAGGACGATGGCCATCAGGCAGCGCCATGGCAAGGTAAGCCGGAGTATGCGTATTCGGGAGAATAGAGGAGCGGAGAAAAGTCGCACGGGAATAGATAAGGTAGGAGGTGGCAGGTGGCCCCTCGTTGTCTTCTTTGCGTCCACGTACTGGACACGCGTCGCACGGACGAGCCGGGGGACGCGACGCGCGCAATCCCCCGGATGATTATAATACTTTTCCTATTTATGATGAGTTTCAAAAAAATCTGAAAACAAATCAGGTCGTGGCAGGTAATGATGTTTTCCATAAACATGCAAAATATCAATTCAAAATACTTTATATTATGGGCTGCACAAAAATTTAGAGATTTAAAAATATACATACTTTGATTCACACTTTATCATTTTTGTGTAGCTCTGAGTGCAAAGTATTTGATTTTGATATTTTACACCATTAGAAAATTCCGGAAACGTTTAATGTCATTAAGGAACATTTTAGTCCTGGTTTCAGACGTGGATGTTTGCATCTAAGCATCCAGTGGGAAGTGCAGCACACTGGTACCAAGCAGCAGAACTTACTCCGCTGTGTGTCGATTCGACCAGTTTCAAGGAGGCATCATTACAGGAGTTATCACATCAATGTGCACCAATCAAACAGAAAACTACCGTGGAATAAGGTTATCTTCCGCTTGACTTGAAGCAAGAAGCTAATTGCGACGGACTAAGCTAACTATTGTCCATGGTCGCATCAAATCAAACGCTTCAACTAGAACTATTTGTGGCTACATACGGATTTTTTCAGATTTTTTTGAAACTCAGAAATATTATTTTCAAAACTAAATAAATGGAGGGAACATTGGATCTCGGAAGCCAAAAAGCTTAACTCCACTCACTCGGCAAATAAAGAGACATGCGTGAAAAAACATTTGGCAAACCGTACCAGAAGGTGCCAGGTTTAGTCACTTTGCCGAGTGCCTTTCGGGTCCACTTTGCCGAGTGTAATAGGTATAAACACTGGGCAAAGTTGCACATCTTTTTTTCTCATTTTATCAATAAGATTTTCCTGAAATTCATATACAAATATCTCATAGTTCACATGCAATTAATTTTGCAGAAAAGATATATAGTCAACAATCATGGCAATTAATCAACCGTACAAATAGGCATGATCGAAACAAACACTATTCAACATTCAAACACTTCATTATGTCGAGCATAATAAGACGACATCATCATTGTACATCTGCCTCCCAGAATCTCATGTCCTCGTGCTGCTTCGCCGTAAGTTCCACCTTAAACTGGCTTCAGGTCGAACGTGTCCATTCTACTGTTCATCCTTCTCCAGATTTCCAGTTAAGCTGACAGTCGGTCAGAAATGACTGCCAACAGTATTTAGTTCTTATATATTTGAATGATCGATATGGTTAACCTAAAGGGGAGTTAATAGATTTCTACTTTTTTTTTTCTTATTTTCCTCACAAGTTTTAGTCTTTGGGGATGAAAAAAGCAAGCATAATGAAACTATGTGAGAGCAACCCATATTGATGTTTACCTCCCTTCCAACATAAATGCACGTTAAATTCAGAGATTTGCGACAGCAAACTTAACTAGTGAGAAACAGCGTATTTCTCCCTGGCGCTAGGCTCCGTTCTACTTTTGTTGGCTCCGGGTTAAACCTGAAAAACCAGTGTAATATAATTAGTAATAGTCGAAGACTCTCTTTTCAAACTTCTCTTGAGTCTTTCCAGGTTATTGGTTCTGCCTAACCAGATCGTGTAACACCGATACTTTCGGTTCTCAGATTTCATTACTGAAATCTGGGACATGCTGCGACAAAGCCTAAGAGAATAAATTCAGGCCTCAGATTGTACGAAAATATCCATTCCAAGGCCGGATCTTTGACAAAAACGTGCCTACGTGCTTGCCCACACGGTTGCCATCAGATTGCGTTGCACCAATCAGGTGTTAGGGTCCTAGATAAACTCTTTTCGGTAGATCAATGTGTGTATCAAGTGTGTGTGTGAAAACAGAGAGATTGAGAGAGAGAGATCGGGGCGATACCTTCGCTGTGGCTCGACGTGCTCGAGCCGGAGGCCATGGTGGTCGACGGAGTGGGCGTCGGAGCGGTGGCGGCGCAGTGGTGCTTCCCGTAAGCACTGCGCTAACCCTAATCGGTAGGGGTGTCGGTGGGGTGGCTGGCAACGCGGTCAACCTCGTACTTGTGCCTTGACTCCCACCTCTTTATATAGCGCAGGTCACAGGGGCCCACCGTCCATAAACAGAAACGGACGCCCCCGATTAGGGCGCAATCAAGGGGATCTGGAGCCGTTGGGCTCATTGACCAGGAGATCATATCTAACATTCTCCCCTTGATCTCAACTTTTACTTTTAACTTTTTACCTTTTACTTTACTCGTTTCATCACCGATTAGTACATAGAGCATGTTTCATCGTCACAGCTCAATTGCCGATAGAATCAGACAGCCACTATATACTTTTCTGTTTTGAAACAAATCCTGTTACTTTTGGGCCTCTGTAATCCAGAAATCATAGGCTTTCCATTAAACCCATGCCGGCTATGTGTTCCTGGAACACATTGGGTGGTAAGCCTTTCGTTAGCGGATCCGCAAGCATTTCCTTTGTCCTTATATGCTCGAGACTTATAGTTTGATCCTGGATTTATCTTTCACAACATAATACTTTATATCTATTGCCTTTGTAGCATTACTCGACTTGTTGTTGTGAGCATAGAATACTGCGGGCTGGTTGTCACAGTACATCTTTAGTGGTTTGTCAATACAATCTACCACTTTCAAGTCGGGTATAAATTTCTTTAACCATATCGCCTGCCCCGTGGCCTCATAACATGCTATAAATCTGCATACATCGTGGATGATGCAACTAATGACTGTTTGGAGCTTTTCCACGAAATAGCCCCTCCTGCGAGAGTGAACACGTATCCTGACGTGGACTTTCTATCATCTTTGTCTCCCGCAAAATCTGCGTCTGAATACCCTCTTATCTCTAGGAATCAGATCTTCTATATGTTAGCATGAGGTCTTTTGCGCCTTGCACATAACGCAATGCTTTCTTTACCATATTCCAGTGCTCATGGCCTGGATTTTCTTGATATCTACCGAGTACCCCGGTGATAAAAGCTAAGTCAGGGCGAGTGCACACTTGTGCATACTGTAAGCTTCCAACAGCCGAAGCATATGGTACTGCTTTCATTCGATCGATCTCATATTGGTTCTTGGGACATTGAAATTTCCCAAAACTGTCGCCCTTGACTATAGGAGCAGGTGAGGCTACTTTTATGCATATTATATTCTTTAGAACCTTTTCTAAATATGCCTTTTGTGATAGTCCTAGCACTCCATTCTTTCTATCCCGGTGAATTTCTATGCCCAAAACATATGAAGCTTCACCAAGATCTTTCATATCAAAATTTGAGGACAAGAACTTCTTTGTTTCTAGTAGTAGACTGACATCATTGCTCGCAAGCAGAATATCATCCACATACAGAATTAGGAAAATATATTTCCCACTTTTAAACTTTGCATAAATGCAGTTGTCCTCAACATTCTCTTTAAATCCAAAACTTTTAATTGTATTATTGAACTTTAAATACCACTGTCTAGAGGCTTGCTTTAACCCATAAATGGATTTCTTTAGGCGGCATCCCATATGTTCCTTCCCCTCCATGAAAAAACCCTGGGTTGTTTCATGTAAACATTTCTTCTAAATCTCCATTTAGAAATGCCGTCTTTACATCCATTTGATGCAACTCTAAATCAAAATGCGCAACTAGTGCCATGATGATTCTGAAGGAATCCTTACATGAGACCGGAGAAAATGTCTCATTGTAATCTACCCCTTCTCTTTGCGCCTTTTGCCACAAGTCGCGCTTTATACTTTTCAACGTTTCCATTGGAGTCATACTTAGTTTTGTAGACCCATTTGCAGCCTACTGTTTTGGCTCCTTTAGGAATTTCCTCTAAGTCCCAAACATTGTTAGAACTCATCGATTTCATCTCGTCTTCCATGGCTTCCAGCCACTTCGAAGAGTGAACGCTTCTCATGGCTTCTTCATATGAAGTGGGATCTTCTTCCATATGAACTGTTTCTGTATTATAAACTTATAATCACTAGAAATAGCTGATTTCCTAGCTCTTTTAGACCTTCTGAGAGTCTCATTCTCTGGCACATCATGTGTCTCAACGTGCGACTCTTCTTCTAAATGTGGCTGTCGTCGCTCCCTTTCATGCTCAACAACGGGTTGAGTCGGCTCCTGACGGACAGGTTCCGAATCTTGCCTCGTTGTGGTCACGGGTGGAGTTACAACAGGTGCTTGCACCACAACCTCTGGGATTATCGGTGCAGGTACAACAGGTAGGGCGAAAAATGGCTCATGGATCATCGGAAAAGGTGCACACACCCTCTTCTCCTCAAGATCAATTTTCCGGCCTACCATGCTCCCCCTCATCATTTCGTCCTCCAAGAAGACCGCGTGTCTCGTTTCTACAAACTTTGTGTATCTGTCTGCACAGTAGAAACGATAACCTTTTGATCTATCAGGATAGCCAATGAAATGGCAAGTTACTGTTTTGGGGTCTAACTTTGCAATGTGTGGATTAAAAACTTTTGCCTCAGCTGGGCTCCCCCAGACTTTCAAGTGGCGTAGAGAAGGAACTTTCCCTGTCCACAACTCGTACGGTGTTTTGGGCACCGACTTACTTGGTACTCTGTTGAGAATGTGAATGGCGGTTTTTAACGCCTCCATCCATAATCCCAATGGCAGTGTGGAATAACTCATCATACTGCGCACCATATCCATAAGAGTACGGTTACGCCTTTCAGCTACTCCATTTTGCTGTGGTTCGCCCGGCATAGAATACTGGGCGACTATTCCATTTTCCTGTAAAAACCTTGCAAAAGGTCCAGGTACTTGACCATATGGAGTGTGCCGACCGTAGTACTCCCCCCCACGGTCGGACCTGACTATTTTAATTCTTTTATCATGTTGATTTTCAACTTCAGCTTTGAATATTTTAAATTTATCCAATGCTTCAGATCTTTCTTTAATTGGATAAATATAACCATATCGGGAGTAATCATCTGTGAACGTTATGAACGAGTCATAACCATCCACACTTTTCACCGGAAATGGTCCACATATATCAGTGTGAATAATTTCTAGTGTCGCTGTGCTTCGGTTTGCACCCTTTTTAATTTGTTTTACGTATTTTCCTTTTATGCAATCTATGCATTGTTCGATATCTGAGAACTCTAACGGAGGAAGAATATCATTTTTAACGAGGCTTTCTATTCTTCCCCTCGAAATATGGCCTAATCGACAGTGCCATAACTTCGAAGAGTCATGAGTTCGCTTTCTTTTCTTTTGTTCTTTGTTCGACAAGGGAATTTGTTCATTCACATTACACAGAATGCACTTTTTCACGCAAGGATAACAAATAAAGCTTATCATGAAGTAAAGCAATACCCACACAAGCATCTTTAAACCATATGGCACACTTGCCATGACCGAAATAACATTCATAACTGTCTTTATCCAAACACGATACACTTATTAAGTTTCTGTGAATCGAAGGAACAAATAAAACATCTCTAAGCATAATATTGAAACCATCAGCTAGCTCCAAGGAGATGTCGCCAACAGCTTCAACTTCTGCTTGAACTCCATTTGCGACTTCAATGTGTCTTTCGCTTCTTTGCAAAGTCCTTGTCGAATGGAATCCCTGTAAAGAATTTGCAACATGAACAGTTGCACCTGAGTCAATCCACCAAGTAGATTTTGAAAACTGTGTATACAGGGATTCATTTACAAAAGAAACTGTGTCTATACCTCTCTTTGCCATTATCATCTTGAGCCAATCTGGGCAATCTTGCTTGAAATGCCCTTTCTTCTTGCAGTGGAGGCATGTGTCTTTGTCACACTTGCTGATACTGCTGGGGACCTTTGCCATGTGGCTTATACTGGTGGGACCTTTGCCATATGGCTTTGAAGGGGAACCGTTGTAGTTCCTGTTCTTGTTGTCCTTCACAAGTTCAAGGAGCCCCCATTCTGGGACTTCAGCCTTTCCTCTTCTTGCGACAACATGGCAATGGTCTTTTCAATGTCCCATTTTTCAGGTGACACATTGTAATTGACAAAATTTTCAAACTGTGGTGGCAGTGAAGCCATCACCAAGTGAACTATGAGTGCAGGCTTGAGCTCCAGATCAGCCTCCATGGACTTAAGCTTAGCAGCCATGTTGCTCATTCTGAGAATGTGCTCCCTTATGCCATGTGACCTCCATGATACTTTTCTGTCACCAGCTGTTTAGCAGCTGGGTAGCATATGTCTTTGAAGAACCAGTAAACTGGCTCTTTATCTTTTGGAGATACTCTCCCACGAGATACACTCTTCAATTGAGCCCACAATAGCGTTCTCAACTGTGTTCTTTATAAATGCCATGCACTTTTTGTTGGTGTTCACCCACTTTTGGTTCTCTAGGGTGTATCCCATCTCCACTGGAGCATGGTCCCTCAACTTTTTCTGCCAAGCAGATTCATCATCAGTTGTCTCTCTTACTGGCTCTGCTGGCTGACTGGCTGTGGAGCATTCACAACCCAGTCAACCTCAGCGCAGATAAAAGCCAGTTCAACTTTCTTCCACCACTCAGCGTAGTTGTCACCCCTGAGCGTCGGAATGTCCTTGAGGCAACTCATCAGGTGAAAACTTCCTGAAACCACAAGGATATGAGATAACAAAAAACAATTGCATGTATTAATCCAACGTTGGTATAAATTAAAACATACAACCGTTTGTGCAATTAAAACTATATTACCGTTGGGCAATAAAAGAAATAAATGCACCTTTAAACATAATAAACAAATCATGATCATGCTATTAACAACGTTGGTCATTTAACAACAGAATCATAATCATCTTTAATATCACTTTAATCATGCTTTTAATTCTCACTTTAAATCATGATAATGCTATTAACAACGTTGGTCATTAATAACAGAATCATAATCATTATATTACTTTAATCATGCTTTTAATTTTCACTTTATTGCTTTTATGCAATTACTTTTAACTATTTGCAGCGGAAAAATATGAATAAAATTCATAAACTTTTATACTTTTCAGAAACATTTCTGTATACTTTTATATTTTCTAAACAAATTTTCGTTGGAATAATTTGAATAGGAAAAACTATGCAAAATTCAGCACAAAATTGAACAAAAAATTGCCAAAACTGTGCTAAAAGGAAAAAACTGTAAAACTGTGCAGCCCACGGCTATCTGTCGCGCGCGGCGACTCAGTCGCGGCCCACAGCGGCCCACGGCCGTTTTTCTATTCGTCGCCCGCGGCGATGCAAGCGCCGGGAACGCGGCCCGCGGCCCTGTTCACTTCCGGCCCAAAAGACCGTTGACTGGCTAGGGTTTGGATCCGGTTGATCCTGGCCGTCCGTGCGATCGGACGGCCGTCCACACTCCTCGCTCGAACAAAAAACGGATCGGCCGACCCCGACCTAACCCTAGCCGCAAAATTCCTTTCTCTCCCGTGCTCGCTCCCGCACGCTCTGCTCCCGTGCGACGGCGGCTGGGGTTGGGCCGCGCCGCCGGCTCGCCGGAGACCACGCCGGAGACGGCCGCGGACACCGCGCCGCCCGACCCTTGCGCCCGACCCCCTTTCTCTTTCTTTTCCCTTTTCTCTCGCGCTGGTTCCGCGCCGCACAGCGCGCCGCTCGGGAGGCCGCCGGAGCAGGCCGTTGAGAAGAGGACAGCGGCGCCGTTGCCAGCCCTTTTCGCCGGTCGCGCGTTCCCTTGCGGAGAGCGTGCCGCCGTCGAAAAAGGTTTGGCCGCGGTGCCCTTTTCCTTTGCCCCATTTTGGGGTTGCATCTTCTTCCCGATGCCCCAGTCGGTGCGCATCGGGATCGAGAGGATTGACGCGGCCGTGACGGCAGCATCCTTTGCCGGCGAGCCCGAGGCCGACCGGTGAGTTTCTTTTCCTTTTCTTTTGCTTTTCTCTTGCTACCGAAAAAATAAAACTAGGATCCAATTCGCTCTGATACCATTGTTAGGGTCCTAGATAAACTCTTTTCGGTAGATCAATGTGTGTATCAAGTGTGTGTGTGAAAACAGAGAGATTGAGAGAGAGAGATCGGGGCGATACCTTCGTTGTGGCTCGACGTGCTCGAGCCGGAGGCCATGGTGGTCGACGGAGTGGGCGTCGGAGCGGTGGCGGCGCAGTGGTGCTTCCCGTGAGCACTGCGCTAACCCTAATCGGTAGGGGTGTCGGTGGGGTGGCTGGCAACACGGTCAACCTCGTACTTTGTGCCTTGACCCCCACCTCTTTATATAGCGCAGGTCACAGGGGCCCACTGTCCATAAACAGAAACGGACGCCCCCGATTAGGGCGCAATCAAGGGGATCTGGAGCCGTTGGGCTCATTGACCAGGAGATCATATCTAACATCAGGTAGTCAGTCGTTTTGACAAGTAATCCACAACGTGGACTGAAATTGCTTACAATTACCATGAAACTTCGTCCATAGCCGAGACTGCTTCATCGTCTTCCTCGCGATGTATACCCCTGCCAAGCTCATGCTCCTATGCCTCTTAGCTGCGGCCAACTTCCTGGCTTCAAGCGCGGCATCACCAGTGACCCTGCGGGCATCCTTGACTCTTGGCACAAGGAATGACAAGAGGACTGCTGCCGGTGGAGGGGCGTCAAGTGCAGCAACTGGACTGGCCAAGTTCTTAGGCTTGATCTTCGTAATGTGCATATGAACTTTTCGAGTGAGTATGGAGGTACAGCTTTGGTTGGCCAGATAAGTAATTCTTTGCTCTTGATGGATCATCTAGTGCACCTTGATCTTAGCATGAATTACCTTGAGGGTTCAAGTGGTCGTGTGCCGGAGTTCTTGGGCTCTTTGACGAGCTTAAGATATCTCAACCTCTCCGGCATACCATTTTCGGGTGGAGTGCCCCCTCAGCTCGGCAACCTCTCAAATTTGCAGAATCTTGACCTCTCATGTGGGAATTTCAGAGAGGACATATGTACTCAAAGGACATTTCATGGGTAGCCCGCATCCCTAATTTGCAGTATCTTGGAATGAGTTCTGTAAACCTCAGCACAATAGTTGATTGGCCTTTTGTTGTGAACATGATTCCTTCTTTAAAGGCCTCAATCTTGTGGCTTGCTCTCTTCGAACTGCAAACCATTCACTCCCACACATTAACCTTACCAAACTCGAGAGGCTTTCGTTCAACATGTTTGACCATCCAATGGCATCGAGTTGGTTCTGGAATTTGACAGGCCTCCAACAACTCTACCTTGCGGGAACTCAACTATACGGTCAAGGTCCTGATTCCCTGGCAGATATGGCGTCCCTCCAAGTCCTTGATTTGTCATTTAATTTCAACATGGGGATGATGACTACAAGCTTGAAAAACCTATGCAACCTAAGAATCCTAGATCTTAGTGAGTCTCAGTCTTACGGAAATATAAAGGATTATATAGAGAGGATGCCCCAGTGTCCCTTGAATAAACTGCAGGAGTTACATTTGGGCCTGAACAATATTACTGGAATCATGCCGGATCGGATAGCACACTTGACCAACTTAGTCGTTCTTGACATATCTGAAAACTATCTTACTGGAGACATACCAGGAGGGGTGGGGCAACTCTCTAGTTTAAGCAGCCTTGATCTCTCTGGCAACAATCTCAGCGGGCCTGTGCCATCTGAGGTCGGTATGCTCAGTAATTTGACCATAATGGATCTCAGTGGCAATAGCTTAAATGGTGACTTCACGGAAGAACATTTTGCAAGTCTAACGAGACTTAAGTCGCTGTCTTTAGGTCCGAATTCGTTGAGGGTTACAGTTGCTCCCGATTGGCTCCCACCCTTTAGTTTAGAAGATACGGAACTTTCTTCTTGCCAATTGGGTCCTTCGTTCCCTGCATGGCTTGAGTTCCAAGTGGATATTCGTTCCCTGCAGGTAAGGATTTGGATTTCGGTTTCAATTTTTTACCGCCCCAGACCGAAATGGCCGAAATTCGTCCGGAATTAATATTTTTCGGGCGGAATCCAAAACCTGGCAGCACGCGAAGAAGACATGGCCGGCGACGAGCCTCTTTTCGACAAGATTTTCCAATTTCAATCGTGTCAATTTGATTCTCGTGGTTCCCTCCTCCGATTGACCAAGTTTCCTCAAATTTTATGATGTCTAGGAAGAGATCAACTTCATCTTCCTCAAGTCCGGTCATCACCGCCGCCACTGCTCGTGAGCTCACGGTGCAGCAAATTAGTTCGATTCCTTGCATAATAACACTATATTCTACCTGATCTAGTCATTGCGCACCTTTCCGCAGCACTTCCATGACGTTGACCATGGGACGGCGAGTACCATGCCTGCTCATGGGCCGCTCGCCGTCGACAGGTCGTCTACTGGTGTCTTTGACCACGATAAGCGCGTCATAAGGCTTGCCTCGACAACAGCTTGCAGGATCTACCCTTGAACTCGTTATACGTGCACTCAGTTTGTCCATGAAGCCATGCCAGCCCCGTTCCTGGAGCGCGGCCGCTGTTCCTGGAACCGGTAGCAGAATTTACCGCCCCTGAACGAGATGGCCGGATTTCGTCCGAAATTCGCTTCTTGTGGCCGAAATCCAAATCCCCCGGACTGGTTCAGCACTACATTTGCAAAGGTCACATTTTTGACTTGTCCGGCAATGGAATCAGTGGCCGGTTGCCAACAAACATAGAATTCATGTCATTGGAAAGTTTCTTCATCGGTTCAAATAGACTAACGGGTCCAATCCCGACCTTACCCAGAAATATTTCCTTGTTGGACATGTCTGAAAACTCTTTATCTGGAAATTTTCCGTCAAACGTTGGGAGTTCAGATTTAATTTCAGTAGTGCTGTTTTCAAATCAATTAACAGGTAATATTCCTGAATCTATCTGCAAAGCTGGCTTATATGTCTTGGACTTAACCAGCAATCTTTTGGAGGGACAACTTCCTCGATGTTTGGGGGCGAAGGACGTTTCCTTTCTCATGTTGAGTAACAATAGTTTCTCCGGCAACTTCCCATCGTTTCTACAAAATTGTAGAAACTTGAAGTTTTTAGATCTGTCACAGAATAGGTTCCGGAAAATTGCCATTGTGGATTGGAGATTTGGTCCAAGTACGATTTCTGCGCCTAAACCAGAATATGTTTTCCGGAGAAATCCCAGTTACCATCTCAAATCTTAGTCACCTTCATCATCTGAACCTAGCAGGCAATGATTTATCAGGTGCCATACCGTGGGATCTGTCAAATATAACGGCCATGACACGGAAGTATGTAAAGGTTCCTAATGTTGACACAGAACCTTATGATGGTTACTCATATATGTTTTTTGCATCCCGAGATTTTTCCTCTGTGGTCGTCAAGGGGCGTGAACTTACTTATGGAATTGGTATTTTGGATTTGGTCAGCATTGACTTATCTTTCAACCAGTTAACTGGTGGAATACCAGAAGGAATATCTACTCTTGATGCATTGCTAAACTTGAATCTGTCGTGGAACCGATTGAGTGGAAAAATTCCAGACAATCTTGGGGCATTGCAGTCATTGGAATCATTTGACCTCTCAATGAACATGCTTTCTGGCAGAATCCCTTCTAGCCTATCAGATTTAACCTCTTTAAGCTACATGGATTTGTCTGATAACAATCTATCAGGGAGATACCACCAGGACGTCAACTTGACACCCTCTACACATAGGACACTTTCATGTATAGTGGAAACAATGGTCTTTGTGGGTCTCCTCTTCCAAACAGTTGCTCCGGTGATCATGTACCAATGCAAGATAATCAGAACTGGAATCGACATGTCAATAAGCCAATGGCTTTTTTATTATGGACTCGCTTTGGGATTTATTCTGGGTCTCTGGGTGGTGTTCTTCATCTTGCTCTTCGGGAGAGCATGGAGGATTGCTTATTTCAGCCTCATTGACCAGACATATGATCAGGTATATGTGTTTGCCGTTATTACATGGAAAAGATGGGCCGATAAGGGAAACACAAATTGAGTAACAAGAGCTCTCAAGAAGCGTGGATCAGCATTTTAGGCTGAAATTTGGATTCCAATAGAAGTTAATGTAAAGGACATTGATGTTTATTGATTGTCTATGCCTGTATGATAATACTTTGAGTCCTCCTAAATGTATTTCTTAGTGTGAACCCAGAAATTTTATGCTCGGAAGTGAAAGTTGGTTTCAAGTAAGATGAATAGTCTTAACGGTATGGATGTAGGTGACTTTTTTACTTTACCAGTACTCTACCATTAAACTTTCCATATAAGAATAGAAACTTTGCCCTCAAGTTTTACAGAATGACCATTTTTCATTTATATGATATTTTCGATGTGGAAAGTTCATGTGGATTCAGGGCTTGGATTACAGGACAGATGTATTCAGTATTACTATCAAACATCCTAAGGTAGGATAGGATACCCATTTACGAATGCTTGAGTTTTGTTCTAAATAATAAGGGTTGCTCTCACATAGTTGCATTGTGCTCACTTTTGTTATCGTTAAAGACTTTAACTTGTGAAGAAAAATAAGAAACTTTGTAGAAACTTAGAGGGAATTCAGGGGCATACATGCTCACCAAATGAACTCGGTAACTTCTAATTGGCCTTGAGTTTTTTATCAAAATTTGATAATCTGGTGTACAACATTCGGATAATCCTAATTACTATTTAGAAAATCCATATCCAGATGCTATTTGTTATACCATATCCAAATTCGTATCCGGACGCCCATTCGGATTCGGATATGTCCGTTGGATTCTGTAAAACCGTATACGGATGTTGTAAAACTGATTTAGAGGCGATTTGGTACAAAAAATTATCCTATCCCTTTATGCTCTTAGTTTATGGTTCGGTCATCGTATAAAAAAGGCAGGTTTTCTTTATTATGAAATTGCAGGAACAGCCTCTCTATGAGGTTTGTCGAGAAAAATGCAAAAGAGCACCTGATAGCTTAACCGGTATCAAAAAGTTCAGACAAACACGAACTGTAAAAATAATTCAGGAGAAAGAAAACATAAAGCATTCCTTATTCATGAAGCAAAATTCTGAAGCTGGGAACCAGATAAATTCTAACCACACTCAATAGACACAAATCGATCTGCAAAAATATGGATTACAGACCAAGAGAAAACTTTCTTCTTCCGGAAGGCGTCGACGAATTAATTAAGCAGCAGACAGAGCGAATGAAGTGGGAATAATAATACTGTAATAAATAAGCAAACTCATACTATGAAGAGAGCTCGATCCATGGTCGATGGTGGCGGCATACGTCTACACGAATGCGTGCTTCTCGAGCAGCTTGAGCACCTCCTCCTGGCTGTTGAGCCTCGCAACGTCGATCGCCGTCTTCCCGTCAAGGTTCTGCAGCGTCCTGCATTCCATTCCACCATGATCTCGTCAGCAATCAAACGAAGCAAGATTCAGTCCGTCAGTCATGGCGGTCAGCTTCACTTACACGGAGGCGCCGTGGTCAAGGAGAAGCGCGACGCACCCCTCGCGGCCGTAGCCGGCGGCGTAGTGCAGTGCGGTGTTCTTGTTCTTGTCGACGGCGTCGGCCGCCGCGCCGGCCTCGAGGAGCGCCTGCGCGCACGCCAGCTCGCCGTAGCCGCAGGCGAAGTGCAGGCCGCGACGCCCCTCTGAGTCCTCCTCGTCCTTGTCCGCGCCCTCCTCCAGCGCCTTCTTCAGGCCCTCCACGTCGCCCACGCTCGCCGCGTGGTGGATCACCGACTCTTCCTCGTACTCCCCTTCCTCGCCGCCCTCCGCGACGTCGGCTTCTTCCTCTGCTTCGGCGGCGGCGGCAGACGGGCCGCCCACGCCCATCGCGCGGCCGAATTCTGAAGCGCCTCCGGGTCGTTCCAGTACCTGCAAAATCTCCATCAATGTCTGTCTTGGAACGTTGAGCTAAAGAAGAAACCAAGAAACCGGCGGGAGAGCGGCGGCGGTGAGGCGCTTAATTACTTCATCATGGCTGCGGGGCCGCCGGACTCGATCTCGTCGAGGATGGGCTTGAGGGAGGGGTCGTCCTTCATGCGGGCGACGCGGGCCTGGAGCTGCTCCTTCTGGGAGGGGTCGGTGAGGCCGCCGAGCACGGAGGACATGGCCGGGTCCTGCATGAGCGCGCTGCCGAGGCGCTCCGCCATGGCCACGAACTGCGGGTTCTGCATCAGCTGCTGCATCGTTGACACGTACTTCTGCGGGTCCAGCGCCGCCGCCAGCTCCTGCGGCGACCGGGGCGTCGAGGCCGAGGAGGCCGCAGACGCCGGCGAAGGCGCCACCGTCCTCTGCAGCTGCTCCGCCATCTCGCTAAAGGACGGGTCCTTGGCGATCTGCTCCGCCATCTCCTTGATGCTCGGATCCTGCTCAATCGATACACGGCCACAAAATTCAGTTCAGGATGAACTGAATGATCGAAATGGACGCGAATTTCAATGGCAATCCTCAGCTAATTCGAACAGGTAGAAAACATCCCAAGAAATCCTCTTTGGCAATGAGCTATGAATAGAGCAGAACAGAGTGCTGCGAATTTCTAGGAATTGTAAATGTTTCAGAAAAATTCAGTATCTATCGAGCTAGCTTGCTAGTATAGGCGTCAGAAGCTTACATTCAGCAAGTTCATCATGGTGGAGAAGTCGAAGGGGCTGGCCGGCGCCGCCCTGCGCGCCCCCGCCTGAGGAGGCTGCTCTGCAGCCGCCGCCGCCGGGGAAGGCGCCTCCTCGGACTTGACGACCGTCTTCTCCTCTGCCGAAACAAATTACAGATGTTCTTCCTGAGCTCTTCAATTCTTGCCATAAAAACCGATTGATCGCGTTCGGGCCGGCAAGAACAGAACATAGAAATCGATTGGAAAAGAGCAAAGTGAGCTGTGGATGAACTCCTGACCTTGAGTAGCCATGTCGTGTGACGATGGCAGTGGAGACTGGAGAGGCCGGCGTTGGTGTTGTGCTCTCGCAGCAGGTGCTGGTAGTGGCGATGAAGAAGGTGATAAGGTGGTGGTGATGGATGGAGAGGAGAGACTGCGACCAACCGGATGGTTTCCTTTTCCCCGTGAATTTTTTTCACATACAAACGACCGGCCGACTACAATTTGTAAATATTGCAATCAAACAAGTCAAAAACAAATATTGCAATCAAACGCATAAATATTTTTAAATGGTATCAATATTTATATACCAACAAAAAATTATTATGTGCATTTTATTTGTCAACTAAAAAGCCATGTCTCATTTTCACGTCACCATGTATGCACCGAGTTGTTGCCTTTTTCTGGCGATATCTGTTTAATAAAGTCTAGGAAAATATCGATTATCAGACGATTGAGAAATATTCCCCCCATTTCAAATGATAATTTTTTCAAATATTTTAACATAGACTACATACTACCTAAAACCCTAAACCAGTGGAATCTACACACTAAAACGCGTCTAGAACTCTAGATACACCCGAATCCGAAAAAAGCTAAGACATTTTATATTTCAAAACGGGCGTAGTAACTATTTCTAAGTCATCACTGGTGGATCGTACAAAATGGTTGGTTGATTAAGTTCCACTGAATATTCGGATCCACACTTTTGTCATTTTTGTATAGCCCATAATATAAATTATTTGAACTTGAGTTTTTGCATGTTTGTGTAACCCATCATTACTACATCCAGGATTTTCAATTCTTTTTTAAACTTATAAATATTTGTTTAAATTTTGTTAAAGGACAAGGATCACTGGAGGTCGGGAGCACGAAATCTACTCTCTTAATTTGGCTATATAACTGTCATGCCTACGAAGCCTTAGCATGTGTCTTACTTGTGTTTGGCGCATCCAATTTTCCATGCTTCCATGTGTTTTATTTTCACGGCCAACTAACTGAGTCTTGCTTTACCGCGGTACAATATTCTCCCACGCTTTTTAGTCATCCACAGAAACGATCTCCTGCTGTCATTGTGCCACTTGGGTGCCAAATTTGCCTCATCCATCCACAAGAGTCAAGGAAAATAACAGATCTCATTTCACATGAGGTGGATGTGATAATCCGGCTTTTCGGCCTTTTTTTTGCTGGCCAACTTTCCATGGCTATATTTCTACACCAGATTCTATTTTTTAGTTAAATTTCGTTTATTTTAGATAAAAAGAACAACATTTAGAACCAGGCTAACTGAACCCACAGATGCACAACCTTTACACAATGGGGCTTTTTTTTACCGGAATTGTAAGCAGGTCCATGAACTTGCCATTTGTGCTAATTTAAACTTTTAATTCAACTCCGATTCATCTATGGTCAAGAAGGCTCTAGAATTTCTTTGCTCTCTGTTTGGTGTACAGCATCTGTAGCAACTTTAGACTGGTGGGGTCAAGACTCGAGGGGTGCCATGCTTTGCATCCCCACAGACAGCATGCGAATCCAGGGAGATAGACAGGGATGTCGATAACAGATGTGCGGACGGGATAGCTTCTCTTACACACAGGTTGCTATCGCCACATCCATCACCGACTTGTTTTCTCACTTGCGGTTTCAGACACACAACAAAGAATTACAGATCAAATATTTATGGAACATTCCAGTCATTTTTGTGATTTCTACGGGACCGAAGAATTAGATATACCATGAAGAGTTATCGATCAAATATATATGCGTTGGAGAGAGATCGATATTGATATCGAGTATTTTAGATCAACATTCCAATGAAGGGTGACAAATTACATTTTCGCACTTCTTTGATATTGCGATCGTATGAACTTTACTGGCGCAGATGCAAGCCAGAAGAGACGGCCGACATGCCACTTCAGACAAAACACCATCTGACGTGTCTGCTTGGCACAACTGGAGGAACCAACTCAATTATGCAGGATGCCACCTGTCAGGTTCTAGTGAGTGGCAAATTACAGTCCACACAAGTTCTTGGACTGGGCAGGTGGAGGTTCCTTTCAACTGAGACTATAACTTTGCCCATCAGATCTCCAGATACTTTGTATACAAAATTGCAATGTACCAGCTGAGCCAAGACTTACATGGCAAAACAAGCAAAGGAGAACACAAAAACATCATTCTCGACGTTTGGTAGATTCCTCATCTAGTTCTCTACAAGTAGCAAGGGCAAAACATTCAGCTGGGAGGACCTAAAGATGCATCCCTCTGCCAGTAGCTTTAAAAAGTGCAGATGTTGCCTAGGCCTCCTTTGGAACTCCACTGATGCATCATATATCATGCATGTAAACAAACAGATCTTGATGCACTGAATTTCATGAGTTCACTACAAAAATGGGATGATCCAATCCACAGAAAATCCACACGTGTTGTTTCATCAATATTTGTGGATTGCAACGTTGAGGTCCGACGAGATTGAGGTCAAAACTGGGAATGTCTGGTGCCAGACTGCCTTGAAGACCCGTTTCTGGTGCGCTTGCACCGACTGACAGGGGGTCTGGCCTTGATACCTTATGTCGAAGATATGGATCACGGGGTCAGCCGACCCAGAGGACAAGTACCAGCCGTCAGGAGACCACGACTGGTTTATCAGGGCTGACTGGGACTCGCTGCTCGTCTGCTTCCAACCCATAGCATGGACCTCGGTCTGCCTAAGCCTGATGTCAAACAATCGAAGCTGCTTGCCTGGCGTCCTGTCGGAAACAAGAGAGATCAGATTATCTAAAAGGCATCAGGGGAATCAACTGCACGTTGCACTCAGAAATGATAAACATATTTTAATGGAATGAGAGGGTCATGTGCAGAATGGAACCCAATAATCAGAAGAAAGATTAGATACTTACGCTGTTTGCACCATGTATAAGTTGAAATCACACGGATTTAATAATACACTCATGCATTTGCTATCAATCAGGTTCTTGTGGTCTGTCCTTTCAGCTGAGAGATCGTATGATATTATCCTCTTATCAGAGCCGACTGATATTACTGTTTTTCTTTGTTGCAATCCAGCAACACCATTGACAGCAGAAGTATGCAAATCCTTGTGCACTCTCTTGTGGTACCAAGAATCATCATTCTCTTGCCAGAGTATGACAGCATGGTCACTTCCAGCAGTCAAAAAGCAGGTATCAGACCAAGGCATGAAATTTATGTTGTTTATGATTCCCTTGGTATGAGGCTTCGCTGGCAGGAAAGTAACTTTCTTCTGTTTCAGCGGAAAGATTGTGAAAGGCATGTTAGTAATGTTGGAAGTAAACAATCTGTTACTCACTGGAAGATGTACAGAAAAGCATAACTGCGCAGTAAGAACGACTGCATAGGTTCTATGATTCTATCAAGATTTTACAGAACATAACTACAGACCCTAACTGGGTCTTCCACGTCTCCACAGATAAATAGCAGAATAACATAAACACAATAACGAATCTATTTTAGTTGTTCATTTAAGACCTAATTTGAGATTCGATGTACACTGTATCACCAGCAATCATTATTGCATCTGGTATAAATGAGAAGTAGAAATTCGGAGTATCTGGTGAGCATGAGAATAGGAATAACTTACAAGGACAACTATCTAATTCCTACCTCTGTGGTAAGTGGTAACCTGATGTAAAATGACAAAATATTTCAATTCAAATATGCTGAGATATATTCTACTATGAAAATTCCTTCACTGTGTTTTTAGCTAAAATGATATTTGACGGATCGAGAATGCCTATGGAACCAATCCAGTTTGCTGTACAGTGTTGTTTTATAATAGCTAGAAAACTTTGTAATGGATAACAGATGGAATGTGTTGTGCTTTTCAAGGCTAAAACAGAGCTCTTACTTGTCCCGATGC
This sequence comes from Poa pratensis, assembly GCA_947311845.1. Classification (NCBI taxonomy): domain Eukaryota; kingdom Viridiplantae; phylum Streptophyta; class Magnoliopsida; order Poales; family Poaceae; genus Poa; species Poa pratensis. Next base: position 3,104,600 of record CAMZMU010000049.1, on the reverse strand, counting down.
ATTAAGATTCGTCATTGAAACCTGGGAGTCACCACCATCAGAACTATATACAGCAAAAATTGTGTCACCATCTGGATGCCAAGCTACATCCTCGGGCCACCTTAGCTTCGGAGAAAGGCAATTTGTAGTGCTAAGCAAGGAGATAGATGGTCTGCAAGTACGAATAATCTAATTCAAAAAATGATTAACCAAAACAAAACAAAACAAAACAAAAAAACATGCAGCCACAGATCCATATGAATTTTATTTTCTTAAGTATCCAGTATCATATACTCCCTCCATATCACAAATAGATTCGTTTCGGACATGTCTTAAGACAAACTTCTATAACTTTGACTATAAATAGTATTTTAAAATAATTAGATTGAGAACTTGTAAATCATATGTATAGATTTGTCTCGAATAGTATATTCATAATATAGTATTTTTCTTGTGTTTTATACATAAATTATAGTAAAATCAGTGGCCGAAGAAAATTCGTGAAAATCATGTCAATGTCCGAAACAACATCTTGAGATGTGAATGGAGTAGGTTGCATTCAACATTTCACATGTTGAACGTCATGTGTCATTTATTGCAAAAGTACTGCTATCTTAGAAGACAACGCATAAGTACATAATAAAATTCATACGCTCGCTAACTTCATATATCTACAACAAAATATTATCAATCAGATTATTATGTTTCCACAAACCATATAATTAATTCTATATGGGATCCGTGGAATCAAATGTTATTCTTTCATGATAACAATATTACATGAATCTGTTTCATGCATACCATATTACGTTAAAACAAAATCTAGATTGACGGGAATAAAATCCCCATCGCTTGTTTCATTCACTCGAAAGTAGCCTGGCGGGCCATGTTCTTACAACAGATGGAGAAATTACAAGGGGATATAAGGGAAGAGAAGACAATGAAAATACATGAAAAAGACAGACTAGAAACAATGGGGGAAACACTAAGGGAGGGGGACGTTAGCAAACGAGCCAACCGAAACCCGTGAGGCCAACACCTAGCTAGCCGCCAGAGGAGGATCTACGGTGAGAACCTCATCACCGAAGCAAGTAGCCCAATGGAGTAGGAAGTAGAATACGTGGACACCAAAACAAGAGCACACGAGGGACATCTCTGGCACGGTCAAGGGTGTCGGATAGCCGAGTCCGTGCAACGACACCGGTGTCGAAGGGCGTCGGATAGCCGAGACAGGGTGTCGAATAGCCCTTCGCCGAAGGGCGATGCGCCGTCGAGACCAAACACAGTCGAAGGGCATAGGATAGCCGAGAGTAGGGCGACGACACAGGTGTGCCTAGTGCCGACCCCGTGGTCGAAGAGCAACGCATGCGGAGGCTACCCCAGGACATCCAGGAAGCTCTGCCTAGGCCACCATGACCACTGCCCTATCCCGGAAGGATACGAGCCAAAGGTCTAGCGGGAAGACAAGAGG